>JAUIMM010000524.1:0-382500 GCA_031769625.1 Taudactylus pleione | reverse complement strand
GGGTAGGAAGACAGAGTAGTGTGGGTGGGGGGGACAGAGTGGTGTAATGGCTTAGGGGAAGGCAGAGGTGCAGAAGGAGACAGAGTGGCACGGATGCAGGGAAGTGCAGATGGAGAAAGATAGATTGGTGCGGATGAGAGAACACAGACTACCATAGTTCGGAGACCACACATCAGTAGGGATTGGGGAAGACAGAGTGGTGTGGATGGGGAGGAAGACAGACTGGTTTGGGTGGTGGGGGGAGACAGAGGGCCTAATTCAGACCCGCTCGCAAGCGGGTCAATTTTGGCCAAGTGCGCATGCGCACAACGGAGGCGCCTCCGTCGTGCGCATGCGCGAGAGCCGAATAACGACGGCCAAGCCGTCGTTATGGGTCTCGCACCAAAGGGGGCATACTGTCGATGGTGAGTGACAGCACGCCCCCTTTTGTGGGCGTGGCTGCCCAGACGGAGGCGTTCCCATGGGAACGCCTACCGTCTGGGGCCGGCCCCACTGACATCACTAGTGATCACTGATAGAGCCAAAAGCACTCCAGGACTTGTTGCCACAAGACCCTACCACAAGGGTCTCGTCGCAAGCCCGATGGTCGCGATGGAGAAGGCACGGATGCAGGGCGGTGCGGCTGGGGAAAAACATTGGTGCGGATGAGGGAACACAGACTATCACAGTTTGGAGACCACACAGCAGTAGGGATTGGGGAATATATAGCAGCATGGAGGCATATAGGGGAAGAAAGTGTACATGCATGGACAGAGTATGATATTTTTAAACATAAGGGAGCTGAAGCTGTATATGAGATAGATGTATGTAGTGAGAAGAATGTTGGAAGCCAGTGACATTGTTTTGGTGATCAAATGGGAGGATTGTGGGCACTGAGTGGGATGTGGGAGCCACATAACTGCTCAAACCTCAGTTGCATAGGCTGCATGTGTGTATTCCAATGAGCACACAATTCTATGAATTAGCAGCTCCACCATTTTGTGAGTGACAGCAATCTCATTCTGTGAGAGTGCTGAATCTGCAGTTAACCACAGAGTGTGATGGCATACCATATCTGTATTGCGCAAGGAACACGTCCATTAAAGCGTCAGCCTTAATGATCATAATTTCATTGTTTTTTTAAGTTTGAGTGGCAGAAAATCAATAGGTTTTGTGAATTTTCAGATAATGTCTAAGCAGCCTTAATGGGACATGTGAAACCGTAAGGTTATTTGTCTATGGAATTTCATAGCTTTTTAAAATTCATTGACTATCAGGGTTTGGAGGAGCAGACCGGGCCACCTGCAGGAGAGAAGGGCAACAAAATGGTACACTAACCAGGTGGAAGAGGGGACAGCACACAGGAGGTTGAATTTGGAGGTGCATAGAGCGAGACGGCTGTAGGCGTGTGGGGTAGCGGCAGCAGCGGTGGCGCAGAGCAGTAGTGCAGTGCAAAGGGGCATCAGCGGGCGACAGAGGGCTCACTGGCAGTGCGTATATACCTGAGAAAATCAAATCAATAAGTCATAGCAGGACGAATGCAGCAGTGAGATCCATCTACGCATCTGTTATAAATCTAATGTGTAAAAAAAAAAAAGTGTAGCCCCGCCCCCTAAAAGACAACCAGCACCGGGCTGTGTAGCCCCAGTGCTGGTTGTGCTAAATACAGGGGACAAATGACGTAGGGGTCCCCGTATTAAGCACAACCAGCACCGGGCTTTTTAGAACCTGTCCTGGTTGCCTAAATACGGTGGACAAATTACGTAGGGGTTCCCCGTATTTAGCACAACCAGCACAGGGCTCTGAGCTGGTCCTGGTCCTGGAAATACAGGGGGAAAAAATATGCATAGGACTCCCCCTGTATTTCCCAGAACCAGCACCAGACTCCTTCTAGCGGGGCGCTGATGGCACAGCCAGTGGAGCCCTTTCACTGGGCCCCCCAGCCGCAGCATCACCCCTGACTGCTAGTCAGCCCAGGCCAGGGATCCCTGGGGAGTTCAAGACCCCCCAATAAAGGGGTTTCCCTCCTCAGGGAACCCCAGGCCCAGGCTGATAGCCCAGGGCTATCCCCACCACCCCTGTGCGGTGGGTGCTGGGTTGATTATGTCAAGTGTGGTGTATTTGAAAATATAAATATTGGCTTTTGCTGTGGAACTACATTTCCCCGCATGCTGGTACTTGGAGAACCACAAGTACCAGCATGCGGGGCATTACGAGCGTGCTGGTAGCTGTAGTTCCACAACAAAAGCAATATTAAAAGAACACAACATACACCATAGAAAAGTATAATTTTATTAAAACATACATGCACACACACATGCACTCACACATGTACTCACATGCACACACTATCTCACATACTCACCTAGTATCCCTGAAGCCAATCTGTCCTCTTCTCCAGTAAATAATTCAAAGGTGTACCTGTAATACACATTCCATACTCTCCTCCTCCTATGCTTAGATCTGTCCTCTTCATTCCAAAGTAGGCAAATCCTGGGTCTTGGCAAAATAAAAAAATTAATTACCCAGGTCCCACGGACATTAGTAGTGTCATCTAAGGAAAAACACACACACAGGGGTTGGGGGTACAGGGTGTCAAACACACAGGGGTAGGGGTACAGGGTGACACACACACACAGGGGTAGGGGTACAGGGTGTCACACACACAGGGGTAGGGGTACAGGGTGACACACACACACAGGGGTAGGGGTACAGGGTGACACACACACACAGGGGTAGGGGTACAGGGTGACACACACACACAGGGGTAGGGGGTACCGGGTGACACACACACACAGGGGTAGGGGGGTACAGGGTGTCAAACACACAGGGGTAGGGGGGTACAGGGTGTCACACACACAGGGGTAGGGGGGTACAGGGTGTCACACACACAGGGGTAAGGGGGTACAGGGTGTCACACACACACACACACAGGGGTAGGGGGTACAGGGTGACACACACACAGGGGTAGGGGGTACAGGGTGACACACACACACAGGGGTAGGGGGGTACAGGATGTCACACACACACAGGGGTAGGGGGTACAGGGTGACACACACACACACAGGGGTAGGGTACAGGGTGACACACACACAGGGGTAGGGGGGTACAGGGTGTCACACACACACACAGGGGTAGGGGGTACAGGGTGACACACACACAGGGGTAGGGGGTACAGGGTGACACACACACACAGGGGTAGGGGGGTACAGGGTGTCACACACACACACAGGGGTAGTGGTACAGGGTGTCACACACACACAAAGGGGTAGGGGGGTACAGGGTGTCACACACACAGGGGTAGGGGGTACAGGGTGACACACACACAGGGGTAGGGGGTACAGGGTGTCACACACACACAGGGGTAGTGGTACACACACACAGGGGTAGGGGGTACAGGGTGTCACACACACACACAGGGTTAGGGGGTACAGGGTGACACACACACAGGGGTAGGGGGTATAGGGTGACACAAAAACATGGGTAGGGGATACAGGGTGTCACACACACACTAGTATGCGAAGGCTGTATAAGCGTGAGGATATGTAAGATTGCTGGTGTGTTTGCTGTATGGCTGGCTATGACAGCTTTGTTGCTGGGCAGTTTATAGTGCTGGCTGGTCAGATGTTTGGTAGAGCCAATGACATTGCTTGAGGGATTGGTCAGATGATCAGTATATATTGACTCGTTTGCATGAAGACAGCCTCTTTGGTGATGGATCTGTGAAGTAGTAACAGGCTGAGTATATTTTGCCTTTCATATAACTTGTGCACGTATTAGGCTGCTTGCTCCATGCTTTCCCTTCCTCCCCTCTGTATGTAGACTTACATCCCCTCTCATCCCACTTTACCTTTTCACTCCATCCCCCCCCCCCCTATCGTTACTAATTTCATAGCTGTTCACTCATTACCCTCCTCCCTCACCATATCTTCCTTCCCCAGGGCTTGTTCGGTCTCCGCACCAGCAGCCCCGTCAGCATCCTCAACCCAGCTCGCCAGCGGGTCTCCCGGGTCCCTGACCACCCTGTTAACACAACAGGTCCTACCCCACCTTTCCACCTCACCTCCTCCGCTCCGGGGCAGCCCTGTCAGCTCTCTGGCCCCTCTGTCCGGCGGTATTTCCTGCGGCCGCAGCTTCCGCTGCACCCGCTGGCACACGTCCCTTCCTCCTGGGCGTCCAGGGCCATCACACATCTCCCGCAGGTGCGTGTCCAGGCTCTCAGCTCCTTCTGCAGCGGGGCTCGGCACTGACAACGAGCCCTGTCAGCCCTGCCAGCAGCCGCCCCTTCACCATAGCGCTATAATATTACTGTGACAGCTATAGTATTACTGTGACAGCTATAGTATTACTCTGACAGCTATAGTATTACTGTGACAGCTATAGTATTACTGTGACAGCTATAGTATTACTCTGACAGCTATAGTATTACTGTGACAATTATAGTATTACTCTGACAGCTATAATATTACTGTGACAGCTATAGTATTACTGTGACAGCTATAGTATTACTGTGACAATTATAGTATTACTCTGACAGCTAAAATATTACTGTGACAGCTATAGTATTACTCTGACAACTATAGTATTACTGTGACAGCTATAATATTACTGTGACAGCTATAGTATTACTGTGACAATTATAGTATTACTCTGACAGCTATAATATTACTGTGACAGCTATAGTATTACTGTGATAGCTATAGTATTACTGTGACAATTATAGTATTACTCTGACAGCTATAATATTACTGTGACAGCTATAGTATTACTGTGATAGCTATTGTATTACTGTGACAGCTATGGTATTACTGTGATAGCTATAGTATTACTGTGACAGCTATAGTATTACTCTGACAACTACTGTATAGTATTACTGTGACAGTTATAGTATTACTATGACAGCTATAGTATTACTGTGACAACTACTGTGTAGTATTACTCTGACAGCTATAATATTACTATGACAGCTATAGTATTACTGTGACAACTACTGTATAGTATTACTGTGACAGCTATAGTATTACTGTGACAGCTATGGTATTACTGTGACACCTATAGTATTATTGTGATAGCTATAGTATTACTGTGACAATTATAGTATTACTGTGACAGCTATAGTATTACTGTGACAGCTATAATATTACTGTGACAGCTATAGTATTACTGTGACAGCTATAGTATTACTGTGACAGCTATAGTATTACTGTGACAGCTATGGTATTACTATGATAGCTATAGTATTACTGTGACAGCTATAGTATTACTCTGACAGCTATAGTATTACTCTGACAACTACTGTATAGTATTACTGTAACAGTTATAGTATTACTATGACAGCTATAGTATTACTGTGACAACTACTGTGTAGTATTACTCTGACAGCTATAATATTACTATGACAGCTATAGTATTACTGTGACAACTACTGTATAGTATTACTGTGACAGCTATAGTATTACTGTGACAGCTATAGTATTACTGTGACAGCTATGGTATTGCTGTGACACCTATAGTATTATTGTGATAGCTATAGTATTACTGTGACAATTATAGTATTACTGTGACAGCTATAGTATTACTGTGACAGCTATAGTATTACTCTGACAGCTATAGTATTACTGTGACAGCTATAGTATTACTGTGACAGCTATAGTATTACTGTGATAGCTATAGTATTACTGTGACAGCTATGGTATTACTGTGATAGCTATAGTATTACTGTGACAGCTATAGTATTACTCTGACAACTACTGTATAGTATTACTGTGACAGTTATAGTATTACTATGACAGCTATAGTATTACTGTGACAGCTATAGTATTACTGTGATAGCTATAGTATTACTGTGACAGCTATGGTATTACTATGATAGCTATAGTATTACTGTGACAGCTATAGTATTACTCTGACAACTACTGTATAGTATTACTGTGACAGTTATAGTATTACTATGACAGCTATAGTATTACTGTGACAACTACTGTGTAGTATTACTCTGACAGCTATAATATTACTATGACAGCTATAGTATTACTGTGACAACTACTGTATAGTATTACTGTGACAGCTATAGTATTACTGTGACAGCTATGGTATTACTGTGACACCTATAGTATTATTGTGATAGCTATAGTATTACTGTGACAATTATAGTATTACTGTGACAGCTATAGTATTACTGTGACAGCTATAATATTACTGTGACAGCTATAGTATTACTGTGACAGCTATAGTATTACTGTGACAGCTATGGTATTACTATGATAGCTATAGTATTACTGTGACAGCTATAGTATTACTCTGACAGCTATAGTATTACTCTGACAACTACTGTATAGTATTACTGTAACAGTTATAGTATTACTATGACAGCTATAGTATTACTGTGACAACTACTGTGTAGTATTACTCTGACAGCTATAATATTACTATGACAGCTATAGTATTACTGTGACAACTACTGTATAGTATTACTGTGACATCTATAGTATTACTGTGACAGCTATAGTATTACTGTGACAGCTATGGTATTACTGTGACACCTATGGTATTATTGTGATAGCTATAGTATTACTGTGACAATTATAGTATTACTGTGACAGCTATAGTATTACTGTGACAGCTATAGTATTACTGTGACAGCTATAATATTACTGTGACAGCTATAGTATTACTGTGACAGCTATAGTATTACTGTGACAGCTATAGTATTACTGTGATAGCTATAGTATTACTGTGACAGCTATAGTATACTCTGACAACTACTGTATAGTATTACTGTGACAGTTATAGTATTACTATTACAACTACTGTATAGTATTACTCTGACAGCTATGATATTACTGTGACAGCTATAGTATTACTGTGACAACTACTGTATAGTATTACTGTGGCAATTATAGTATTACTGTGACAGCTATAATATTACTGTGACAACTATAGTATTACTGTGGCAACTACAGTATAGTATTACTGTGACCACTATTGTATTACTGTGACAGCTATGATATTACTGTGACAGCTATAGTATTACTGTGACAGCTATAGTATTACTGTGACAATTATAGTATTGCTGTGACAGCTATAGTATTACTGTGACAATTATAGTATTACTGTGACAGCTATAGTATTACTGTGACAACTATAGTATTACTCTGACAACTACTGTATAGTATTACTGTGACAGCTATAGTATTACTGTGACAGCTATAGTATTACTGTGACAGTTATAGTATTACTGTGACAACTATAGTATTACTGTGACAGCTATAGTATTACTGTGACAGCTATAGTATTACTGTGACAACTATAGTATTACTGTGACAACTATAGTTCAACATGGTGTTCCGACTGGACAGGACCAAGTTTTCCCCCCCATTCAGGGGACATTTCAGGCAGGCATATTTCAGCCATTACTCTTTCTAACCTATTTTCCTTACACTAACAAGATATATTTTAAGGACATTTATAACTTAACATTCTGACACTGTTCTTGTCCCCATGGTTGGTTCCCCTAACTTTCGGGGTATCACATAATCGTACCGTCTTTCCCTGACCTACTAGTGGATGGGCACCTTTAGATTTGGGAGGGGTGTGTCCAAACTGACATCTAAATTACAAAGTAAGAATAAGGCTGTCCAGCATCTGTGGGCTACATGCAACAACAGACAGTATTTACCCTGCATGCAAACATAATGGTTATAATTAAAATAGTTGTAACCCCTTTTTTACCACTAAAGGGTCACTGGGTTACTAACTCCTTTGTTGTCCAAAGTCCCCACCCATAACCTCCCATTTAGGGTTGTACCTCCCTTTTCTAAATCAGTGCTTCCACCCAAGTATCGGTGTGCAACAATGGGCCTACTTGGGAAAACCCAGTTAAATGATACGGAACAGTAGGGTATTAATTTAAACTACTGTCTTCATGTAAATAAACACAACAGGGTGTGAATTTTATTCTGGAACCATGTTTATACGATGTGTCAAATTGTTGTTGTTTGTATAAATATAATTAGACATGGTGCATTCTCTATCACGTTAACATAACCAAAACATACATGTTCTTTTCACAGTTACATACTTAGGTCTACACACCATAAACAGTCACAAACATTACATTACATAATAAACTGCACTGGCATATATTGTTGTACAACTGGTACAATGTAACTCCAAAAAAAAATAATATATATACACTACCGTTCAAAAGTTTGGGGTCACTTAGTAATGTCCTTATATTTGAAAGTAAAGCACTGTTTTTTTCAATGTAGATAACATTAAGTTAATCAGAAATACACTCTATACATTGTTAATGTGGTAAATGACTATACTAGCTGCAAATGTCTGGTTTTTAAAGGAATATCTACATAGGTGTATAGAGGCCCATTTCCAGCAACCATCACTCCAGTGTTCTAATGGTACATTGTGTTTGCTAAGTGCGTTAGAAGACTAATGGATGATTAGAAAACCCTTGAAAACCCTTGTGCAATTATGTTAGCACAGTTGAAAACGGGTTTTCTCTTTAGAGAAGCTATAAAACTGGCCTTCCTTTGAGGTAGTTAAGTATCTGGAGCATCACATTTGTGGGTTTGAGTATACTCTCCAAATGGCCAGAAAAAGAGAACTTTCATGTGAAACTCGCCAGTCTATTCTTGTTCTTAGAAATTAAGGCTATTCCATGCGAGAAATTGCCAAGAAACTGAACATTTCCTACAATGGTGTGTACTACTCCCTTCAAAGAACAGCACAAACAGCCTCTAACCAGAGTAGAAAGAGAAGTGGGAGGCCCCGGTGCACAACTGTGCAAGAAGACAAGTACATTAGAGTTTCTAGTTTGAGAAATAGAAGCCTCACAAGTCCTCAACTGGCGGCTTCATTAAATGGTATTCACAAAACGCCAGTGTCAACGTCTACAGTGAAGAGGCGACTCCGGGATGCTGTCCTTCTAGGCAGAGTGGCAAAGAAAAAGCCATATCTGAGACTGGCCAATAAAAGGAAAAGATTAGTACGGGCAAAAGAACACAGACATTGGACAGAGGAAGATTGGAAAAAAGTGTTATGGACAGACGAATCGAAGTTTGAGGTGTTTGGATCACACAGAAGAACATTTATGAGATCCAGAACAAGTGAAAAGATGCTGGAAGAGTGTCTGACACCATCTGACAAGCATGGTGGAGGTAATGTGATGGTCTGGGGCTGGTTTGGTGGTGGTAAAATGGGAGATTTGTACAAGGTAAAAGGGATTTTGAATAAGGAAGCTATCACTCCATTTTGTAACACCATGCCATACCCTGTGGACAGCGCTTGATTGGAGCCAATTTCCACCTCCAACAGGACAATGACCCAAAGCACACCTCCAAATTATGCAAGAACTATTTAGGGAAGAAGCAGGTATTCTGTCTGTAATGGAGTGGCCAGCGCACTCACCAGATCTCAACCCCATTGAGCTGTGGGAGCAGCTTGACCGTATGGTACGCAAGAAGTGCCCATCAAGCCAATCCAACCTGTGGTAGGTGCTTCAGGAAGCGTGGGGTGACATTTCTTCAGATTACTCCAACAAATGAACAGCTAGAATGCCAAAGGTCTGCAATGCTGTAATTGCTGCAAAAGGAGAATTATTTGACGAAAGCAAAGTTTGAAGGACAAAATTATTATTTCAAATAAAAATCCTTATTTCTAACCTTACCAATGTCTTGACTATATGTTCTATTCATTTTGCAACACATTTGATAAATAAAAGTCAGTTTTCATGTAAAACACCAAATTGTCTGGGTGACCCCAAACTTTTGAACGGTAGCATATATATACATATATATATATATATATATATATATACATACACGCAATGTATAGATGTCATTGTAATCCAATAAAATATATCTAAAGGATATAGTGGGAGCGCTGGTTTATGAAGAGAGAACACAATAATGAATAAATATTTAATAGCATACAATAAAAAACTGTGAGTGAATGTATAATCCAAATAATTCAACTCTAAGGGCAAAATGTACTAAGCAGGAGTTTGGTGGCGGCTTCTATTCTATTCTAAACCCCGGGGGGTTTGGTTTTGCAGCAGTTTCTAAATGATAGCCCTGTTCTATTCTATTCTAAAATGTGTTTTGACTGTGGTTTGGTGGCAGTTTTGCTATCTGCAGATTTACTAAGGCCAAAACCGCTGCAAATTTGCCATCAAAACACATTTTAGAATAGAATACAACAGGGCTATCATTTAGAAACTGCTGCAAAACCATACCCCTGGGGCTTAGAATAGAATAAAAACCGCTGTCAAACCGCCGCTTAGTAAATTTTGCTCTAAAACATGAACAAAAAGTTCCCTACCTGTGCAATGGAAGAACAAAGGAATATTTGGATGTCTGTATAGTGAACAGATGATCCACACAGATGAAATGTCCTCCTGTATTTAAGTGACAAATAACAGCAATAGTATCCTCTTTGTAGCAAAATGATTGCTGGATTAGCTACAAAGGTTATTAGGTAACCACTGCGGGGAACCATTAGGTAAGTGAAGCGCAATGTCTTACTAAGTACACGCTAACCCCAACTTGATATATCTGTGGAGTGTACTCTACCACCCAATAGCGGGAGTATGTGATCTGCGTGTGTGGATCAATAATTACCATCTCGATCCCCGATGATCAGAGTCCAGCACGTGGAGTAATGGTAATAAGGTCTGCAGGCGGTTGGTGCTCCACCACTCATCAACGGGAGCACGAGTGGAGGCTGAAAGACCGCTGGGTGGACTGTCTCCGTGCCAAGCTGTGTGGACACCTATCGGTTTAGCTGGCCAAATTGAGGGCTGAATGACGGTATCACAGCAAGCTCCCTGTTCTCATGCACAGGCAATCTGGAAGGGCTAATACAGGATGTTCCTTGACGTGTTTCTCCGGGTAAAAGAAATCCCAGTTTCCTCAGAAGGGATGAACATTGCACGAGAGCAGGGAGCTTGCTGTGATACCGTCATTCTGTGCATCCCTTATTTGTACAGGTTATATAGGGCCTGATTCACACGGAACGCAAGTCTGCCGGCCGCTATGAAAGTCTGCTAATGAATGCGATCGCACTGCTGCCACAGCACAAGAAGCAGACATCCAGTAGTACATACATCCGCCTCCTGACCTTCACTCACATCCGTAATACTTAGCAAATCTGCAGAAACATTGGTAACCCCGAGAACCATCGTTCCCATACGCAGAGATATGGTTGTCCTGACCTCACTCAGGAATTACAACACCTTGCGCCTGCAGTGAGCTCAGGCTGCGTAGGGCCTCACAATGGCTAGTTTATGCACGCCCATGCAATGGCGTTCAGACACACCGGCTCACCTGCGTTTGGCCGACCGCCCCCCCCCCCTCCCTCAGCCCGACACCACCCCCAAACGGCACATACAGTCACTCACTCTGCCATGGGTCTGCGTACTATGGGCCTATTTCAGACCTACTCGTGAGCGCATAGCGATCGCAAGCGGGTCGATGGTCGGGCAGTGTGCACTGCGTGCGCGCGAGCCCCGATGCGAGTGAGAACTTCACTCGCTCAGGGCTTGCAGCAAAACGGGGTGGCTGTCGATGTTGATCGACAGCTCGCCCCGTTTTGTAGGTGGGATGGGGGGTGGCTGCACAAACTGAGGCGTTCCCGAAGGAACGCCTGCCGTTTGTGGCCGGCACTACTGACATCACACATGATGTCAGTAGTGAACTTCCTGCTCTATTAGAGCAGGAAGTTCATTGGGGCTTGCGGTGGACAAGACCCTATCACAAGGGTCTGTCGCAAGCCAAATGGTCGCGATAATCGTGACCATCGCCAGGCCGCCCGCACAAGCTGTGGGTGGTCACCCTCAGCTATGCAAGCGGCCTGGAGGCGGATTTTTTTTTTTTAAATCCACCCTGATTCAGAGCGAGCGCTCGCAAATGGCGAGCGCCTCTGAATCAGGACCTTACTGCGATCTCATTCCTGATCGCAGTGGCTACTTCGCGCATGCACATTGCGATGCATGTGCAGATCGCAAACATCGGCCGAGTGCGTGCAAATTTGCATAATTGTTTCTTACAAACTGCTTACAGTAGATGTTAAATGGTCACTAGGGCAGAAGTCATACGGTTATGTTCCAGAATCTTCATTTCTGACTGTGGGGCCTATTCATCAACACTAAATTAACGTTTTTAAGGAAATTTTCCTTAAATAACGTTATTTTAGTATTCATGTAGCCACTTAGCACAGGAGATATCACAGATATCTCCTTGCTAAGTTCCCCTGCGTTAATTTCTACACTCCCCATACATTAGTACATTAGTACATTAGTATGGGTACATTAGTACATTAGTATGGGTACATTAGTACATTAGTATGGGTACATTAGTATGGGTACATTAGTATGGGTACATTAGTACATTAGTACATTAGTATGGGTACATTAGTACATTAGTATGGGTACATTAGTACATTAGTATGGGTACATTAGTATGGGTACATTAGTACATTAGTATGGGTACATTAGTACATTAGTATGGGTACATTAGTACATTAGTATGAGGACATTAGTACATTAGTATGGGTACATTAGTACATTAGTATATTAGTACATTAGTATGGGTACATTAGTATGGGTACATTAGTATGGGTACATTAGTACATTAGTATGGGTACATTAGTACATTAGTACATTAGTATGGGTACATTAGTACATTAGTATGAGGACATTAGTACATTAGTATGGGTACATTAGTACATTAGTATATTAGTACATTAGTATGGGTACATTAGTACATTAGTATATTAGTACATTAGTATGGGTACATTAGTATGGGTACATTAGTATGGGTACATTAGTACATTAGTATGGGTACATTAGTATGGGTACATTAGTACATTAGTATGGGTACATTAGTATGGGTACATTAGTATGGGTACATTAGTATATTAGTACATTAGTATGGGGATGTGGAAATTATGGTATTCATCAAATTCCGAAAATTATGACTTTTCGGAATTTGATGGAGGTACCATCCGCCACTGTGAGGAGGCGAATAGCAGGTAACACTTACCTGCTGCCAGCGGGACAGGTCCCCCGGCGTCTTCCTCCGGCGCTCTGCTGCGTTCTCTGGCTCCGGAGGCTGGATGGACACTGTGTTCTCCCAGCAGAACACAATAAAGATTTTGTTTTTCTAATCTGAACTGTGGTCAGCTGGGAGACCATGTGACAGACCAGCAGGACGGAGCCGGAGGCTGCTGCGCGGACAGGTAAGTGCTGATGGGGGGGAGGTGAGCTGGGGGGAGGGGGGAGGCAGGTGAGCGGAGGGGGGGACACAAACTTACCGATTGTGTAGGCAGCGCTGCGCATGCGCTGGGTTAACAAATGTAACAGCGCATGCCCCAGGCACGGATTACAGCTGCAGTAAGTTAGTGTAGAGAGGGATAACATCGCAAAAATGACAGCTACCGGAATAGATCGTTACGGGGAGGAGGAATGATGGATTCCCCCAGTAATTAGGTAGATCTCCATGCCAGCCCTAACCCTAATTACCTCCAGGGAAAGTTTAGGTATGATGAATAGGCCCCAATATGTCTAACAATTGTTTCCAAATCCCCCTTCAGAACACTCCTCCTGAGTATATCAGTGTCTGTATTATACTGTAGGTATACTGTATCTGTATGCAGAGCAAACGCTCACCATATCTTTGTGTATTCTTAATTATTTGCCACAGACAGATCCACAAGACTTGTCTTGTCATCACTGAATATTAATGTAAGGACTTTAACAGTGTGCAGTTAGTACGGCATTCGCACAACGCTAAAATAGCGCCATATACCATCTGTATGGCATCGTGCTAAAGATGCAAAATGGCGTCTTCAGATATTCTTAAAGATTTGGTCTCAGCCAATCATCCAGCTTCCGCAGAGCTAAAGATGTTTTCTTAGCAACTCAAGTTTTACTCTGCCCACCTTTAACAATTTACTAGTTATTCCTAATTCTGTGAAATCTGACTTCCCCAACCCAACCCAGGGTTCCATTGTAATAAATCCTTAGAGGTAAATCCAGTGTCTCCTGGCTGTGGCTTATTTTCTACTATATGAAAAGGGGTTGACATCCCCTATACCCCTCCCCCTCTATGCATCCTAAATGGTCCTGTTATAATTGGGCTGTGTTAATATAGGAGCAGAGGGTGCGTCTGTGGCATAGTTGCCAAGTCCACTTATAACAAGCAGAATTGGGCTTCTTTTTTTAGCAAGTAGCTTGTTGCTTGTTTTTGGGCGTGTAACAATATGGAGGCTGGTGTAGAGGGAGAAAAGCAATATAGGCAGATAATAAGGCTGTGCACACACTAACATATTTAGGTTAGAGAATAAAGGGGATAATGGAAGCTAGACAGGTAGAGAGTGAGGACAAATAGACACCCCCATAAATTGGGTTTTTTAGGATTGTTTTTGGCTTGTTTTTTACTTATCAGTTGCTTGTTTTCCATTTCAGAGTTGGCAACACTGGTCTGTGGGGGTGGGGTGGTTCATGGTTACTGACTGCACCGAATCACGGCTCTCCTCCCTGCCTCTGGCTCTGTCTGCCGGGTACAACCTACCACCACTCAGCTGGCCCCAGACCTGCTGCCTCCTTCAGCTAGGACCTGCCACTATGACTACTTACAGCCTTCTGGACTACCGCTGCCTGTCTCCGCTGATGCCCCACGTGGGCTCTACTGTCAGCGGTAGGTTTCCTCCGCTGACAGACACCACTGATGCCTCCTTTCCGGCTCCTGCGACCGGCAGCCCACCGCGATTCCACTGCCTGGGACACAGATAGGTGAGAACTCAAGGAGGGGAACGCCAGATTGTCTGGCAACAGCTGCCGGCCGCCTTTATATACGCCTGGCTACTGAGGCACGTGACCCTTATTATGGCCGCAAGCTTCTCTCCCCCTGCCGGCAGAGCGAGCCACTGGTCCTTGCGCTGCATCTAGAATCCTCTCCTGTAGTACGTGCCCCCTCACCTGCCCTATGTCTACTATGGGGTTTGCGCTGTCACCTCAATGAATGGGCCTAAGCACTACACATAACACCACAATGTTTGTATAGATATATACATATAAAGCACAATTACTCCATTTCCTTTGTTATTATTTCCAAACAGTATATAGATATATTTTACCTGACAAATTGTACATATATACATATTACAATCATACTTACAGTACTTATTTTAGCCCTTAACCAGGGTTACATAATGTTCTGTCCAGATACAAAGTAACACATTTTTTTGTTTGTTCCCAGTTCAGAATCAGCCCCAATAAATTTATGTACATCAGCTCCGTCACTCAGCGTCTGCCGCCTCAGACAGAGCAGCCCCTCACAGCTAATATGGCTGCTGCCGCAGAGAAGTGACATTGGGCCTGATTCAACAAGGAACGCAGAATTCGCACGCACCCGGCCAATTGTTGCGTTCTGTGCATACTTATGTATTGCAGTGCGTGTGCGTGAACTGGCCTCTGCGATCAGGTTGTGATCGCTGTGAGCACAGTGACCCTCATTCAGAGTCGATCGCAAGAAGCGATCGCTCACTCTGAATGAGGGCGGGCACTTCTTGTTTGGAAGTGCTGCCTCCAGGTCGCAAGCTAAGCTGTGGGTTACCATGCACAGCTTAGCTTGCAATCAGGGTGATGGTCGCGATGGTCATCACCATCGCGACCATCGGGGCTTACGACCAGCCCATAAGGTTGGGTCTGGGCTCTCGTAAGCCCCAGGGAACTTCCTGCTGTGTTTGAGCAGGAAGTTCCCCTATTACATCATCAATGATGTCAGTGGGGCCGCCCCCAAACGGCAAGCGTTCCGACTGGAACGCCTCCGTTTGGCCGGGCACGCCCCCGGCCCGCCCAGCAAACGGAGCGAGCTGTCACTCAACATCGACAGCTCGCCCCGTCTGCTACGAGACCCCTAGCAACGGAGTGCCCGTCGCTAGCCGGGTCTCGCGAATGCGCACGACGGAGCCGGCTCCGTCGTGCACATGCTCTGTGAGGACCATCGACCCGGTTGCGAGCGCATCGTCGCTTGCGACCGGGTCTGAATGAGACCCCCAGTCTCATCACATATTGATTGACAGGAAGTGACCGTTTGGGGCAGGGTGCGTTTGATGGGCATTTCAGGGGGGTGCATACATTAGCCAGTGCGATACCATACGCAGCCTGAGCTCACTGCAAGCAGGAAGTTTAGCAATTTCTGAGTAATGTCTGACCTGCCGTATTTGAGCATATGGGTCCGATGTTTCTTGATGTTACCGATGTTTTCGCACTTTTGCACAGTAGGACGGAAGTGAGTAAAGGGAAAAGGGCATCTTTACATTGTGCAGCGGCAGCATTGCGAACTCTCACGATCACTGTCATTAGCATAATTTTGCAGCAGGATTGCGTTGCGATTGCAAAAGTGCGATCCATGCTAAATCAGGCCCAGGGATATGTTTAGATAAGTATAAGCATCACAATTGCATTGTGTGAGCTTACAATCTATGGCCCTCATTCAGAGCCACTCGCTAGCGGCAGTACGCTCGTTCCGAGCGATGTTCGCACATCTGCGCATGCGTACGGATCGTTATACGCATGCGCGAACCAGTCAGTGCGGCCGAAATTCATGTGCTCGCAATATAGCGAATGCCTGCTATTTTGAGTGACAGAATGAGGCGTATGTGGGTGGTAACAGGGGAAGGTGCTTGAAAATGGGGAGTGGAGATCCGAACGCAGGCGTGCTTAAAGGTCAAAACGGGCGTTTTATGGGTGTGCATAATTAATACAGCAGCGTCATTGACCACGTCACTGGGTTATTTTAAAGCCAGAACTGCTCGCAAAATAGCGGTTGAAAACACCAACCACAAGAATAGCGAGCAGTTCATACGCTGTACGATGTACTCGATTAATCTAATAAATAGCGGACATGACGTATGGTGCGTGCGGCCAGGGGGCGTTTTTATCAAAAAAACGAGCGTATGTTTTGCTCGCTCGTTCAGACTTAGAGGTGGGAACAGACTGCAATTTGCGAACGGATCATTTGAATAGCCACCCCTTGTTTTTGAACGAACGACCACAAATAGCGAACGGCTCTGAATCAGGCCCTATATTCCCTACCACATGCGGGCACACAGGATCCATGTAACCAGTATGTTTTTGGAATGTGGGGGTAAACCAGAGGACCAGGGGGAAACCTGTGCTTACAAGGGGAGAACATACAAACTCGGGAATCGGACCCATGACCTCAGTGCTGTGAGGCAGTAATGCTAACCATTACACCCACCGTGCTATCCATGGTATAATTGTATCATGTATATGATCCCAGCTATATGCCTGTGTAGTCTCCTATGCCCTCTTACCGGTGGAAGCCATGTCCCTGGAATGGTATGCTGACCTTAGACCGTGATGAGAGGGTGATGGAATAAGTAATGGTGGATTTACCTTTGATCAGTGCGTGGTGAATCACTACAGAAATAATTAGCTGCATATTAGCAGATTCCAGAAGCCGCCGGGAAGTGTCAGCACAACGAGCTCTGTGTCACATGAGAACTCAACGTAGGAGGACGACATCCAGGACCCACTGCAGGTATGTCACATACATAAACCAGCATGGCATAAACAGGACACAAAGTACATGTGCTGCAAGATATGGTGTCACAGTACAGAGCTGGCATTATACCTACCTGTGGCACTACTGAGGTTAAAGTATGGAGGGCTGGCATCATTCCTACCTCTGGCACTTCTGGGGTTACAGTACGGAGGGCTGGCATCATTCCTACCTCTGGCACTTCTGGGGTTACAGGATGGAGGGCTGGCATCATACCTACCTCTGGCACTACTGAGGTTAAAGTACGGGGGGCTGGCATCATTCCTACCTCTGGCACTTCTGGGGTTACAGTACAGAGGGCTGGCATCATACCTACCTCTGACACTTCTGGGGTTACAGTATGGAGGGTTGGCATCATACCTACCTCTGGCACTTCTGAGGTTACAGTACGGATGGCTGGTATCATACCTAACTCTGGCACTTCTGGGGTTACAATATGGAGGGCTGGCATCATTCCTACCTCTGGCACTTCTGGGGTTACAGTATAAAGGGCTGGTATCATACCTACCTCTGGCACTTCTGGGGTTACAGGATGGAGGGCTGGTATCATTCCTACCTTTTGCACTTCTGGAGTTACAGGATGGAGAGCTGGTATCATTCCTACCTCTGGCACTTCTGGGGTTATAGGATGGAGGGCTGGTATCGTTCCTACCTCTGGCACTTCTGGGGTTATAGTATGGAGGGCTGGCATCATTCCTGCCTCTGGCACTTCTGGGGTTACAGTAAGGAGGGCTGGTGTCATTCCTACCTCTGGCACTTCTGGGGTTATAGTATGGAGGGCTGGTATCATTCCTACCACTGGCACTTCTGAGGTTACAGTATGGAGGGCTGGTATCATTCCTATCTTTGGCACTTCTTAGGTTACAGTACGGATGGCTGGTATCATCCCTACCTCTGGCACTTCTGGGGTTACAGTATGGAGGGCTGGCATCATTCCTACCTCTGGCACTTCTTAGGTTACAGTACGGATGGCTGGTATCATACCTACCTCTGGCACTTCTGGGGTTACAGGATGGAGGGCTGGTATCATACCTACCTGTGGCACTACTGCGGTTACAGTATGAAGGGCTGGTATCATACCTAGATCTGGCAATTCTGGGGTTACAGTATGGAGGGCTGACATCATTCCTACCTCTGGCACTTCTAAGGTTATAGTACGGATGGCTGGTATCATTCCTACCTCTGGCACTTCTGGGGTTACAGTATGGAGGGCTGGTATCATTCCTACCTCTGGCACTTCTTAGGTTACAGTATTGATGGCTGGTATCATTTCTGCCTCTGGCACTTCTGCCAGATCTATCATACCTAGATCTGGCAATTCTGGGGTTACAGTATGGAGGGCTGACATCATTCCTACCTCTGGCACTTCTAAGGTTATAGTACGGATGGCTGGTATCATTCCTACCTCTGGCACTTCTGGGGTTACAGTATGGAGGGCTGGTATCATTCCTACCTCTGGCACTTCTTAGGTTACAGTATGGATGGCTGGTATCATTCCTACCTCTGGCACTTCTGGGGTTACAGTATGGAGGGCTGGTATCATTCCTACCTCTGGCACTTCTGAGGTTACAGTACGGACGGCTGGTATCATTTCTACCTCTGGCACTTCTGGGGTTACGGTATGGAGGGCTGGTATCATTCCTACCTCTGGCACTTCTGGGTTTAAAGTATGGAGGGCTGGTATCATTCCTACCTCTGGCACTTCTGGGGTTATAGTATGGAGGGCTGGTGTCATTCCTACCTCTGGCACTTCTGGGGTTACAATACAGAGGGCTGGCATCATTCCTACCTCTGGCACTTCTGGGGTTACAGTATGGAGGGCTGGTATCATACCTACCTCTGGCACTTCTGAGGTTAGAGTACGGAGGGCTAGTATCATACCTACCTCTGGTACTTCTGGGGTTACAGTATGGAGGGCTGCTATCATTCCTACCTCTGGCACTTCTTAGGTTACAGTACGGATGGCTGGTATCATTTCTGCCTCTGGCACTTCTGAGCTTACAGTATAAAGGGCTGGTATCATACCTACCTCTGGCACTTCTGAGGTTAAAGTACGGAGGGCTGGTATCATACCTACCTCTGGTACTTCTGGGGTTACAGTATGGAGGGCTGCTATCATTCCTACCTCTGGCACTTCTTAGGTTACAGTACGGATGGCTGGTATCATTTCTGCCTCTGGCACTTCTGAGGTTACAGTATAAAGGGCTGGCATCATACCTACCTCTGGCACTTCTTAGGTTACAGTACGGAGGGCTGGTATCATTCCTACCTCTGGCACTTCTGGGGTTACAGTATGGAGGGCTGGTATCATACCTACCTCTGGCACTTCTGGGGTTACAGTATGGAGGGCTGGTATCATTCCTACCTCTGGCACTTCTGGGGTTACAGTATGGAGGGCTGGTATCATTCCTACCTCTGGCACTTCTGGGGTTACAGTATGGAGGGCTGGTATCATTCCTACCTCTGGCACTTCTGGGGTTATAGTATGGAGGGCTGGTATCATACCTACCTGTGGCACTACTGCGGTTACAGTATGAAGGGCTGGTATCATACCTAGATCTGGCAATTCTGGGGTTACAGTATGGAGGGCTGGTATCATACCTACCTCTGGCACTTCTTAGGTTACAGTACGGAGGGCTGGTATCATTCCTACCTCTGGCACTTCTGGGGTTACAGTATGGAGGGCTGGTATCATACCTACCTCTGGCACTTCTGGGGTTACAGTATGGAGGGCTGGTATCATTCCTACCTCTGGCACTTCTGGGGTTACAGTATGGAGGGCTGGTATCATTCCTACCTCTGGCACTTCTGGGGTTACAGTATGGAGGGCTGGTATCATTCCTACCTCTGGCACTTCTGGGGTTACAGGATGGAGGGCTGGTATCATACCTACCTGTGGCACTACTGCGGTTACAGTATGAAGGGCTGGTATCATACCTAGATCTGGCAATTCTGGGGTTACAGTATGGAGGGCTGACATCATTCCTACCTCTGGCACTTCTAAGGTTATAGTACGGATGGCTGGTATCATTCCTACCTCTGGAACTTCTGGGGTTACAGTATGGAGGGCTGGTATCATTCCTACCTCTGGCACTTCTTAGGTTACAGTATGGATGGCTGGTATCATTCCTACCTCTGGCACTTCTGGGGTTACAGTATGGAGGGCTGGTATCATTCCTACCTCTGGCACTTCTGAGGTTACAGTACGGATGGCTGGTATCATTTCTACCTCTGGCACTTCTGGGGTTACGGTATGGAGGGCTGGTATCATTCCTACCTCTGGCACTTCTGGGTTTAAAGTATGGAGGGCTGGTATCATTCCTACCTCTGGCACTTCTGGGGTTATAGTATGGAGGGCTGGTGTCATTCCTACCTCTGGCACTTCTGGGGTTACAATACAGAGGGCTGGCATCATTCCTACCTCTGGCACTTCTGGGGTTACAGTATGGAGGGCTGGTATCATACCTACCTCTGGCACTTTTGAGGTTAAAGTACGGAGGGCTGGTATCATTTCTGCCTCTGGCACTTCTGAGCTTACAGTATAAAGGGCTGGTATCATACCTACCTCTGGCACTTCTGAGGTTAAAGTACGGAGGGCTGGTATCATACCTACCTCTGGTACTTCTGGGGTTACAGTATGGAGGGCTGCTATCATTCCTACCTCTGGCACATCTTAGGTTACAGTACGGATGGCTGGTATCATTTCTGCCTCTGGCACTTCTGAGGTTACAGTATAAAGGGCTGGTATCATACCTACCTCTGGCACTTCTGAGGTTACAGTACGGAGGGCTGGTATCATTCCTACCTCTGGCACTTCTGGGGTTACAGTATGGAGGGCTGGTATCATACCTACCTCTGGCACTTCTGGGGTTACAGTATGGAGGGCTGGTATCATTCCTACCTCTGGCACTTCTGGGGTTACAGTATGGAGGGCTGGTATCATTCCTACCTCTGGCACTTCTGGGGTTACAGTATGGAGGGCTGGTATCATTCCTACCTCTGGCACTTCTGGGGTTACAGTATGGAGGGCTGGTATCATTCCTACCTCTGGCACTTCTTAGGTTACAGTACGGATGGCTGGTATCATTTCTACCTCTGGCACTTCTGGGGTTACAGTATGGAGGGCTGGTATCATACCTACCTCTGGCACTTCTGGGGTTACAGTATGGAGGGCTGGTATCATACCTACCTCTGGCACTTCTGAGGTTACAGTATGGAGGGCTGGTATCATACCTACCTCTGGCACTTCTGAGGTTACAGTATGGAGGGCTGGTATCATACCTACCTCTGACACTTCTTAGGTTACAGTACGGATGGCAGGTATCATTCCTACCTCTGGCACTTCTGGGGTTACAGTATGGAGGGCTGGTATCATTCCTACCTCTTGCCCTTCTGGGGTTACAGTATGGAGGGCTGGTATCATACCTACCTCTGGCACTTCTGAGGTTACAGTACGGATGGCTGGTATCATTTCTACCTCTGGCACTTCTGAGGTTACAGTATGGAGGGCTGGTATCATACCTACCTCTGGCACTTTTGGGGTTACAGTACGGAGGGCTGGTATCATACCTACCTCTGGCACTTCTGGGGTTACAGTATGGAGGGTTGGCATCATTCCTACCTCTGGAACTTTTGGGATACAGTATGGAGGGCTGGCATCATTCCTACCTCTGGCACTTCTGGGGTTACAGTATGGAGGGCTGGTATCATACCTACCTCTGGCACTTCTTAGGTTACAGTACGGATGGCTGGTATCATTTCTACCTCTTGCACTTCTGGGGTTACAGTATGGAGGGCTGGTATCATACCTACCTCTGGCACTTCTGGGGTTACAGTATGGAGGGCTGGTATCATACCTACCTCTGGCACTTCTGAGGTTACAGTATGGAGGGCTGGCATCATACCTACCTCTGGCACTTCTGAGGTTACAGTATGGAGGGCTGGTATCATACCTACCTCTGGCACTTCTGAGGTTACAGTATGGAGGGCTGGTATCATTCCTACCTCTGGCAATTCTGGGGTTACAGTATGGAGAGCTGGTATCATTCCTACCTCTGGCACTTCTGGGGTTACAGTATGGAGGGCTGGTATCATTCCTACCTCTGGAACTTTGGGGATACAGTATGGAGGGCTGGTATCATACCTACCTCTTGCAATTCTGGGGTTACAGTATGGAGAGCTGGTATCATTCCTACCTCTGGCACTTCTGGGGTTACAGTATGGAGGGTTGGCATCATTCCTACCTCTGGAATTTTGGGGATACACTATGGAGGGCTGGTATCATACCTACCTCTGGCAATTCTGGGGTTACAGTATGGAGGGCTGGTATCATACCTACCTCTGGCACTTCTGGGGTTACAGTATGGAGGGCTGGTTTCATTCCTACCTCTGGCACTTCTGGGGTTACAGTATGGAGGGCTGGTGTCATTCCTACCTCTGGCACTTCTGGGGTTACAGTACGGAGGGTTGGCATCATTCCTACCTCTGGAACTTTGGGGATACAGTATGGAGGGCTGGCATCATTCCTACCTCTGGCACTTCTTAGGTTACAGTACGGATGGCTGGTATCATTTCTACCTCTGGCACTTCTGGGGTTACAGTATGGAGGGCTGGTATCATACCTACCTCTGGCACTTCTGGGGTTACAGTATGGAGGGCTGGTATCATACCTACCTCTGGCACTTCTGAGGTTACAGTATGGAGGGCTGGTATCATACCTACCTCTGGCACTTCTGAGGTTACAGTATGGAGGGCTGGTATCATACCTACCTCTGACACTTCTTAGGTTACAGTACGGATGGCAGGTATCATTCCTACCTCTGGCACTTCTGGGGTTACAGTATGGAGGGCTGGTATCATTCCTACCTCTTGCCCTTCTGGGGTTACAGTATGGAGGGCTGGTATCATACCTACCTCTGGCACTTCTGAGGTTACAGTACGGATGGCTGGTATCATTTCTACCTCTGGCACTTCTGAGGTTACAGTATGGAGGGCTGGTATCATACCTACCTCTGGCACTTTTGGGGTTACAGTACGGAGGGCTGGTATCATACCTACCTCTGGCACTTCTGGGGTTACAGTATGGAGGGTTGGCATCATTCCTACCTCTGGAACTTTTGGGATACAGTATGGAGGGCTGGCATCATTCCTACCTCTGGCACTTCTGGGGTTACAGTATGGAGGGCTGGTATCATACCTACCTCTGGCACTTCTTAGGTTACAGTACGGATGGCTGGTATCATTTCTACCTCTTGCACTTCTGGGGTTACAGTATGGAGGGCTGGTATCATACCTACCTCTGGCACTTCTGGGGTTACAGTATGGAGGGCTGGTATCATACCTACCTCTGGCACTTCTGAGGTTACAGTATGGAGGGCTGGCATCATACCTACCTCTGGCACTTCTGAGGTTACAGTATGGAGGGCTGGTATCATACCTACCTCTGGCACTTCTGAGGTTACAGTATGGAGGGCTGGTATCATTCCTACCTCTGGCAATTCTGGGGTTACAGTATGGAGAGCTGGTATCATTCCTACCTCTGGCACTTCTGGGGTTACAGTATGGAGGGCTGGTATCATTCCTACCTCTGGAACTTTGGGGATACAGTATGGAGGGCTGGTATCATACCTACCTCTTGCAATTCTGGGGTTACAGTATGGAGAGCTGGTATCATTCCTACCTCTGGCACTTCTGGGGTTACAGTATGGAGGGTTGGCATCATTCCTACCTCTGGAATTTTGGGGATACACTATGGAGGGCTGGTATCATACCTACCTCTGGCAATTCTGGGGTTACAGTATGGAGGGCTGGTATCATACCTACCTCTGGCACTTCTGGGGTTACAGTATGGAGGGCTGGTTTCATTCCTACCTCTGGCACTTCTGGGGTTACAGTATGGAGGGCTGGTATCATTCCTACCTCTGGCACTTCTGGGGTTACAGTACGGAGGGTTGGCATCATTCCTACCTCTGGAACTTTGGGGATACAGTATGGAGGGCTGGCATCATTCCTACCTCTGGCACTTCTTAGGTTACAGGAGGGAGGGCTGGTATCATTCCTACCTCTGGCACTTCTGGGGTTACAGTATGGAGGGCTGGTATAATACCTACCTCTGGCACTTCTGGGGTTACAGTATGGAGGGCTGGTATCATTCCTACCTTTGGCACTTCTGAGGTTACAGTATGGAGGGCTGGTATCATACCTACCTCTGGCACTTCTGGGGTTACAATACAGAGGGCTGGTGTCATTCTTGTTTACAAGACTAAGGGCCTGATTCAGCCTAGATTGCAAATGCACGCACCCGTCCGATATTCACATTCTGCGCATGTTTATACATCGCGGTGCGCATGCGCAAACCCTTCATTGCAATCGGGGAGCTGTCTCATCGTACAGTGATTTGCCGGAAGTGACCATTTTGCCGGTGTGACAGGGGGGTGGTCGGCGAAATGCATGCGTGTCAGTGTGTTTGAACGCCGTTGCAGGGGCGTGCATAAATTAGCCACTGCGATGGCATACGCAGCCTCAGCTGTCACTGCGTGCAGGAAGGTTACCAATTTCTGGCAATGTTACCGATGTTTTAGCAGACTTGCAAGGTGTTACGGATGTGTGTAAGGGGCAGTGGGCAACTTTATATTGCACTTTGGCGGCATTGCGATCGCACTCATTTGCATAGTTTTGCAGCAGTACTGCATGCCTGATTGCTAGCGTGCGCCCCGTGCTGAATCAGGCGCTAAAGTCACATAGAGTCCTTTGAAGGTGTAGAGCTTCCTTGGCTGATTCCGTTGGAGCCATATATTCCATCCAGGTGGTTTGTTTTCTGATTGACCGCTCATTGCTGCGCCTGTCAGTAAAATATCCCGTGTACGAATAACAATCTCTATCATCTGTTCCCCAATCGGCATCACAGAATGATTTCAGCATAGAATTTGCAGTCTTGGGGCCTGATTCAGAGCCACTCGCAATTAGCGCTCGCTCGTTCAGTAAAAGGGGGTGGCTATTCAAATGAACCGTACGCTCCTTGCGGTCTGTTGACGCCTCCTTGTCTGAACGAGCGAGCGAAACATGCGGTCGTTTATTTGATAAAAACGCCCCCCTGGCCGCTTGCATCATACGTCATGTCCGCTATTTATTAGATTAATCGAGTACATCGAACAGCGTATGAACTGCTCGCTATTCTTGTAGTTGGTTTTTCCTACCGCTATCTTGCGAGCAGTTCTGAGTTAAAAAAAAACAAGTGACGTGGTCAGTGACGCTGCTGGATTAATTATGCACTCCCTTAAAACGCCCGTTTTGACCTTTAAGCACGCCTGCGTTCTAATTCCACTCCCCCGTTTTCAAGCACCTTCCCCTGTTACCACCCACATACGCCTCATTCTGTCACTCAAAATAGCAGGCACTCGCTATATAGCGTACAAACGATTTTCGGCCGCACTGACTGGTTCGCGCATGCGTACTAAAAACCGTACGCATGCGCAGATGTGCGAACATCGCTCGGAACGAGCGTACTGCCGCTAGCGAGCGGCTCTGAATGAGGGCCTTGGTAAATTCCAACTAGGAAGATGAACCTTTAATGTATCTCAAGATTCACTTATCTGCTGTCCAGTGTTGTTTCCTGTGATTAATGGCAAATTGCTGATTGCTTTCTGCATGTGTGATGTCAGACAGTCCCAGCACCTCCGTACATTAAATGCCGAATAGCGTTCTGATAAGGAGCCTTTCTGTGCTCATGACCTTAGTTAGTTTGTCAATGGGAGGACTTTTTGCCTTAGTATCTGACATACTTTGTACTTTCAGTGAAATTTGCTGATCTATAAATATGATCCTTTCTCTAGATCTTGTGAGATTCTCAGGCCTACAAAATAGAGAGAAATGTATCTGATCAATGAGATCACCGATAGCTGACATCCTGGCGCTGGGAACACCAAAGCGATATTGGTTATTTATTGTGTCAGAAATGAAGTACAGCGCGGCTGCGAGTCGCTACTCTGGCAAATTACTGCAAACAAACCCAAACCTAAACCCCTTGCAGCCTAATCCTAACCCCCCCTAGTGCCTAACCCCTAACTCACCCCCTAACCCCAATAGTTTTCATCGGGGTGATGGAACCGGGATTCTAACAGTCGGTATTATGACCAGATACCAATAAATATATATATAAAATATTGTTATATACAAATGCTTGATTGATCAATAAATCGGGCTTCTCTTATACAATATATGTGTAATATGTTTCTGTTTCAATAAATATAAGAAATAAGTGGATATTAAAAGTATAGACACAATTATCAGAATATTACTATTTGATATAAAATATACAGTGTTAGTTGCTGCTCTCAATGCTATAATGTGGGCTTAGGGCCTGATTCAGCGTGTATCTCTATTGCAATCGTGGCTGCATAATCGCACGCAGTCCTGCGTACACATTGGTAACATTGGAGCCTCACGCACAATTACAGAAGCTCTGACCAGTAACAGAAATGTGAGTCTCGCTGCACACAGTGTGTACTCAGGCTGCGTATGCCGTCGCAGTGGCTAATTTGTACACGCCCACTCCCCCGTCACCACCCCCAAACGCTGACTACCTGTCACTCACTCTGCGATGGCTTTCTATGTGCCTGTGTGATGGTAGTGCGATCGCAATGCTGTCACTGCGCACACGCACTGCGGCCTATACGCATGAGCAGTACGGCCCATCAGCCAAACTGCGTACGTGATTGCAATTGCGATCCATGCTGAATCAGGCCCTTAGAACACAGATAGTGGAAGAAATCACTGTCCCAAGTGTCTCCGCTTAGTATAAGTTCCTCATAGGGATAATCCGTGGGTAGTTATATATATATATATATTAGGGGTGTGCACCGGCCACTTTTCGTGTTTTGTGTTTTGGTTTTGGATCTGGATCTTTCTTCGTGTTTTGGATCTGGATTGGTTTTGCCAAAACCACCCTTCCGTGTTTTGGGTTCTGGGTTTTGTGTTTTGGATCTGTATTTTTTTTTTAAAAAGCATAAAAACAGCTAAAATCACAGAATTTGTAGGTTTTTCTGCTCCTATGCTATTATTAACCTCAATAACCTTAATTTCCACTCATTTCCAGTCTATTCTGAACACCTCACACCTCACAATAGTGTTTTTATGTCCAAAACGTTGCACCGAGGTAGCTGGATGACTATGCTAAGCGACACGAGTGGGCGGCACAAACACGTGACCCATCTAGGCGTGAAACTGCAGTGGCAGACAGGATGGCAGTTTGAAAAACTAGGCCCCAAACTGTACATAATGCAAAGAAAAAAAAGAGGTGCAAGATGGAATTGTCCTTGGGCCCTCCCACCCACCCTTATGTTGTATAAACAGGACATGCACACTTTAACAAACCAATCATTTCAGCGCCAGGGTCTGCCACACAACTGTGGCTGAAATGATTGGTTCGTTTGGGCCCCCACAAAACAAGCTGGCAATTAATGTGTCCCTGCACAAACTGGCTCTATGGAGGCAAGATGTCATCCTCATCCTCCTCATCCACCGATTCCTCACCCTCTTCAGTGTGTACATCCTCATCCTCACAAAGTATTAACTCGTCCCCACTTGAATCCACCACCACAGGTCCCTCTGTACCTTCTGGAGGCTGGTCTCCCTGGAAGAGCTGATAATTCATTTTGATGAACATCATCTTCTCCACATTCTGTGGAAGCAACCTCCTACGCCTTTCGCTGACAAGGTTCCCGGCTGCACTAAACACTCTTTCGGAGTACACACTGGAGGGGGGGCAACTCAGGTAAAATAGAGCCAGTTTGTACAGGGGCCTCCAAATTGCCTCTTTTTCCTGCCAGTACAGGTATGGACTGTCTGCCATGCCTACTTGGATGCTGTCACCGATGTAATCCTCCACCATTCTGTCAATGGTGACAGTATCATATGCAGTGACAGTAGACATGTCAGAAATTGTTGCCAGGTCCTTCAGTCCGGACCAGATGTCCAAACTTGGTCCTGCCTGCCCTGCATCACCGCCAGCGGGTTGCTTAGGATACCTAAGTTTTTTCCTGGCAGCCCCAGTTGCAGGAGAAAATGAAGAAGGAGCCGTTGACGTGTCACGTTCCGCTTCAGCTGACAGTGTGTTCACCAGCAGGTCTTTGCACCTCTGCAGGCTTGTGTCGGCCGGAAAGAGAGACACCACATAGGCTTTAAACCTAGGATCGAGCACGGGGGCCAAAACGTAGTGGTCTGATTTCAACAGATTGACCACCCTGGAATCCTGGCAAAGCGAATGAAGGGCTTCATCCACAAGTCCCACATGCCGAGCGGAATCGCTCCGTCTTAGCTCCTCCTTCACTTTCTCCAGCTGCTTCTGCAAAAGCCTGATGAGGGGAATGACCTGACTCAAGCTGGCAGTGTCTGAACTGACTTCACGTGTGGCAAGTTCGAAGGGCTGGAGAACCTTGCACAACACGGAAATCATTCTCCACTGCGCTTGAGTCAGGTGCCTACCCCCTCCTTTGCCTATGTCATAGGTGGATGTATAGGCTTGTATGGCCTTTTGCTGCTCCTCCATCCTCTGAAGCATATAGAGGGTTGAGTTCCACCGCGTCACAACCTCTTGCTTCAGGTGATGGCGGGGCAGGTTCAAGAGTGTTTGCTGGCGCTCCAGTCTTCGGCACGCAGTCGCTGAATGGCGAAAGTGGCCAGAAATTTTTCGGGCCACCCAAAGCGTCTCCTGCACGCCCCTGTCGCTTTTCAGAAAATTCTGCACCACCAAGTTTATTGTGTGAGCAAAACATGGGACGTGCTGGAATTTGCCCAGATGTAATGCCCGCACAATATTGGTGGCATTGTCAGATATCACAAATCCCCAGGAGAGTCTAAGTGGGGTAAGCCACTGGGCGATGATTTCCCTCAGTTTCTCTAAGAGGTTGTCGGCGGTGTGCCTCTTACTGAAACCGGTGATACACAGCGTAGCCTGCCTTGTAACGAGCTGGCATTTCTGAGATGCTGCTACTGGTGACGCTGCTGCTGTTGCTGCGTAAGGTGATACATCTACCCAGTGGGCTGTCACAGTCATATAGTCCTTAGTCTGCCCTGTTCCACTTGTCCACATGTCCGTGGTTAAGTGGACATTGTGTACAACGGCATTTTTCAGGACACTGAGGACACCTTTTCTGACGTTTCTGTACAGTCTCGGTATCGCCTGCCTAGTGAAGTGGAATCTAGACGGGATTTGGAACCGGGGACACACTACCTCCATCAATTGTCTAAATCCCACTGCACTAATGGCGGATACCGGACGCACGTCTAACACCAACATAGCAGTCAAGGCCTCAGTTATACGTTTTGCTTCAGGATGACTGCTGTCGTACTTCATCCTCCTCGCTAAGGACTGTTGGAGGGTCAATTGTTTAGTAAAAGTAGTGGTGTTCCTACTTCCTCTCTGGGATGATGAACGACTCCCAGCAGCAGCAACAGCAGCAGCGGCAGCAGTAGGCGTAGCAATGCAGGATCCTCCAGAGGAATCCCGGATAGGAGAGTCAGTCATGCCAGTGACATGGCCTGCAGGACTACTTCCGATCCTGACTAAGGAGGAAATTGACGAGGAGGGAGTTGACGGTGTGGTTTGCAGGCGCTTGGATACAACAGGACAACGGGATTTAGGTGTCCCTGGACTGCTTACGGTCTTAGCCAAAGTTTCTGAACTTGACAGTAACTTTTTATGAATGCGCTGCAGGTGCCGTATAAGGGAGGATGTTCCTAGGTGGTTGACGTCCCTACCCCTACTTATTTCACCTTTACATATGGTACATATGGCAAGACAGTTGTTGTCCGGATTTGGATAGAAATATTGCCAGACCAAAGAGGTGGAATGTTTGGTCTTCTGCCCAGGCATGACCGTGATGGGCTTTTTCATCCCACGGACAACAACTGTCTCCCCCGGAGCCTGATTTAAACAAACCACATCACCATCAGAATCCTCCTCGCCAACTTCCTCCTCAGCGCCAGCTACACCAGTATCCTCATCCTGTTGTACTTCAACAGTGACATCTTCAATTTGCATATCAGCAAGTGGACTGTGGGTGCTCCTTTCAGCACTTGCAGGGGGCGTGCAAATGGTGGAAAGAGCCACCTCTTCCCGTCCAGTGCTGGGAAGGTCAGGCATCGCAACCACCACCACACTTGGACTCTCCTTGGGGATTTGTGATATCTTCTTAGAAAGCACAGTTCTTCGCTGTGCTTTTGCCAGCTTAACTCTTTTGATTTTTTTAGTGGGAGGAGGGCTTCCATCGTCATGTGAAGCTGAACCACTAGTCATGAACATACTAGGGATCGACCTTAGCCGTTCCTTGCCACTCCGTGTCGTAAATGGCATATTGGCAAGTTTACGTTTCTCTTCAGCTGATTTAAATGTCTTTTTCAAGGTCATTTTCCTGAACTTTGCCATTTGGGATTGTATGTGCCCTCTACTATGACATTGGGCATCGGCCTTGGCAGACGACGTTGATGGCATGTTATCGTCTATGTCATGACTAGTGGCAGCAGCTTCAGCACTAGGAGGAAGTGGTTCTTGATCTTTCTCTATTTTATTTTTATCGGAGAAAGTTTGGTCCTCCATTTATGTTATATCGATTTGATATATACGTGCGGCTAAACACAAAAAATAATTTTTTTTTTGGTTTGGACTGGAGTGTACTTTGTGGGTTACAGCACCCTTTAACGGTCAAGCCAGCCGGCCCTTTACTTATGACACAGGCGCACGCTTGGCACTACTTTGTTGATGCACGTGCGGCTACTGCGCACACAATTCACAAACACAGAAAATAATTTTTTTTTGGTTTGGACTGGAGTGTACTTTCGGGGGTTACAGCACCCTTTAACGGTCAAGCCAGCCAGCCCTTTACTTATGACACAGGCGCACGCTTGGCACTACTTTGTTGATGCACGTGCGGCTACTGCGCACACAATTCACAAACACAGAAAATAATTTTTTTTTTGGTTTGGACTGGAGTGTACTTTCGGGGGTTACAGCACCCTTAACGGTCAAGCCAGCCGGCCCTTTACTTATGACACAGGTGCACGCTTGGCACTACTTTGTTGATACACGTGCGGCTACTGCGCACACAATTCACAAACACAGAAAATAATTTTTTTTTGGTTTGGACTGGAGTGTACTTTCGGGGGTTACAGCACCCTTAACGGTCAAGCCAGCCGGCCCTTTACTTATGACACAGGCGCACGCTTGGCACTACTTTGTTGATGCACGTGCGGCTACTGCGCACACAATTCACAAACACAGAAAATAATTTTTTTTTGGTTTGGACTGGAGTGTACTTTCGGGGGTTACAGCACCCTTTAACGGTCAAGCCAGCCGGCCCTTTACTTATGACACAGGCGCACGCTTGGCACTACTTTGTTGATGCACGTGCGGCTACTGCGCACACAATTCACAAACACAGAAAATAATTTTTTTTTGGTTTGGACTGGAGTGTACTTTCGGGGGTTACAGCACCCTTAACGGTCAAGCCAGCCGGCCCTTTACTTATGACACAGGCGCACGCTTGGCACTACTTTGTTGATGCACGTGCGGCTACTGCGCACACAATTCACAAACACAGAAAATAATTTTTTTTTGGTTTGGACTGGAGTGTACTTTCGGGGGTTACAGCACCCTTTAACGGTCAAGCCAGCCGGCCCTTTACTTATGACACAGGCGCACGCTTGGCACTACTTTGTTGATGCACGTGCGGCTACTGCGCACACAATTCACAAACACAGAAAATAATTTTTTTTTGGTTTGGACTGGAGTGTACTTTCGGGGGTTACAGCACCCTTTAACGGTCAAGCCAGCCGGCCCTTTACTTATGACACAGGCGCACGCTTGGCACTACTTTGTTGATGCACGTGCGGCTACTGCGCACACAATTCACAAACACAGAAAATAATTTTTTTTTTGGTTTGGACTGGAGTGTACTTTGGGGGTTACAGCACCCTTTAACGGTCAAGCCAGCCGGCCCTTTACTTATGACACAGGCGCACGCTTGGCACTACTTTGTTGATGCACGTGCGGCTACTGCGCACACAATTCACAAACACAGAAAATAATTTTTTTTTTGGTTTGGACTGGAGTGTACTTTCGGGGGTTACAGCACCCTTAACGGTCAAGCCAGCCGGCCCTTTACTTATGACACAGGTGCACGCTTGGCACTACTTTGTTGATGCACGTGCGGCTACTGCGCACACAATTCACAAACACAGAAAATAATTTTTTTTTGGTTTGGACTGGAGTGTACTTTCGGGGGTTACAGCACCCTTTAACGGTCAAGCCAGCCGGCCCTTTACTTATGACACAGGCGCACGCTTGGCACTACTTTGTTGATGCACGTGCGGCTACTGCGCACACAATTCACAAACACAGAAAATAATTTTTTTTTTGGTTTGGACTGGAGTGTACTTTCGGGGGTTACAGCACCCTTAACGGTCAAGCCAGCCGGCCCTTTACTTGTGACACAGGCGCACGCTTGGCACTACTTTGTTGATGCACGTGCGGCTACTGCGCACACAATTCACAAACACAGAAAATAATTTTTTTTTTTGTTTGGACTGGAGTGTACTTTCGGGGGTTACAGCACCCTTAACGGTCAAGCCAGCCGGCCCTTTACTTATGACACAGGCGCACGCTTGGCACTACTTTGTTGATGCACATGCGGCTACTGCGCACACAATTCACAAACACAGAAAATAATTTTTTTTTTGGTTTGGACTGGAGTGTACTTTCGGGGGTTACAGCACCCTTAACGGTCAAGCCAGCTGGCCCTTTACTTATGACACAGGCGCACGCTTGGCACTACTTTGTTGATGCACGTGCGGCTACTGCGCACACAATTCACAAACACAGAAAATAATTTTTTTTTTGGTTTGGACTGGAGTGTACTTTCGGGGGTTACAGCACCCTTAACGGTCAAGCCAGCCGGCCCTTTACTTATGACACAGGCGCACGCTTGGCACTACTTTGTTGATGCACGTGCGGCTACTGCGCACACAATTCACAAACACAGAAAATAATTTTTTTTTTGGTTTGGACTGGAGTGTACTTTCGGGGGTTACAGCACCCTTAACGGTCAAGCCAGCCGGCCCTTTACTTATGACACAGGCGCACGCTTGGCACTACTTTGTTGATGCACGTGCGGCTACTGCGCACACAATTCACAAACACAGAAAATAATTTTTTTTTTGGTTTGGACTGGAGTGTACTTTCGGGGGTTACAGCACCCTTAACGGTCAAGCCAGCCGGCCCTTTACTTATGACACAGGCGCACGCTTGGCACTACTTTGTTGATGCACGTGCAGCTACTGCGCACACAATTCACAAACACAGAAAATAATTTTTTTTTTGGTTTGGACTGGAGTGTACTTTCGGGGGTTACAGCACCCTTAACGGTCAAGCCAGCCGGCCCTTTACTTATGACACAGGCGCACGCTTGGCACTACTTTGTTGATGCACGTGCGGCTACTGCGCACACAATTCACAAACACAGAAAATAATTTTTTTTTTGGTTTGGACTGGAGTGTACTTTCGGGGGTTACAGCACCCTTAACGGTCAAGCCAGCCGGCCCTTTACTTATGACACAGGCGCACGCTTGGCATTACTTTGTTGATGCACGTGCGGCTACTGCGCACACAATTCACAAACACAGAAAATAATTTTTTTTTTGGTTTGGACTGGAGTGTACTTTCGGGGGTTACAGCACCCTTAACGGTCAAGCCAGCCGGCCCTTTACTTATGACACAGGCGCACGCTTGGCACTACTTTGTTGATGCACGTGCGGCTACTGCGCACACAATTCACAAACACAGAAAATAATTTTTTTTTTGGTTTGGACTGGAGTGTACTTTCGGGGGTTACAGCACCCTTAACGGTCAAGCCAGCCGGCCCTTTACTTATGACACAGGCGCACGCTTGGCACTACTTTGTTGATGCACGTGCGGCTACTGCGCACACAATTCACAAACACAGAAAATATATTATTTTTTTAGCACTTGGGGGGAGCACCCCTGATGGACAGAGCACCCCCTGGACAACACTGCAGCACTCCTTTAGGACTGGGACACTGCACAGGACTTTGGAGTGGACACAGCCCCTATGGAGAACTGACTGCACAACACAGTCCAGCCAGCCCCTATGGACTTTGAAGTAGTGGACACAGCCCCTATTAACAACAGCAGCACAGCACAACACAGCCAGCCCCTATGGACTTTGAAGTAGTGGACAACAGCAGCACTACACTACACTACACTACACAGCCCTAATTCCCACCCTCCCTCTTCACTGTCCACAGCCGAGTGAGAAAATGGCGCCGACGTGGGTACCTTATATAGGATCCAAAACCCGCGAGACTCGGAAGGCGGGATGATGACGTTTTGCCTCGATTTCAGATCCGAGTCAGGCGGGAAAAGTCGAGCCTGATTCGGATCGGACTCGGATCGGGGGGGCTCGGGGGGGTTCGGATTTCAGAAATCCGAACCCGCTCACCCCTAATATATATATATATATATATATATATATATATATATATATATATTGTGTTTTGCTCACCGGCTGTGCTTTTTTGATCTCCCAGTATTGTCACAGTGTGAATCGCAATATTGCAAACGCACGCACGCACTTTAGCAGTGTGAATAGTCTAATGAATGCCATCGCAATGCACTCTATATGGACACCCACTTCCATTCTCTCACATCCGTACTTTGCAAAATAGCGAAACCATCGGTAACATCGTGTGCCATCGGATCCTCACGCAGTATTGCACAAGCACAGACCTTACTCAGGAATTACTAACTTCCCTGCACGCTATGACGGCAATTCCTGTCAATCACTTTACAGTGTATCTGTGTGGTCTTTGCAATCGCTTTGCCGTACGCAGTGAGCAGTTCGCGCACTGCGATGCGTACGCATGCGTAGAACGCAAACATTGGCCGATTGCGTGCGTCTTTGCAACTGAGATCTAAGCTGAATCAGACCCTTAGCCTGATGTTAGTAGGGAGTAGGGATGTGCACCGACCCCGGTGTTTTGGTTTTGGATCTGTATCCCCTTCAAGGTTTTGGATCTGGATCTGGTTTTACAAAACCACCCTTACGTGTTTTGGTTTTGGATCTGTATTTTTTTTTTAAAATATATAAACAGCTAAAACCACATAATTTGGGCCTGTTTTTGTTCCTACAGTAAAATTTACCTTAATAACAATCATTTTCAGGCATTTCTAGGCATGTGTAACCACCTCACAGCTCACAATATTGATTTCACTATTTTTCACCAATATAGGCCAAAGGGTGCAGCGAGCGGGCTGGCTAAAGGAAGCAACAGAGCAGCGGCACAAACGCACGGCAGTTTAATGAAAATATCAGACATCTATGAAACATTATCACACAGCAGTGGCAGACAGGATGGCAGTTTAATAAACTATAATAATGTCAGTCGGCAATGCCCCAAAATTGAAAGAAAAGAGGTGCAAGATGGAGGACCTCATTCTGAGTCGGTCGTTGCGGCCGCATGGTTGTACACAGCCGATGTTCGCTAAACTGCGCATGCGTAAAGTTCGCAATGCGTGTGCGTAAACTAGCTGTTATGATCAGAAATTTCTCTCTCCTTGAACACAGCCAGGTCGTTAGTTTGAGTGACAGAATGAACCGTTTGTGGGTGGTAACAGGGGAAGGTGCTTGAAAACGGGGGAGGTGGAGATCCGAACGCAGGCGTGCCTGATTATGCGAACGGCATTTAATGGGAGTGCATAATTAACAAAGTAGTGTCATGGCACATGGGACATGGGAGGTTTTTACACTGACATGATCGTAGAGCTTAAGAGAGGGTATGGTCAACCTTATGCTCTACGACCAGCTCCGATGGTTCCCGATGGTCTCGATTAATCCTTATATGCCCGGAGATGAAGTGTAATGCGAACGAGAAGGGGGCGTATTTTTAGTCTAACGGCCGCATCCTCCCCTCGCTCGTCCAGCTAACGATCCCATCTTAACGACGCAACTGGCGAGCGCTTCATTTGCATATCCGGCCCCTTTTACCTTACGACCGTGTGGCCGCAACGACCGACTCTGAATGAGGTCCGGAATTCCCATTGGGCCCTCCCACCCACTCTTATGCGGGATATTAAAAAGGACATGCACAGTTTAACAAACCAAGCACTTTAGCCACTAGGACTGACACTTTCGTGGCTGAACTCCTTGGTTTGTTTGGGCCCCCACAAATAATTTTTTGGAAGGACTATCTTCATTTATTAAGCAGGAGGTTGATGATGAGGGTGTTGGTGGTGGAGATTGCATGTGCTGGTCCAAACTGCTGGTAGCTGATACTGGACTGCTTGTTATTAATTTACAAATTATTATAATTTTGTTAAACAAATTACATGAACTCGTTGCAAATGACGTAACAGGGAGGAGGTGCCTAGATGGTTAACGTCCCTTCCTCTGCTAACTTTGGCTTTACAAATGGAACAGATGCCTTCACAACTGTTGCCAGAATTTAGATTAAAATAATTCCACACCCAAGACATGGCTTTTCTGGCTGATTCCAGCAAATCAGCTCCCAACTGTCATCTCACAGGCTGTGTTTTAAAAATGACAGTTGGGAGCTGATTGGCTGGTGCCTTATCACTTTCTTATCACTTTTCACTCTGTCTCCTAACACTGCTTAGTAAATAGACCCCATATACTTCAAGTTTTAAACCAGCCAGCGCCAGCTGCCTCCAGCCCTCATGGACACACTCCTTTATCTGTGATCATGCCCCTTTATCTGTGGCCACGCCCCATGTATCGGGTTCTTACTGTAAAATGTTGGAGGGTATGAAACAACATCCTCATCATCAACATCCTCATTAGCGTCAGATAGGACACACATTTTCCCCTCATCCTCCTTTTGCACATCCTCCACACTATCAGCCTCATTTTTTATTATTTCACCATCTAATACTAGCACAGCCGTCATGGCGTCAGTGATCCGCTGTGAAACTGGGCGACAGCTGTTATACTTACTTCCTCTATCAAAAGACTGTTTAATAGTCAATTGTTTTATTAAATTACTAATAGTAGTAGTCTTCTTGGTCCTTTTCTGGGATGAAGATCCAACCCCAGCAGCAGCAACAGGCGTAGCGCTCAAGGATCCTTCTGAGGAATCACGGATTCGTTACTCTCTTGGCAATATCCATGCATGATAAATTTCACAGATTTGGAATCTTTTCTTCTTATAGATATGTACATCTGCAATGCACCCAAAGACTTTGAGATGTTTGACGCTTGCCTTTCTTCCAGACCACGCCTCTATTGGTGTTTTCTTTTTTACAGCAACTGTAAAGTCAAATTGTCATGCGGCCCCGGATAATTAGATATCCAATTTGCTGTGAGCAGCAGCAGTGAATGCAAAGCCACCAGACCAGAGCAATTCAACGTTGCTTCGGTGTTGAGACAGCTGATCTGAAAATCAGATGTCTCCACGATGTTCTTCAATGGCGCTCCCGCAGCTGTGAAAATTATCACTGCCGAGTCTGTTCTCGCATGTGCGACTTCCGGTGGAAGGAGCCGGACAGGGGGTGGAGGGATCTGATTGGAGCTGTGGTCCAGGAACAAACGCCATATGAAGATGGCATAGGTTTATACAGTCAAAATATATTATTTTTGGAGTTTGATGAATTTAGGTCCCCAGTGTATGGAGACAGTGTATGGAGACAGCGGGCCACATTGGGGCCGAAGGGCAAGCAGGAGATATATCGGTGATGTCTCCTGTGCTACCTTTATAATGAATAGCACCGATCCTTAATTCACACAAATTAAATATTCATCTGCTTTTGTAAATATTGAGTGATGATGAATGGACCCCTAATGGCCACTTTATTATCAATTTCAGTCACTTCCTATATAACATTTATATATAACCCTGAAAATTCTACTCAGTACTAAACACATTTAATGTTTCTTACAGGACAAGATCATGGCAGATTACAGCATCCGGCTCTACCAGGACTCCGATTACAGGACTGTGAGACAGATATTTGCTTGTGGCCTTATGGAGCACACCGGTGTGGCCTTCCGCCATACACTTACCATGCCACACATTTGGTTCCTCCTTGCTGTGGCTTCCTTGGCTCCTTTACTAACCACTGGATCTTTTATAGCCTCTCTAATGGTGGTAATCATCTCCTTAGTCTTCCTCTGGCTCATCATCAGACGGATCTTCACTTCCTACATCCAGGAGAGCCTGGATCAGGACCTGTTGGACATTGGGAGATATTATTGTCAGCGGGAGGGCCGCTGTTTCTGGGTGGCAGAGTCAGCCGGGGAGGTGGTGGGAATGGTGGCGGCTGCTCCTTTTTATAACTCCGGTGATAAAAAATTGATGGAACTCAAGAGGTTATCAGTACCCAAAAAACATAGAGGCAAAGGAATTGCCAAAGCCTTGTGCAGGACGGTCATTGACTTTACCCAGAGGAACGGATTCATGGCTCTGACCTTAGACACCTCAATCTGTCAGATCAGTTCCTGGAAGCTGTATGAGAAGATGGGATTCAGGAGAACTCGCACAATATACCCAAATTGCTACTTTGCCAAATTCATTGACTTCAAAGACATTTACTACCAGTATGATATTCCAACACAGGACCAGATTACTGCACGCTTCCCGACATAGAGCCATAACATTAATCGGAAGCGGAATGCTTTACAGGAAGCCACATAGTCAATGTTGCATAGATTATAAGAGTTATTTAAATAAAATGAAAAGGCATGCAAGAATGATCATTTCCATCTGTTCTGTATTAAAGTTACCCTAATGAATTGAAGACCAGTCAAATGGAAGTAAAGTATCTTTCTGACATCACCATAAAGCATGTGCACAGTGTGAATGTCTCCTGCAATAATCCAGGGGGAGAGAAGCTCCTGATGTGGGAATAACTACTCTGCTGTTCCTGAGATGTGGGCAGTCTTCTCTTACATATCCCCCACCATAGATGCCCCTTCTAAAACTTCCAGAAGATTTACTACAGACATTGGACCTCATTCAGAGCCGCTCGCAAAAAGCGAGCGCTCGCTCTGAATGAGGACGACAGTTTTTTTTTTTTAAAAGCCGGCCTCCTGCCCGCACGCTAAGCTGTGGGTGACCACCCACAGCTTTTGCGAGTGGCCAGGTGATGGTCGCGATGGTTGCGACCATCGGGCTTGCGACGAGACCCTTGTGGTAGGGTATCGTCTGCCGCAAGCCCCAGTGAGCTTTTGGCTCTAATATAGCCGGAAGCTCTCTACTGACATCACTGGTGATGTCAGTAGGGCCGCCCACAAATGGCAGGCGTTCCTTCAGGAACGCCTCCGTTTGTCCAGCCACCCCCCCACCCCGCCTACAAAATGGGGCGAGCTGTCGATCAACATCGACAGCTGCCCCGTTTATAGCGAACCCTGGAGCGAGTGAATTTCTCACTCGTTACGGGGCTTGTGCACGCGCAATGCACAACCATAGACCCGCTTGCGAGCATGTCTGAATGAGACCCATTGCTCTATATGCATACACAGAACTCTGCATCTGTACAGTACACACTTGGATAGGCCGATATGGCCAGGTCTCTATAACCAGAGGCATCACTGGATACCCCCACATGCCAGAATTGGGGTTTTGATGTGCAACGTTGCGGGAACCCCCGTGCAGCCTTCAGATAGTCCCCCAAAGGTAAACTGTGTCAAATTAAAATTAAAAAAACACTTAAGAACACCCTAAAAATTCACTTTGAATTTGGGGGCGACAAAAAAAAAATGTTGGGGGACAAAGTTAAAAACTAGCGAACTTCACTCTGGGGGGGTCCCCAAGTATGCCCCATGTGTTCTTTCATTGCAGAGGCTTGCGGCAGGTGGATTTTTAATGATTTTTTCAACTTTACTTTAGCAACTTTAATATATGCTGACCCCCATTTTCAAGTAGCGCGGCTCTAAGTCTGACCAATTCCCCCTGACTGCTTGCTCTGTATGAGGACCCCTGTGTAATAGACAGAGTGCTGAGGCAGGATGCTGGGCAGGCAGGATATAGATGGGAGTGTTTGCGATAAGCTGGTCACTGGACCAAAGCAGGATCTTAGCAGTGAGATTTTTTTTTTTAAGTACTCAACCAGCTCTTACAATGGCTATTACCACTAATACACACACAAAGGAACCACACCCTGTACATGGGCACCAAGCCACAATTGTATGAGTCTACAAATGGTTTCCACTCCTGCCACAAACTCAAATAGATACATGAACAGCTGGACTAATCGCTGGGATGGGGAGGGGGGGCGTGCTGCCGTGAGCAGTGTGGCAAAGATTAGACTACACTCAGCCATCCAATCAGGACTATAGCTGACTAGATCAGATGGTAGATACTGAACCAATAAGATTGTAAGCGCTCACAGGTAAGGCCAGCCTCCACCTCCCCCTCCCCGCTCACGCCTCATCCAGCTCTGTGTCCTTGTATTTTGCCACTTACATGTTCTGTGCTTGATGTATGTTCTATCCCTTCCCTATTACATCTGACCTATTAAGATGACCTTCTTGGTATTATTGTATTTCTGATTGTTGTATTATGCTTTTTAGCCTATTGTTTTATCTACTGTGTTCTGCTATCCCAGTGTAAGGCGCTGCAGGACTGAGGTGCTGCATGAATAAATAATATTAATGAAAATCAATTATTTCTCCCCTAGCCAGGTATGACGGCAGAACCTCCCCCAAAGCTGGGAGACTTCCAGCAGAGAATACACCATGTTATACTGATAACTGAGAGGGATTTTATAATATTTTATTATGTGTACAGTTGTGCTGCCGCCAGGCGTCAGTGTTGTCAGTAGCATTTGCCAACACCACGGCGCCGACCCTCCAGGGTCCACATAATGCGTGTCAGCATTCTGACTGTCGGCAAGCCGTGTGTATCCCCAGCGTGCACAAGGTGCCCCGTGCTCTCGCTATGGCAGGGCGGGTGGTGGCTGGTTTCATTAATTTGTATGGAGGATGTTGTTGTTATAATATTCTTCAGAAAGATCCTTCATCTATAATACAATTAGAATTGAGGACAGTGATAGATACAGTATGTACTGAGCTGCACATGTATGATACAGTATGTACTGAGCTGCACATGTATGATACAGTATGTACTGAGCTGCACATGTATTATACAGTATGTACTGAGCTGCACATGTATGATACAGTATGTACTGAGCTGCACATGTATGATACAGTATGTACTGAGCTGCACATGTATGATACAGTATGTACTGAGCTGCACATGTATGACACAATAGGTACTGAGCTGCACATGTATGATACAATATGTACTGAGCTGCACATGTATGATACAGTATGTACTGAGCTGCACATGTATGACACAGTATGTACTGAGCTGCACATGTATGACACAATAGGTACTGAGCTGCACATGTATGATACAATATGTACTGAGCTGCACATGTATGATACAGTATGTACTGAGCTGCACATGTATGATACAGTATGTACTGAGCTGCACATGTATGATACAATAGGTACTGAGCTGCACATGTATGATACAGTATGTACTGAGCTGCACATGTATGATACAATATGTACTGAGCTGCACATGTATGATACAATACGTACTGAGCTGCACATGTATGATACAATAGGTACTGAGCTGCACATGTATGATACAGTATGTACTGAGCTGCACATGTATGATACAATACGTACTGAGCTGCACATGTATGATACAATAGGTACTGAGCTGCACATGTATGATACAATAGGTACTGAGCTGCACATGTATGATACAATAGTTACTGAGCTGCACATGTATGATACAGTATGTACTGAGCTGCACATGTATGATACAGTATGTACTGAGCTGCACATGTATTATACAGTATGTACTGAGCTGCACATGTATGATACAGTATGTACTGAGCTGCACATGTATGATACAGTATGTACTGAGCTGCACATGTATGATACAGTATGTACTGAGCTGCACATGTATGACACAATATGTACTGAGCTGCACATGTATGATACAGTATGTACTGAGCTGCACATGTATTATACAGTATGTACCGAGCTGCACATGTATGACACAATAGGTACTGAGCTGCACATGTATGATACAATATGTACTGAGCTGCACATGTATGATACAGTATGTACTGAGCTGCACATGTATGATACAGTATGTACTGAGCTGCACATGTATGATACAATAGGTACTGAGCTGCACATGTATGATACAGTATGTACTGAGCTGCACATGTATGATACAATACGTACTGAGCTGCACATGTATGATACAATACGTACTGAGCTGCACATGTATGATACAATAGGTACTGAGCTGCACATGTATGATACAATACGTACTGTGCTGCACATGTATGATACAATACGTACTGAGCTGCACATGTATGATACAATAGGTACTGAGCTGCACATGTATGATACAATAGGTACTGAGCTGCACATGTATGATACAATACGTACTGAGCTGCACATGTATGATACAATACGTACTGAGCTGCACATGTATGATACAGTATGTACTGAGCTGCACATGTATGATACAATACGTACTGAGCTGCACATGTATGATACAATAGGTACTGAGCTGCACATGTATGATACAATAGGTACTGAGCTGCACATGTATGATACAGTATGTACTGAGCTGCACATGTATTATACAGTATGTACTGAGCTGCACATGTATGATACAGTACGTACTGAGCTGCACATGTATGATACAATAGGTACTGAGCTGCACATGTATGATACAATAGGTACTGAGCTGCACATGTATGATACAGTATGTACTGAGCTGCACATGTATGATACAGTATGTACTGAGCTGCACATGTATGATACAGTATGTACTGAGCTGCACATGTATGATACAGTATGTACTGAGCTGCACATGTATGATACAGTATGTACTGAGCTGCACATGTATGACACAATACGTACTGAGCTGCACATGTATGATACAGTATGTACTGAGCTGCACATGTATTATACAGTATGTACTGAGCTGCACATGTATGACACAATAGGTACTGAGCTGCACATGTATGATACAATATGTACTGAGCTGCACATGTATGATACAGTATGTACTGAGCTGCACATGTATGATACAGTATGTACTGAGCTGCACATGTATGATACAATAGGTACTGAGCTGCACATGTATGATACAGTATGTACTGAGCTGCACATGTATGATACAATATGTACTGAGCTGCACATGTATGATACAATACGTACTGAGCTGCACATGTATGATACAATAGGTACTGAGCTGCACATGTATGATACAATATGTACTGAGCTGCACATGTATGATACAATACGTACTGAGCTGCACATGTATGATACAATACGTACTGAGCTGCACATGTATGATACAATAGGTACTGAGCTGCACATGTATGATACAATACGTACTGAGCTGCACATGTATGATACAATACGTACTGAGCTGCACATGTATGATACAGTATGTACTGAGCTGCACATGTATGATACAGTATGTACTGAGCTGCACATGTATGATACAGTATGTACTGAGCTGCACATGTATGATACAATACGTACTGAGCTGCACATGTATGATACAGTATGTACTGAGCTGCACACGTATGATACAGTATGTACTGAGCTACACACGTATGATACAATATGTACTGAGCTGCACACGTATGATACAATACGTACTAAGATGCACATGTATGACACAATACGTACTCAGTCGCACATGTATGATACAAAACGTACTGAGCTGCACATGTATGATGCTGCACATGTATGATACAATACATACTGAGCTGCACATGTATGATACAATACGTACTGAGCTGCACATGTATGATACAATAGGTACTGAGCTGCACATGTATGATACAATAGGTACTGAGCTGCACATGTATGATACAATACGTACTGAGCTGCACATGTAAGATACAATAGGTACTGAGCTGCACATGTATGATACAATACGTACTGAGCTGCACATGAATGACACAATATATACTGAGCTGCACATGTATGACACTAAGTACTGAGCTGCACATGTAAGACACAATATGCACTGAGCTGCACATGTATGACACAATACGTACTGAGATGCACATGTATGACACAATACCTGCTGAGCTGCACATGTATGACACAATACGTACTGAGCTGCACATGTATGACACGATACGTACTTAGCTGCACATGTATGATACAATACGTACTGAGCTGCACATGTATGATACAGTATGTACTGAGCTGCACATGTATGATACAATACGTACAGAGCTGCACATGTATGATACAGTATGTACTGAGCTGCACATGTATGATATAATACGTACTGAGCTGCACATGTATGATACAATACGTTCTAAGCAGCACATGTATGATACAATACGTACTGAGCTGCACACGTATGATACAGTATGTACTGAGATGCACATGTATGAAACAGTATGTACTGAGCAGCACATGTATGACACAGTATGTACTGAGCTGCACATGTATGATACAGTATGTACTGAGCTGCACATGTATGATACAATATGTACTGAGCTGCACACGTATGATACAATACGTACTGAGCTGCACACGTATGATACAATAGGTACTGAGCTGCACACGTATGATACAGTATGTACTGAGCTGCACACGTATGATACAATACGTACAGAGCTGCACACGTATGATACAATACGTACTAAGATGCACATGTATGACACAATACGTACTCAGCCGCACATGTATGATACAAAACGTACTGAGCTGCACATGTATGATGCTGCACATGTATGATACAATACATACTGAGCTGCACATGTATGATACAATACGTACTGAGCTGCACATGTATGATACAATAGGTACTGAGCTGCACATGTATGACACGATACATACTGAGCTGCACATGTATGACACGATACGTATTGAGCTGCACATGTATGACATGATACGTACTGAGCTGCACATGTATGATACAATAGGTACTGAGCTGCACATGTATGATACAATACGTACTGAGCTGCACATGTAAGATACAATAGGTACTGAGCTGCACATGTATGATACAATACGTACTGAGCTGCACATGAATGACACAATATATACTGAGCTGCACATGTATGACACTACGTACTGAGCTGCACATGTAAGACACAATATGCACTGAGCTGCACATGTATGACACAATACGTACTGAGCTGCACATGTATGACACAATACCTGCTGAGCTGCACATGTATGACACAATACGTACTGAGCTGCACATGTATGATACAGTATGTACTGAGCTGCACATGTATGATACAGTATGTACTGAGCTGCACATGTATGATACAGTATGTACTGAGCTGCACATGTATGATACAGTATGTACTGAGCTGCACATGTATGATACAGTATGTACTGAGCTGCACATGTATGACACAATACGTACTGAGCTGCACATGTATGATACAGTATGTACTGAGCTGCACATGTATTATACAGTATGTACTGAGCTGCACATGTATGACACAATAGGTACTGAGCTGCACATGTATGATACAATATGTACTGAGCTGCACATGTATGATACAGTATGTACTGAGCTGCACATGTATGATACAGTATGTACTGAGCTGCACATGTATGATACAATAGGTACTGAGCTGCACATGTATGATACAGTATGTACTGAGCTGCACATGTATGATACAATATGTACTGAGCTGCACATGTATGATACAATACGTACTGAGCTGCACATGTATGATACAATAGGTACTGAGCTGCACATGTATGATACAATATGTACTGAGCTGCACATGTATGATACAATACGTACTGAGCTGCACATGTATGATACAATACGTACTGAGCTGCACATGTATGATACAATAGGTACTGAGCTGCACATGTATGATACAATACGTACTGAGCTGCACATGTATGATACAATACGTACTGAGCTGCACATGTATGATACAGTATGTACTGAGCTGCACATGTATGATACAGTATGTACTGAGCTGCACATGTATGATACAGTATGTACTGAGCTGCACATGTATGATACAATACGTACTGAGCTGCACATGTATGATACAGTATGTACTGAGCTGCACACGTATGATACAGTATGTACTGAGCTACACACGTATGATACAATATGTACTGAGCTGCACACGTATGATACAATACGTACTAAGATGCACATGTATGACACAATACGTACTCAGTCGCACATGTATGATACAAAACGTACTGAGCTGCACATGTATGATGCTGCACATGTATGATACAATACATACTGAGCTGCACATGTATGATACAATACGTACTGAGCTGCACATGTATGATACAATAGGTACTGAGCTGCACATGTATGATACAATAGGTACTGAGCTGCACATGTATGATACAATACGTACTGAGCTGCACATGTAAGATACAATAGGTACTGAGCTGCACATGTATGATACAATACGTACTGAGCTGCACATGAATGACACAATATATACTGAGCTGCACATGTATGACACTACGTACTGAGCTGCACATGTAAGACACAAAATGCACTGAGCTGCACATGTATGACACAATACGTACTGAGATGCACATGTATGACACAATACCTGCTGAGCTGCACATGTATGACACAATACGTACTGAGCTGCACATGTATGACACGATACGTACTTAGCTGCACATGTATGATACAATACGTACTGAGCTGCACATGTATGATACAGTATGTACTGAGCTGCACATGTATGATACAATACGTACAGAGCTGCACATGTATGATACAGTATGTACTGAGCTGCACATGTATGATATAATACGTACTGAGCTGCACATGTATGATACAATACGTTCTAAGCAGCACATGTATGATACAATACGTACTGAGCTGCACACGTATGATACAGTATGTACTGAGATGCACATGTATGAAACAGTATGTACTGAGCAGCACATGTATGACACAGTATGTACTGAGCTGCACATGTATGATACAGTATGTACTGAGCTGCACATGTATGATACAATATGTACTGAGCTGCACACGTATGATACAATACGTACTGAGCTGCACACGTATGATACAATAGGTACTGAGCTGCACACGTATGATACAGTATGTACTGAGCTGCACACGTATGATACAATACGTACAGAGCTGCACACGTATGATACAATACGTACTAAGATGCACATGTATGACACAATACGTACTCAGCCGCACATGTATGATACAAAACGTACTGAGCTGCACATGTATGATGCTGCACATGTATGATACAATACATACTGAGCTGCACATGTATGATACAATACGTACTGAGCTGCACATGTATGATACAATAGGTACTGAGCTGCACATGTATGAAACGATACATACTGAGCTGCACATGTATGACACGATACGTATTGAGCTGCACATGTATGACATGATACGTACTGAGCTGCACATGTATGATACAATAGGTACTGAGCTGCACATGTATGATACAATACGTACTGAGCTGCACATGTAAGATACAATAGGTACTGAGCTGCACATGTATGATACAATACGTACTGAGCTGCACATGAATGACACAATATATACTGAGCTGCACATGTATGACACTACGTACTGAGCTGCACATGTAAGACACAATATGCACTGAGCTGCACATGTATGACACAATACGTACTGAGCTGCACATGTATGACACAATACCTGCTGAGCTGCACATGTATGACACAATACGTACTGAGCTGCACATGTATGATACAGTATGTACTGAGCTGCACATATATGATACAATACGTACTGAGCAGCACATGTATGATACAGTATGTACTGAGCTGCACATGTATGATACAGTATGTACTGAGCTGCACATGTATGATACAGTATGTACTGAGCTGCAAATGTATGACACAATATGTACTGAGCTGCACATGTATGACACAATACGTACTGAGCTGCACATGTATGACACAATACGTACTGAGCTGCACATGTATGACACAATACTTACTGAGATGCACATGTAAGACACAATACGCACTGAGCTGCACATGTATGACACAATACGTACTGAGCTGCACGTGTATGACACAATAAGTACTGAGCTGCACATGTATTATACAATATGTACTGAGATGCACATGTATGATACAATATGTACTGAGATGCACGTGTATGATACAATATGTACTGAGCTGCACATGTATGATACAATATGTACTGAGATGCACATGTATGATACAATACGTACTGAGCTGCACGTGTATGACACAATAAGTACTGAGCTGCACATGTATGATACAGTATGTACTGAGCTGCACATGTATGACACAATACGTACTGAGCTGCACATGTATGACACAATACTTACTGAGATGCACCTGTATAACACAATATGTACTGAGCTGCACATGTATGACACAATACTTACTGAGATGCACATGTATGATACAGTATGTACTGAGCTGCACATATATGACACAATAAGTACTGAGCTGCACATGTATGATACAATATGTACTGAGATGCACGTGTATGATACAATATGTACTGAGCTGCACATGTATGATACAATATGTACTGAGATGCACATGTATGATACAATACGTACTGAGCTGCACGTGTATGACACAATAAGTACTGAGCTGCACGTGTATGACACAATACGTACTGAGCTGCACATGTATGATACAGTATGCACTGAGCTGCACATGTATGACACAATACGTACTGAGCTGCACATGTATGACACAATACTTACTGAGATGCACATGTATAACACAATATGTACTGAGCTGCACATGTATGACACAATACTTACTGAGATGCACATGTATGATACAATACGTACTGAGCTACACATGTATGATACAATATGTACTGAGCTGCACGTGTATGACACAATACGTACTGAGCTGCACGTGTATGACACCATATGTACTGAGCTGCACCTGTATGACACAATACATACTGAGATGCACATGTATGACACAATACGAAGTGAGATGCACGTGTATGACACAATACGTACTGAGCTGCACATGTATGACACAATACGTACTGAGCTGCACATGTATGACACAATAAGTACTGAGCTGCACATGAATGATACAATATGTACTGAGCTGCAAATGTATGATACAATATGTACTGAGCTGCAACTGTATGATACAATATGTACTGAGCTGCACATGTATGACACAATAAGTACTGAGCTGCACATGTATGATACAATACGTACTGAGCTGCACATGAATGACACAATATATACTGAGCTGCACATGTATGACACTACGTACTGAGCTGCACATGTAAGACACAATATGCACTGAGCTGCACATGTATGACACAATACGTACTGAGCTGCACATGTATGACACAATACCTGCTGAGCTGCACATGTATGACACAATACGTACTGAGCTGCACATGTATGATACAGTATGTACTGAGCTGCACATATATGATACAATACGTACTGAGCAGCACATGTATGATACAGTATGTACTGAGCTGCACATGTATGATACAGTATGTACTGAGCTGCACATGTATGATACAGTATGTACTGAGCTGCAAATGTATGACACAATATGTACTGAGCTGCACATGTATGACACAATACGTACTGAGCTGCACATGTATGACACAATACGTACTGAGCTGCACATGTATGACACAATACTTACTGAGATGCACATGTAAGACACAATACGCACTGAGCTGCACATGTATGACACAATACGTACTGAGCTGCACGTGTATGACACAATAAGTACTGAGCTGCACATGTATTATACAATATGTACTGAGATGCACATGTATGATACAATATGTACTGAGATGCACGTGTATGATACAATATGTACTGAGCTGCACATGTATGATACAATATGTACTGAGATGCACATGTATGATACAATACGTACTGAGCTGCACGTGTATGACACAATAAGTACTGAGCTGCACATGTATGATACAGTATGTACTGAGCTGCACATGTATGACACAATACGTACTGAGCTGCACATGTATGACACAATACTTACTGAGATGCACCTGTATAACACAATATGTACTGAGCTGCACATGTATGACACAATACTTACTGAGATGCACATGTATGATACAGTATGTACTGAGCTGCACATATATGACACAATAAGTACTGAGCTGCACATGTATGATACAATATGTACTGAGATGCACGTGTATGATACAATATGTACTGAGCTGCACATGTATGATACAATATGTACTGAGATGCACATGTATGATACAATACGTACTGAGCTGCACGTGTATGACACAATAAGTACTGAGCTGCACGTGTATGACACAATACGTACTGAGCTGCACATGTATGATACAGTATGCACTGAGCTGCACATGTATGACACAATACGTACTGAGCTGCACATGTATGACACAATACTTACTGAGATGCACATGTATAACACAATATGTACTGAGCTGCACATGTATGACACAATACTTACTGAGATGCACATGTATGATACAATACGTACTGAGCTACACATGTATGATACAATATGTACTGAGCTGCACGTGTATGACACAATACGTACTGAGCTGCACGTGTATGACACCATATGTACTGAGCTGCACCTGTATGACACAATACATACTGAGATGCACATGTATGACACAATACGAAGTGAGATGCACGTGTATGACACAATACGTACTGAGCTGCACATGTATGACACAATACGTACTGAGCTGCACATGTATGACACAATAAGTACTGAGCTGCACATGAATGATACAATATGTACTGAGCTGCAAATGTATGATACAATATGTACTGAGCTGCAACTGTATGATACAATATGTACTGAGCTGCACATGTATGACACAATAAGTACTGAGCTGCACATGAATGATACAATATGTACTGAGCTGCACATGAATGATACAATATGTACTGAGCTGCACATGAATGATACAATATGTACTGAGCTGCACATGAATGATACAATATGTACTGAGCTGCAAATGTATGATACAATATGTACAGAGCTGCACATGTATGATACAATATGTACTGAGCTGCACATATATGATACAATATGTAGAAACCTCTCTGTTCAGCTGAGTCATAGCGGAATTTTTGGCCATAAATGTAGCTCTTATTGCTATGATTAGTGTTATGTGTAGTGTTATATTAGTGTTATTGTTAGTGTTATGTGTAGTGTTATATTAGTGTTATTGTTAGTGTTATGTGTAGTGTTATATTAGAGTTATTGTTAGTGTTATGTGTAGTGTTATATTAGAGTTATTGTTAGTGTTATGTGTAGTGTTATATTAGAGTTATTGTTAGTGTTATGTGTAGTGTTATATTAGTGTTATTGTTAGTGTTATGTGTAGTGTTATATTAGTGTTATGTGTAGTGTTATATTAGAGTTATTGTTAGTGTTATGTGTAGTGTTATATTAGAGTTATTGTTAGTGTTATGTGTAGTGTTATATTAGTGTTATTGTTAGTGTTATGTGTAGTGTTATATTAGTGTTATGTGTAGTGTTATATTAGTGTTATGTGTAGTGTTATGACTAGTGTTATGTGCAGTGTTATGATTAGTCTTATGATTAGTGTTATGTGTAGTGTTATGATTAGTGTTATGTAAAGTGTTATTGTTAGTGTTATTGTTAGTGTTATGTGTAGTGTTATTGTTAGTGTTATTGTTAGTGTTATGTGTAGTGTTATGTGTAGTGTTATGTGTAGTGTTATGATTAGTGTTATGTGTAGTGTTATGATTAGTGTTATTATTAGTGTTATGTGTAGTGTTATGATTTGTGTTATGTGTAGTGTTATATTAGTGTTATTGTTAGTGTTATGTGTAGTGTTATGATTTGTGTTATGTGTAGTGTTATATTAGTGTTATTGTTAGTGTTATGTGTAGTGTTATGATTAGTGTTATGATTAGTGTTATGATTACTGTTATGTGTAGTGTTATTGTTAGTGTTATGTGTAGTGATGATTAGTGTTATGTGTAGTGTTATGATTAGAGTTATGATTAGTGTTATGATTAGTGTTATGTGTAATGTTATTGTTAGTGTTATGATTAGTGTTATGATTTGTGTTATGTGTACTGTTATATTAGTGTTATTGTTAGTGTTATGTGTAGTGTTATATTAGTGTTATTGTTAGTGTTATGTTTAGTGTTATATTAGTGTTATGTGTAGTGTTATGATTAGTGTTATGTGTAGTGTTATGATTAGTGTTATGTGTAGTGTTATGATTAGTGTTATGATTAGTGTTATGATTAGTGTTATGTGTAGTGTTATGTGTAGTGTTATTTATGTGTTATTGTTAGTGTTATGATTAGTGTTATGATTAGTGATATGATTAGTGTTGTGTGTAGTGTTATAATTAGTGTTATGTGTAGTGTTATGATTAGTGTTATGTGTAGTGTTATGATTAGTGTTATTGTTAGTGTTATGTGTCGTGTTATGATAAGTGTTTTGTGTAGTGTTATGATTAGTGTTATGTGTAGTGTTATGATTAGTGTTATTGTTAGTGTTATGTGTAGTGTTATGATTAGTGTTATGTGTAGTGTTATATTAGTGTTATTATTAGTGTTATGTGTAGTGTTATTATTAGTGTTATGTGTAGTTATTAGTGTTATTATTAGTGTTATGTGTAGTGTTATGATTAGTGTTGTGATTAGTGTTATGTGTAGTGTTGTGATTAGTGTTATGTGTAGTGTTATGATTAGTGTTATGATTAGTGTTATGATTAGTGTTATTGTTAGTGTTATTGTTAGTGTTATGATTGGTGTTATTGTTAGTGTTATGTGTAGTTTTATGATTAGTGTTATGATTAGTGTTATGATTAGTGTTATATTAGTGTTATTGTTAGTGTTATGTGTAGTGTTATATTAGTGTTATTGTTAGTGTTATGTGTAGTGTTATATTAGTGTTATTGTTAGTGTTATGTGTAGTGTTATATTAGTGTTATTGTTAGTGTTATGTGTAGTGTTATGATTAGTGTTATGTGTAGTGTTATGATTAGTGTTATTGTAAGTGTTAGGTGTAGTGTTATATTAGTGTTATTGTTACTGTTATGTGTAGTGTTATGATTAGTGTTATTGTTAGTGTTATGTGTAGTGTTATGTGTAGTGTTATGATTAGTATTATGTGTAGTGTTATGATTAGTGTTATTGTTAGTGTTATGATTAGTATTATGTGTAGTGTTATGATTAGTGTTATTGTTAGTATTGAGTGTAGTGTTATGTGTAGTGTTATCATTAGTGTTATGTGTAGTGTTATCATTAGTGTTATGTGTAGTGTTATGTGTAGTGTTATGATTAGTGTTATGTGTAGTGTTATGATTAGTGTTATGTGTAGTGTTATTGTTAGTGTTATGATTAGTGTTATGATTAGTGTTATGTGTAGTGTTATGATTAGTGTTATGTGTAGTATTTTGATTAGTGTTATGATTAGTGTTATTGTTAATGTTATGATTAGTGTTATGATTAGTGTTATATGTAGTGTTATGATTTGTATTATGATTAGTGTTATGTGTAGTGTTATGATTAGTGTTATGATTAGTGTTATGATTAGAGTTATGTTCAGTGTTATGATAAGTGTTATGCTTAGTGTTATGATTAGTGTTATGTGTAGTGTTATGATTAGTGTTATGTGTAGTGTTATGATTAGTGTTATGATTAGTGTTATGTGCAGTGTTATGATTAGTGTTATGATTAGTGTTATGTGTAGTGTTATTATTAGAGTTTTGATTAGTGTTATGTGTAGTGTTATGATTAGTGTTATGATTAGTGTTATGTGTAGTGGTATGATTAGTGTTATGATTAGTGTTATGTGTAGTGTTATGATTAGTGTTATGTGTAGTGGTATGATTAGTGTTATGATTAGTGTTATGTGTAGTGTTATGATTAGTGTTATGATTAGTGTTATGTGTAGTGGTATGATTAGTGTTATGATTAGTGTTATGTGCAGTGTTATGATTAGTGTTATGATTAGTGTTATGTGTAGTGTTATTATTAGAGTTTTGATTAGTGTTATGTGTAGTGTTATGATTAGTGTTATGATTAGTGTTATGTGCAGTGTTATGATTAGTGTTATGATTAGTGTTATGTGTAGTGTTATTATTAGAGTTTTGATTAGTGTTATGTGTAGTGTTATGATTAGTGTTATGATTAGTGTTATGTGTAGTGGTATGATTAGTGTTATGATTAGTGTTATGATTAGTGTTATGTGTAGTGGTATGATTAGTGTTATGATTAGTGTTATAATTAGTGTTAGGATTAGTGTTATGTGTAGTGTTATGATTAGTGTTATGTGTAGTGTTATGATTAGTGTTATGATCAGTGTTATTGTTAGTGTTATGTGTAGTGTTATGATTAGTGTTATGTGTGGTGTTATGATTAGTGTTATGTGTAGTGTTCTGTGTAGTGTTATGATTAGTGTTATGTGTAGTGTTATGTGTAGTGTTATGTGTATTGTTATGATTAGTGTTATTGTTAGGGATATGTGTAGTGTTATGATTAGTGTTATGTGTAGTGTTATGATTAGTGTTATGATTAGTGTTATGTGTAGTGTTATGATTAGTGTTATATGTAGTGTTATGTGTAGTGTTATGTGTAGTGTTATGTGTATTGTTATGATTAGTGTTATTATTAGTGTTATGTGTAGTGTTATGATTAGTGTTATGTGTAGTGTTATGATTAGTGTTATGATTAGTGTTATGTGTAGTGTTATGTGTAGTGTTATGATTAGGGGTGTGCACCGGCCACTTTTCGTGTTTTGTGTTTTGGTTTTGGATCTGGATCTTTCTTCGTGTTTTGGATCTGGATTGGTTTTGCCAAAACCACCCTTCCGTGTTTTGGGTTCTGGGTTTTGTGTTTTGGATCTGTATTTTTTTTTTAAAAAGCATGAAAACAGCTAAAATCACAGAATTTGTGTGTTTTTCTGCTCCTATGCTATTATTAACCTAAATAACCTTAATTTACACTAATTTCCAGTCTATTCTGAACACCTCACACCTCACAATAGTGTTTTTATATCCAAAAGGTTGCACCGAGGTAGCTGGATGACTATGCTAAGAGATACGAGTGGGCGGCACAAACACGTGGCCCATCTAGGAGTGACACTGCAGTGGCAGACAGGATGGCAGTTTGAAAAACTAGGCCCCAAACAGTACATAATGCAAAGAAAAAAAAGAGGTGCAAGATGGAATTGTCCTTGGGCCCTCCCACCCACCCTTATGTTGTATAAACAGGACATGCACACTTTAACAAACCAAACATTTCAGCGCCAGGGTCTGCCACACGACTGTGGCTGAAATGTTTGGTTCGTTTGGGCCCCCACAAAACAAGCTGGCAATTAATCTGTCCCTGCACAAACTGGCTCTACGGAGGCAAGATGTCGTCCTCATCCTCCTCATCCACCGATTCCTCACCCTCTTCAGTGTTGTGTACATCCTCATCCTCATAGAGTATTAATTCGTCCCCGCTGGAATCCACAACCACAGGTCCCTCTGTTCGTTCTGGAGGCTGGTCTCCCTGGAAGAGTTGATAATTAATTTTATGAACATCATCTTCTCCACATTTTGTGGAAGCAACCTCCTACGCCTTTCGCTGACAAGGTTCCCGGCTGCACTAAACACTCTTTCGGAGTACACACTGGAGGGGGGGCAACTCAGATAAAATAGAGCCAGTTTGTACCGGGACCTCCAAATTGCTTCTTTTTCCTGCCAGTACAGGTACGGACTGTCTGACATGCCTACTTGGATGCTGTCACCGATGTAATCCTTTAACAGACAGACGCACACTTGTCGCTGCTGCTTTAAGGATGCACGTGCGGCTACATCGCACACAAGTCACAAACACATAAAAAAAATAGTTTTTTATTTTTTGCAGTACTTTGAGGGTTACACCACCCTTTAACAGACAGACGCACGCTTGTCGCTGCTGCTTTGAGGATGCAAGTGCGGCTACAGCCCACACAATTCACAAAGACAGAAAAAAAAAGAAGAATATTTTTATTGTTTGTGGAGCACACTTTGAGGGTTACACCACCCTTTAACAGACAGACGCACGCTTGTCGCTGCTGCTTTGAGGACAGTATCATATGCAGTGACAGTAGACTTGTCAGAAATTGTTGGCACGTCCTTCAGTCCGGACCAGATGTCCAAACCGGCCCTTGACTTAGGACACAGGCGCACGCTTGGCGATGCTACTGTGTTGATGCACGTGCGGCTACATCGCACACAAGTCACAAACACATAAAAAAAATAGTTTTTTATTTTTTGGAGCACATTGAGGGTTACACCACCCTTTAACAGACAGACGCACGCTTGTCGCTGCTGCTTTGAGGATGCAAGTGCGACTACAGCCCACACAATTCACAAAGACAGAAAAAAAAATAAGAATTTTTTTATTGTTTGTGGAGCGCACTTTGAGGGTTACACCACCCTTTAACAGACAGACGCACGCTTGTCGCTGCTGCTTTGAGGATGCAGGTGGAATCTAGACGGGATTTGGAGCCGGGGACACACTACCTCCATCAATTGTCTAAATCCCACTGCACTAATGGCGGATACCGGACGCACGTCTAACACCAACATAACAGTCAAGGCCTCAGTTATACGTTTTGCTTCAGGATGACTGCTGTCGTACTTCATCCTCATCGCTAGGGACTGTTGGAGGGTCAATTGTTTAGTAAAAGTAGTGGTGTTCCTACTTCCTCTCTGGGATGATGAACAACTCCCAGCAGCAGCAAAAGTACTAGGAGGAAGTGGTTCTTGATCTTTCCCTATTTTATTTTTATCGGAGAAAGTTTGGTCCTCCATTTATGTTATATTGATATATACGTGCGGCTAAGGCGCACACAAACACAGAAAATATTTTTTTATTTTTGCTGGAGAGTAGTGCACTTTGTGGGTTACACCACCCTTTAAGAAATGAGCCAGCCGGCTCTTTACTTATGGGACACAGGCGCACGCTTGGCGCTGCTCCTTTGTTGATGCACGTGCAGCCACAGTGCACACAATTCACAAACACAGAAAATATTTTTTTATTTGGTTTGGAGTGTACTTTGGGGGTTACAGCACCCTTTAACGGTCAAGCCAGCTGGCCCTTTACTTATGGCACAGGCGCACGCTTGGCACTACTTTGTTGATGCACGTGCGGCTACTGCGCACACAATTCACAAACACAGAAAAAATATTTTGTTATTTGGTTTGGAGTGTACTTTGAGGGTTACAGCACCCTTTAACGGTCAAGCCAGCTGGCCCTTTACTTATGACACAGGCGCACGCTTGGCACTACTTTGTTGATGCACGTGCGGCTACTGCGCACACAATTCACAAACACAGAAAATATTTTTTTTTTGGTTTGGACTGGAGTGTACTTTGGGGGTTACAGCACCCTTTAACGGTCAAGCCAGCCGGCCCTTTACTTATGACACAGGCGCACGCTTGGCACTACTTTGTTGATGCACGTGCGGCTACTGCGCACACAATTCACAAACACAGAAAAAATATTTTGTTATTTGGTTTGGAGTGTACTTTGGGGGTTCTATCACCCTTTAATGGTCAAGCCAGCCGGCCCTTTACTTATGACACAGGCGCACGCTTGGCACTACTTTGTTGATGCACGTGCGGCTACTGCGCACACAATTCACAAACACAGAAAATAATTTTTTTTTTGGTTTGGACTGGAGTGTACTTTGGGGGTTACAGCACCCTTTAACGTTCAAGCCAGCCGGCCCTTTACTTATGACACAGGCGCACGCTTGGCACTACTTTGTTGATGCACGTGCGGCTACTGCGCACACAATTCACAAACACACAAAAAATATTATTTTTTTAGCACTTGGGGGGAGCACCCCTGATGGACAGAGCACCCCCTGGACAACACTACAGCACCCCTTTAGGACTGGGACACTGCACAGGACTTTGGAGTGGACACAGCCCCTATGGAGAACTGACTGCACAACACAGTCCAGCCAGCCCCTATGGACTTTGAAGTAGTGGACACAGCCCCTATTAACAACAGCAGCATAGCACAACACAGCCAGCCCCTATGGACTTTGAAGTAGTGGACAACAGCAGCACAGCACAGCACAACACTACTCTGCAGTACACTACACTACACAGCCCAGCCAGCCCTAACTCCCACCCTCCCTCTTCACTGTCCACAGCCGAGTGAGAAAATGGCGCCGACGCGGGTACCTTATGTAGGATCCAAAACCCGCGAGACCCGGAAGGCGGGATGATGACGTTTTGCCTCGATTTCAGATCCGAGTCAGACGGGAAAAGTCGAGCCTGACTCGGATCTGCCTCGGATCAGGGGGGCTCGGGGGGGTTCGGATTTCAGAAATCCGAACCCGCTCACCCCTAGTTATGATTAGTGTTATGTGTAGTGTTATGATTAGTGTTATGATTAGTGTTATGTGTAGTGTTATGATTAGTGTTATGATTAGTGTTATGATTAGTGTTATGTGTAGTGTTATGATTAGTGTTATGTGTAGTGTTATGATTAGTGTTATGATTAGTGTTATGTGTAGTGTTATGATTAGTGTTATATGTAGTGTTATGTGTAGTGTTATTGTTAGTGTTATGTGTATTGTTATGATTAGTGTTATGATTAGTGTTATGTGTAGTGTTATGATTAGTGTTATGTGTAGTGTTATGATTAGTGTTATGATTAGTGTTATGTGTAGTGTTATGTGTAGTGTTATGATTAGTGTTATGATTAGTGTTATGATTAGTGTTATGTGTAGTGTTATGATTAGTATTTTGTGTAGTGTTATGATTAGTGTTATGTGTAGTGTTATGATTAGTGTTATGTGTAGTGTTATGATTAGTGTTATGTGTAGTGTTATGATTAGTGTTATGATTAGTGTTATGATTAGTGTTATGTGTAGTGTTATGATTAGTGTTATGTGTAGTGTTATGATTAGTGTTATGTGTAGTGTTATGATTAGTGTTATGATTAGTGATATGTGTAGTGTTATGATTAGTGTTATGTGTAGTGTTATGATTAGTGTTATGTGTAGTGTTATGATTAGTGTTATGATTAGTGTTATGTGTAGTGTTATGATTAGTGTTATGTGTAGTGTTATGATTAGTGTTATGTGTAGTGTTATGATTAGTGTTATGATTAGTGTTATGATTAGTGTTATGTGTAGTGTTATGATTAGTGTTATGTGTAGTGTTATGATTAGTGTTATGATTAGTGTTATGTGTAGTGTTATGATTAGTGTTATGTGTAGTGTTATGATTAGTGTTATGTGTAGTGTTATGATTAGTGTTATGATTAGTGTTATGATTAGTGTTATGATTAGTGTTATGTGTAGTGTTATGATTAGTGTTATGTGTAGTGTTATGATTAGTGTTATGTGTAGTGTTATGATTAGTGTTATGATTAGTGATATGTGTAGTGTTATGATTAGTGTTATGATTAGTGTTATGTGTAGTGTTATGTGTAGTGTTATGATTAGTGTTATGTGTAGTGTTATGATTAGTGTTATGTGTAGTGTTATGATTAGTGTTATGTGTAGTGTTATGATTATTGTTATGATTAGTGTTATGATTAGTGTTATGTGTAGTGTTATGATTAGTGTTATGTGTAGTGTTATGATTAGTGTTATGATTAGTGTTATGTGTAGTGTTATGTGTAGTGTTATGATTAGTGTTATGTGTAGTGTTATGATTAGTGTTATGTGTAGTGTTATATGTAGTGTTATGTGTAGTGTTATTGTTAGTGTTATGTGTAGTGTTATGTGTAGTGTTATGATTAGTGTTATGATTAGTGTTATGTGTAGTGTTATGTGTAGTGTTATGTGTAGTGTTATGATTAGTGTTATGATTAGTGTTATTGTTAGTGTTCTGTGTAGTAGATGTGGAAACATTGGGGCCTCTGGTTTCCTGGATATAATCTGCTTAGATCAGTTTTATAATGAAAACATGTGACTGCATTGGTGGATCTAGTGCAGGGATGGGGAACCTCAGGTCCGGGGGCTGTATAAGGCCCCCGGAATCATTTGTTCTGGCCCTCTGAGCTTATTTCTGCTAGCTTCATCTGGCTAAATAGTTATTATTTGTATGAATATCCCGATGTTTAGATAATTTTTCTCTTTTCCCCTTGTCTTTCCCATTTTCCGTCCCCCCCCTCCCCCCCCTTTTTTTTTTTTTGTTTCTATATACTGACACAGGTTTATGATCCCTGTTTTACAGGGATTTTTGTTTGATTTGGTTTTAGCCGATCTTATATTTAAGGGTCCAGGCAGTCCTGATTCTATTGGACGGTCCTTTCACTACCCCCCATGCTCCCTTTGATATTTTTGATTAATGTTATGTTGATTGATATTATTGCGGTCCTTGATTGGGACCCTATTTACCAGGGTTGTTACCCGAATGGGTTCTCTGTTTCTCTCTTTTTTTTGTGTGCCTTTCTTTTTCTGTGGCTCTCTTCTGTTTCTTTTTCCACTTTTTTTTTTTCTTTCTGTCCCTAAGGGTGGCTCTACTTGGGCCAAATTTTTGACTTATTATATCTGTGTGTTATGTCAGTAGCACCTCTTTATATATTTTTCCATGTCTCTTAAATTGCTATCAGTTAATGTAAACGGTCTTAATTCTCCTAAGAAACGTACTGTTCTCTTGGGGGCTTGTAGGAGGGAGAAAGCCGATGTTGCATTTCTACAAGAGACGCATCTTATGGGCCCGCATTCTCAGCTCCGAGGTAGGTGGTTTGCCCAGACCTTCTTTGCTTCAGCGAATTGTAAAAAACGTGGGGTAGCCATTTTAATTAGGCGTAATATCCCTTTTGTCCACATTAAAACTGTGACAGACCCAGAGGGTCGATTTCTTATAGTGATCGGTACTCTCCCTACTGAGATTTTCACTCTGGTGTCAGTGTACGCTCCTAATCAAGACCAGCCCCAATTCTTTGATTCTCTGTTCAGGTGTATTAGCAGAGTTGCGCAGGGCCATATTATTTTGTGTGGGGATTTTAATACCATTATTGACCCCCTGTTAGACAGATCGAACCCGCCTTCAAACTCCTCGGGGATGTCTCTTCCTAGAGCTTCTCGTACTCTCCTGGCCTCCCTTAAACATTATGGCCTTAGTGATACCTGGCGTCTTAAACATCCTCACAGCAAAGACTATACTCATTTTTCAGCTCCACACCAACATTATTCCAGGATAGATATGATCCACATTTCCTCCACTATTACCTCTCTGGTTACGGAAGCCGGTATTTCCCCCTTTACATGGACAGACCATGCAGGTGTCTATATTCTTTTAGATGTACATCGCTCTCCTCGTAGGAAGCGTAACTGGCATCTTGATGACTCCCTTTTACAACATCCCCCCGCTCTGCTAGAAATAAAATTGGCGATGACCCGCTATTTTGAGGAGAATACCTCCCCTGATATTTCCTCTAGTATCCTCTGGGAAGCCCATAAGGCTACTATACGGGGTTTTCTTATTTCTAAAACCTCAGCGGTTAGGAAAGCGGCTGCACAAGAAATTACTTCCCTTGAGTCACAAATTTCAGTACTATTGATTCAGCATAAAACATCCCCTAGCGCCTCCGTGCTAACCCAAATTGAGAAACTACGAGGTCAGCTTAATGCCCTTCTGTCTCGTCGCGCTGCGCTTATCTTGCAAAAACTTCGTCAACGCTTTTATGATAAATCTGACAAAATTGATTCTTTGTTAGCCAATAAACTCCGTCGCAGACAAGCATTAGGTGCGATAGACAAACTACACTCTCCGTCTTCTGGTTCTCTAACTTATGATCCTGAGGTTATGGCTGAGGAGTTTCGAACCTTTTATAGTTCCCTTTATAACTTATCAGATTCTTCTTATCCCACTTCTGCTGGAGCCGAGGGGGTGCACTCATATTTGTCCTCTACTTTCCTTCCGAGGCTCTCAGAATCCCAATTATCTACTCTCAATGACCGTATTTCAGATGAAGAGACAATAGCTGCTATTAGATCAATGCGTTCCTCTGCCACCCCAGGCCCTGATGGATTTACAGCCCAATATTATAAACTGTTTGCAAAGGAACTTGCCCCACATCTTACATCTCTATTTAATGATATTTTGGAGGGCGCTTCTTTTGCTCCTGATACAACTCGGGCCGACATTGTAGTGATCCCTAAACCTGATCGTGATCCTACTCATTGTATTAACTATAGACCGATTTCATTATTAAACGTCGACCTGAAAATTTATGCTAAAATCCTAGCGACTCGGTTAGCTCCTTTGCTTTCTTATTTGATACATCCGGATCAGGTCGGGTTTATACCTGGACGTCAGGCATCGGACAACACCAGACGGGCCATTGATCTGATACATTCTATTCATAAAAGGAAACTTCCTTCTCTGATTTTAGCTCTTGACGCGGAGAAGGCCTTCGATCGCATCTCCTGGCCCTTCATATTCGCTGTTCTAGACAAAATGGGATTTTCAGGAAAATTTTTAGATGGCATTGTGGCACTTTACCGTTCGGTTAATGGTGTCTATTCCTCTAGTTTTGGAATAACTAACGGTACTCGGCAGGGTTGTCCCCTCTCTCCCTTAATATTTGCTCTTATTATGGAACCCCTGGCGGCAAAGATCCGTTGTAATAGAGCTATCTCGGGAGTATCCACTGGCCCTTCGGAATATAAAATCGCATTATATGCCGACGATATTTTAGTCTCTCTCACTGACCCAGCTCGATCCCTAAATTCACTTCTAGAGGAAATAAATTCATATTCCCAACACTCGGGTTATAAAATTAATGTCACCAAGACTGAAGTTCTTGATTTCTATATCCCTGCTACCCTAAAGCAAACACTGGAGGCCATGCTCCCTTGTACCTGGCATAAAAAAAAGATTAAATATCTTGGTGTTTTCCTAACTCATCATCATCATCAGCTGTTTCAGGCAAATTTTCCCCGCCTTCTAGATTGTATTAAGTCTGATTTGTGTGACTGGTCCAATTATTTTATTTCTTGGATAGGTAGAATACATTCAGTTAAGAGGAGCGTTCTCCCTCGGCTCTTGTATCTATTTCAGACCCTTCCGATCTACATCCCTCCATACGTGTTCAAATTCCTTCAGTACCAAACCTCATATTTCATATGGAACCGGAAACGCCCGCGGATCAGACTAAAGTTGCTTCAGCGGCCTTCTAGGGGTGGGGGTTTTGGAATTCCTGATTTTAAAAATTATTATTATGCTGCGCAGCTCTCTCATTGTGCTCAGTGGTGTAACTTCGGTGCGGGGAAGGTCTGGGTGGCTATCGAGGCCGAGGAGCTGGGACTGGCTACTGTATCCTCCCTCTTGTGGATCCCTAAGATTCATCGTCCCAGGACAGTTTCTTCTCATCCTGTAATTTCCCGTTCTTTAGCAATTTGGGATTTAACCAATAGATGTTTTAAGTTAGCTCCGGCCCCGTCCCCTTTGATACCTCTACTTCATAATCCATCTTTTCCTCCTGGTTTATGTAAGTCATCTATTACTGCCTGGTCATCGAGCAATATCTATTATGTAAATGATATTACTATAGATACTAATTTCCCACAATTTTCTGACTTCCGGGATAGAGCAGCGGTTCCATCCAAAGATTTTTTTCGGTTCCTACAAATTAGACATTTCCACTCCAAAATTAGTTCGATTCTGATTAGCAGACCTTTGACTTCTTTTGAGTCCTTATGTTGGAGAAGACCCTCCACTAGGGGTCTTATTTCTACTATTTATTCCTTACTAGGGGAAGAAGTAAGCTCTAATCGAGACCCTCATGAGTTAACGTGGGAATGAGATTTGGGACACTCTATAGATGCTGAGGATTGGACGGAGATATGGGACAATGCTGCCACCAGCTCTATTTGCGTCAAAATTAAAGAAAATGTTTATAAATTGCTATACCGATGGGATTATGTACCATCGCGGCTACAAGCAATGTTTCCCGATGCTTCGGATAGATGTTGGAGGGGTTGCGGTGGAGAGGGCAGTTTTTTGCATATCTGGTGGACTTGTCCCAAACTAACTAGAATATGGCAGGAGGTTCTTGCTCTCCTCTCGCACCTCTTTGATATTACGATTCCCTCTGATCCTCGGCATTTTCTACTTCCCTTGGGTCTGCCTTCTCTGTCCCGGTGTCAGAATAGGTTATTCCGACATATAGTGTCTGCTATGACCTGCCAAATTGCAGCAGATTGGAAAAACCCTCATCCCTCTCCGATGCAGGCAATATTATCACGCATCTGGTATATATACAATATGGAATATATGACAGCTTTATTATGTAATACATCCAAAACCTTTGATAAAATATGGTCTCCTTGGCTGACATACCAAAATGTTTCCTCTCCATTTAACAATTAATTTTTTCCTTTTATATTTTTTCTCTAATATGTTTAATCTGAAAGAAAGTGATCCTATATGGAGTCCGCCCACCCTCTTCTCCTCTTATTCTCCTTTGTCTTTCCTAAAGTCATTCTTTTCCTTTTTCCTCTTTATTTTTTTCTCTATTTTTTAAACGGATTGCCACACCGTTGCTGCAAGATTTTTCTCTTGCTTCTGTATTCCTTCTCTTTTTTATAATGAGAAAATTTTCTACTATATCATATTATTATTCTGAAATAGTACAGTTCCCACTATAAAAGTATGTTATGTGTTAATCCTTATTTTTGAATATTGGAATGTACTGTTTTTTCTGTGATTTGCTCAATAAAAAGTGTTTACAAAAAAAAAAAAAAAGAAGGGCTGCTTCATGGTATCTACTCAGATCAGGTAGGTTAAGGCCACCCTGGGGTTTAGGCCGAACCATACGGCTATAAGCCATTCTAGAGGGCTTACCCCTCCACACATAAGAAATCATCAGACGGTGCATCTGCTGCAATAATTTGTGGGGAATAGCATAGGGAATAGCACGGAATAAATACATCAATCTTGATAATAACATAATTTTGAACTCCGCTATGTGACCCAACCAGGAGATCTCGTGACTCATCCAAGCAGTGGCCAGGGAAGGCAATTGGGTCAGGAGAGGAACATAATTTTCATTAAATACAGCATTAATAGAGGATGGTATATTAATTCCTAAATAGGATATGGAAGAATTCCTCCAAACAAACGGAAAATGTTTCTTTAAAGAGCGTAAAGATAAAGGTGTAATATTAATAGGTAACGCTTCGGTTTTCATAACATTCAATTTATAGTAGGAAGCTGCACTATAATTATCTAAAATAGTGTAACGAGGAAGCAACGAGATCTCCGGGTCAGTTACAAACAGCAAAACATCATCTGCAAACAGACATAACTTGTGGGAGGTGTTATAGATGTAAAGTCCTGGGAACTCAAATGATTGGCGGATTTTTTGGGCAAGGTGTTCTATGGCCAACACATACATCAGTGGGGAGAGAGGACACCCCTGTCTGGTGCCGTTAGAAATCAAGAAAGGTAAGGAGAGAAACCCGTTACTAAAAACTCCGGCAGAAGGGCCAGAGTAGAGGGCATTAATGGACCGAAGAATGTCACCCTGGATTCCATATTTGTACAACGCCTGGCGCATGTAGTCCCAATGTAGCCGGTTAAACGCTTTTTCAGCGTCAAGAGAGAGGAGGAGAAATTGCAGCTTATTGAACGTCACCCACTCAACCAAATCTAAAACCCTGCAGGTGTTATCGGGAGCCTGTCACCCATGAACAAAACCCACCTGGTCAGGATGGATCAATTGTGGGAGCAATGGATTCAGATGATTAACTATCAGTTTAGCAAAAACTTTTACGTCTGTGTTAAGGAGCACAATGGGTCTGTAGTTTTTACACACTGAGGGGTCTTTACCAGGTTTCCGAATGGTGACAATTTGTGCTTCTACCATTTCGGGTGGGAAAGAACCTTTATCAGAAGCTTCTGTGAATAAATTTAGAAGAATCGGGGACAAGGTCTTAGTGAATACAGAATAAAACGAATTTGAGAAACCGTCAGGACAGGGAGCTTTGCCCTTGGGTAATTTCTGAATTACTTCCTGAATTTACTTCAAAGACCAGGGGGCATTCAGGGACGCCAGGCCATCCACATCTAAGGAAGGGAAAGATAAATCATCCAAAAAGGAGGAGATAACATTAGCCGAAGGCTGAGGGATTGAGGAGTCATCACATAAATTATATAGTTTTGCATAATAGTCCAAAAATAAATTTGCAATTTCAAGAGGGTTAAGACATCTCAAACCAGAGGGGGTTAAAATACACTTAATTCTATTGCGAGCTTGATGCCCATGAAGCTTACGTGTAAAAGACGAGAGGCTTTATTGCCTGCCGTATAAAATGTATTGCGTAAACGAGTAAAAGCCACTTGCAATTGTGACTAAAAAAGGTTTTGGAGCTGTGATCTCACCTCTTGGAGTTGTTTGCGTAACACTCTAGTAGGGCGGAGCTGATTCTGGGACTCCAGGGACTGTAGAGTAGATTCTAAACCAATCTGTAATTCGCGAGAGCGAGCCTTAAGTTGAGCTCCCTTTTGAATAGAGGTACCACAGAGGACCGCTTTTAAGGCGCACCAGTGTGTGAAAACAGAGGTGTCAGAGGGAGAATTAGTCTGAGTATATAACATAAGGGAGTCGGTAAGGGCCTTCAAAATCTCCGGGTTTTTTAATTGATACTCAGGAAGACGCCAGGGACGGTTGGGAGTCAGATGATAACCTATATCCCAAATCCATAAAACCGGCGCGTGATCAGACCAAGTAATCGGGAGGATTTTAACCTTTTTTGTAGATTGGAGAATTCTTTTATCTAAAAGGACAAGGTCTATTCTAGAGTAGCTATTGTGAACTGAGGAAAAGAAGGTATAGTCTCTCTCGTCCGGTAGTAGGGTGCGCCAGGCATCATACAAATCATACTCTGCCAACAATTTCTTAAAGGCCAATGAGGGGCCTATATCACGAGGGGAGGAGGAAAGGCCCTGGGGGGAAGATCTGTCTATTTTAGGGTCTAGGACTAAATTATAATCGCCCATCACAATAAGTGCTCCCTGTCGAACTTTAGATATTTCCTCAAAAGTTTCTCGTAAAAAAGGGATCTGGCGAGAATTAGGGGCATAGAGGGAAACCAGGGTGACAAGAGTCTCTTCAATTTTACCAATAAGAATAAGAAAATCTACCATTCCCATCCTCTATCTTCCTTTGTAATACAAATGGGGTGTTAACGTGGAACAATAGCAAGTTATTAACGTTTATTGACAACTATGCACGGTCACCAATGCAAACGGTGTTAACACTAACAGTCATAAATGAATACTGTGCTATATTACTGCAATCAAGAATTTTAACTTAAGTGCACTACAGGTAAATGACAAAGAAAAGAGTGTTTTATTTCTCAGTGACCCTGTCGGCTATCTGTGAAAGGAATCTGATTAAAGTAATGCACTACAATATAAATTACATTTTGTAATAGCCTTTGCAATAGCTCCACAGCAAAATACCTCAATTAATAAGGAGCGCTATTCTATGGCAAACGTTGGAAATATCTCAGCAGTTACTAGAACATATTATAAAGGAACGGCTGGCCAGCTTATTAGTAAATCGTTGGTGCACAATATGTCTGTGAAAGTTTATTATCCTTTCAGGAGTGAAGGTAACTAGTGTCAGTAAATTGCATAAATCCTACTAATGTCTCTGCAGCACTTTCCTATGTTTCCTCTGCAAATTGCCAGCGCAACAAGGCACAGGCTCCTTTTACTGTAAGCTGTCACTTTAGGCACTGTTACACCCCTGTGCTAGCTTGGCCTCACTGTTGCTAAATGTCCCCTTAATTATTAGTTATTCTTTCTGTTCCGGCAGTAGAATGATGTACGTGGCTAAACTGAAGTGTCTTCCCTCCTGCAGCGAAGTGGGATTAAGTAGTCTATGGGAGCTCAGCAGGGGTCTCTAGGTGCTATTAGCCTGGAGACCAAGAGGACCAATCCTTATGTGCAGGCAATATGGGCGTTTATGATTTGCACCAAGTTGATATGCTCCCAGAAGAGTATTTGGGGGGCCAGCTGTGCCTGGTAGTTTTACATTAAGTGAGACACTAAATTGGCGGTCCACTGAGCGGGGCTGTCAGTAAGTACTGGGGTAAAATGATACTTAGAGTCTGCTATTGTGGCTATCCATAGAAACTGTCTTCCTGACCTGCTCAAGCTGCCAGCCACTGTGTGCTTAAGGGTGAGAGGAGACTGCCATTCCTTTCCTACTGGGTATGTAACAGGAGTATGCTTGCTGGGTGTTTGTGTATTAACACTGGTTGGGGGTGGCTTGTGCTTAATTACAGACCTCTCCGGCCGAATCGCGTCAGCTGTTGGAAGCCTCCCCTCAGCGTGTCTCCTCCATTCCCTGGCTACCGCCCACTGCCCGCTTCTCGATTAGGCGGGTCTGCCTTTTCTTCCAGCGTGCCCGGCACTCCCAGACGACAGTGGTGAGATGATGTACAGTCTGCCTCCTACACCCCTGCTCCACTGCGGTCTCTTCTCTGCCTGCCGCCCGCCGAACTCTGCCTTCGGGTAAGTGCGTAGGTCCTGCTCACTCCTCAGCTACCTCAGCAAAACCACCCAACCGTCACACTGACAGCCCATTTTATCTCATTCCTCCGGGTAACCAACATGCGCCAGCTCCCTTCCTGCTCATCCCTCGCAGTTTAGCCAGGCTCGTGGTTGTATAGGGCGCCCCTATTCAGCGCGATGGGGCATTCCATGCCTCGTGCCTTGCCATTAACCCTAGCTCCAAGCTGGAGGAACAGTCCACATTCCCAGGGGAAACAAATTGTCATCGGGGTCAAATGCAGGGTACACAAATGTCAGTGTATTATGCCCCTGTACCATCCAGAACAGTCTCAGGCTGCCATATACAATAGTTTGGAATCACCCCCATTCATATACAATGGCACATATAAATATATAAACACAAATATTTTCCCCTTACTAGGGCTCAACAGTGGTACCCCCAAAGCTAGGGGCATCACACATGCAGCCAAAATCTATGCAGCAGTACCGCCAGATGGTCACACCGCTGCCCTTACAGCTCCCGGAGCATCCTCAGGATGCTCCGGTCATTGTTGTAATCACCGGCGATTGTGGCCCTGCCCCTGTGTGACATCACACAGATGGGGTGTGGTCTGCACCAGGCCCGCGATTAATGTTCTGTATATCAAAATGGCCCTAGTCATAAAAAAGGTTCCCCGCCCCTGCTCTAGTGTCACATATTTGAGTCTATAGATCTTATTTTTATATATATATATATATTGTTGAAGCTGGATAATTGGCTGAGACAAGATCAGTTTAAAATTGAATCGCAGCGACACCATCTTGCGACTGGCCGCAAGACGCCATTTTGCGAAATGGCCGCCTAAGCGCCATTTTAGATAAACTCACACTTTAGTACATGTGGCGATAATACTATTAACATCATGCGAATGCATCTGTGACCATCGCCATAGGTTTTGGCGATTCACCAAAAGCCCATTTCATTACTTTACGTATTATAAAGGATATATATTTCAGAAATGGCTTTACAGTATGCCAAAATTGCATTGCATTAGCTGAATAGAGCAAAAGGCCAAGTGACAACTAGCTTGTGTAGATAAGCTTCCTGCATAACATCTGCTCTCACTCCAGGTGGTCCAGCTAGAATACACACCTTACATTAGCAAGCTTCCTGCAATGACATGACTTCAAAGACTAGAGTGTTATCTTAGGTTTGTGTCTTGTAGTTAGGCTATTTGCATTCACACAAGAGACTGGGAGAATAAAAGGTTTTTCTTTTGAGCTTGGAAAGGTGAGGGGACTGCTGACAGAGTGGGTATGTGGAACTATCAGGCTCAGCATGTCACACTGCTAGATGTTCACTTAGTGAGATTTAAGTGCACCATTCCTCATACACACATTAATAAGCACAATTGCGCTGTTAACTGGTCGCATATTAGCAAATGCATAAGACTTTGTATGAAACCACTGTTTTTATTAAGCTTTTTGCGCACGCATCTGCCCCAAGTTAACTAGCGTCCTTATATCAAACCCTGCATACTCACACACTACATATTCATACATAAGGTTTAATAAGTTTTAAAGTATAAGATTTAAGTTGGTTCAGTTAGTTTAAATGCTGTGAAATAAAGATATTTGATAACTAAGGTTTTATATATGCTAAGAAAGCCGTGTTTAGTTTCGTACTGATGTGTACTCTTTCAACAGAATTCCGGTACTATCGGTGTGGAGATCGCATCATGCATTCTCAACTTATGGACCGCAGAGACTACAAGCAACGAAATGTATATTTTATGAACAACTGTTAGGATGACTGTTAGGGGGCGGAAGGACAGAGACCCCCAGTTGTTGGAGGCTGGGTTGAGTCTATTTGAAACAGCCTGTTAAACGCTCTGTAACAGATGGTTCCCCCATGGGAACCAATGGCATAAGCAAGAAACTTCTCTATTGTCCTGTCTATTCTGGGGGGGTATAAACATGTGTGCTCAAACACTGGGTCTTTAGTTTTCTTGCTGAATGCTGATTGATGGAGGTTTTCTTTCTGAATGCCGGGATCTGGTCCAGAGCGCATGCGTAGGTATACTGTACTTGGGGTCTGTATAATTCCTTTGCGTCTAATTGTGTCTGGATCAATAGCGTGTAACTGACTGTACTTTTTACTTGAATATTACTTTGTGCTTTGGAACCACATGTTCCAAGTCTGGAGTCTCTATTTACTGTATGACTGTGTACGCAAATTAAGCATCATCCTTAGAGGTTTATAGGTAGGATGTTAGAAGGTACAGGCAGGGGTACATAGAGGTTCAATTTTAATATCGTCTATATATATATATATATATATATATATATACAGAAATCCATTAATTATGGTCTAAAACTAAGTTTGGGATTAATTAGCAGTGAACTTGATGAGAAGTATAAACCTTTGATTACTTTATATTTTATATATATTTATTATACGAGGGTGGTTCAATAAGTGAGGTAATAAGATATCTCATGTGTGTAATTGTCATGCCTTCAGCATAGGGTTTGTTATGTTACACTAATTCACATTAGCAGCCCCACCTAGTGGTCAGGACAGCAGCAGTTTAAATCTGATCCATTTTGACCTTCTTAGCATTCCATAGCAGTCTAGCAATGCATTCTGGGCTAAAGGAGCTGTAAGCAGCCATTTTCCCTTTCACATGGTCCTAGACAGTCATCATTACATATGCTCAACCTGCATCCGATGGTGAGTTCTAAGCTTCAACTGTGTCATCATATTGTAGATCTGCTTAGCCAGTTATGTTATGCATTTTTATTAATTTGTTAACAGTTTCTTATATAGCACAGCAAATTCCGTTAGCTTTCCTATGTGACTTTGCAGCCTGTACTTTGCATACTGTATGTTTCATGTTGTTTGCATATCCCATGTTATGTATATATTTGCCTTGCATTCCCATGTACATATAGTAATTGGTTTTCATTGTTTATTTACAGTTTTAACACATCACTTGTCATATCATCACTCATCACATTACTTATCATTTCCATGCAAGTTCCTCTATCGAATAATAAACTCAGTTCTTCAGATCACATCTGACTGGATTATTGGAAGATAGAGTATTGGTTATGCTGGCTGCCCCAAATTTGTCAGACACTTAGTGCGGGGCAGTACAGTAAAACATCGGGCTCCCAGCGTGTGATGCATATATCTGACTTCATCAGCAACATTTCTGTCAGCAAGTGGGACACATACTGACTCACAGATCTGTTACACTGCCAGCCAGAGCTATCTGCATATGACAGCACAAGAGTTTCTATACAGTCTAACCGTGGCAGCTCAGCAATAGGAGTACCGCCATTGACTACACAGGACTTTCACACTGTCAGTACAGCCACCTGCATATGGCAAGGCAACAGTCCCTGTACAGTCAAACAGCCTACCAACAGTCCCAAGACCCTGACTACTCGGAGACCTGCTACAGTGTCAGCTCAGTTATCTGCACATTACAATACAGCAGCCTCTACACAGTCAAGCATTTCCATTCCATCATCATGTCACAGAAATCGACATCTTCATACAAAACAAGGTCCCAAGTCTCTAGTTCCTCCAAATCTTTATCTGTCAGCAATGCAGCCATAATGGTATGTGAAAAAGCGGAAGCTGCAAGAGTGCGGGCCACCTTTGCTGAACAAGAGATGCAATTGAAAATAGAAAAATCACGTTTAGTAGCAGAGAAAGGAATAGAGAATTCACGTCTGGATGCAGAAAGAGATATGGAGAGGTCACGTCTGGATGCAGAAAGAGTTATGGAGAGGTCACGTCTGGATGCAGAAAGAGTTATGGAGAAACAATGCCTAGAAGCAATTAGTGAGAAGCTCACTGCAGAGAAGGAGGCAGCGGCTGCTATCGCTGAAGCAGATTTCTTAAGAGTCTGTAGAACTTATTAATATAAGGAGGATCAATGTGCTTGACGCAGAGCTTGGATCACAGAATTCATTGCAACACACATCAGAATATGTAAATCAAGCATCCAAAATGGGCAGCAAACCTCAATCAGTACAAAACATGCATTCAGATTTCATCAGTGAAACAAGCCAAATACACTATACAGCGCCCCCACTAGTCAACAGTGAACTGCAAACTTGCAAACAAGAGAATTCTAGACACAGGGAACCCATGAGGAACAACCTTTCCCCGCACCAGGTGTCTGAATCTGCAAACTACAACAAAAGCACAACTATCCACACACAAAAGTGGTATGATACAAGCCAACAGGAACTATACAATCCTAACAGGTATGACCACGCACCATTTACTCACCATGTTAATGCACAAAAAACATCTCCTAGAGCCAATCAAGACACGTTAGACTTTGCCAAGTTTCTTGCTCGCCGTGAGCTGGTCACAAAAGGACTCTCAAAGTTCAATGATCGCCCTGAGAGCTTCAGAGCCTGGCAGTCCTCTTTCCAAAATGTAATAAGAGGGTTAGACCTTCCACATAGTGAAGAGATAGACCTTTTAATTAATGGCTTGGGAATGAATCCGCTGAACATGCTAGAAGGATAAGAGTGATCAATATTAACCACCCTGAGAATGGCCTTAACAAGATCTGGGATAATTTAAATGAGTGCTACGGCTCACCAGAGATGATAGAAAGCGCACTATTCAAAAGAATTGGTAATTTCCCTAGGTTACCTAACAAAATCTTTCAGAGACTGTGATAATTAAGTGACCTACTAATGGAGCTTCAAGTAGCCAAGTGTGAGGGAGACTTACCAGGACTTGCCTTCCTCGACACAGCCAAAGGCATTAACCCTATGGTGCAAAAGCTACCTTACAATCTGCAGGAGCAAGGTCTAACCAATGGTTCCAAATATAAGCAGCGGCACAATGTACCATTTCCACCATTCTCTGTTTTTGTGGACTTCGTGCACCAGCAAGCTAAGACCAGGAATGATCCTAGTTTTGCCTTTACACTGACCAGCTCAACCCCTATTCTACCTAACCCCCGCAAAATGTCAGTCGCAGTTCACAAGACTAATGTGCATTATACAGATTCTTCCCACAGGTCTACACATTCTACTCGTCAAGAGAACTAAGATAAAGATCCTGCCAAGCAGTGTCCCCTGCATAACAAAGCGCATCCTCTCCTGACATGCAGAGCCTTCAGAGAAAAGTCCCTGGAGAACCACAAAGCATTCCTAAGAGTGCTGCTCTTCTACAACCACCTTGCCAAGGATTGTAAGGTTAGTGTTAACTGCATAGAATGTCACCGCACAGAACACAACACAGCTCTACACCCTGGACCTTCCCCATTGACTTTACAACACAGTTATGGTGACAAAGAGCATGGCGTGGAGCTCAGTGTGGAGCAAAGAGACACTACTGCAGTCATACCAGAGATAAATTCACAATGTACTGAAGTCTGCAGAGACACAATTAGTAGCAAATCTTGCTCCAAAATCTGTTTAGTCAAAGTCTACCCTAATGGCCAACCAGAGAAAGCCGTCCAACTTTATGCAATCCTAGACGACCAAAGTAACAAGTACCTTGCCAGATCAACCTTCTTTGAGACCTTTAATATCAAAGGATCCAGCTCTCCATAAGTTCCTCTATCAAATAATAAACTCAGTTCTTCAGATCACATCTGACTGGATTATTGGAAGATAGAGTATTGGTAATGCTGGCTGCCCCAAATTTGTCAGACACTTAGTGCGGGGCAGTACAGTAATGTTCTCTATCTCATTCTAATTACCCACCAGGCTAGAGCTGGCAGTTTTCTGCGTCTAAAGCTCGGAACATTTCATGTGTTACAATCATACAGATTCTCTACTTATGTTCAATAATCAGTTATTATCCTTAACGTAAGCAGCTGCGGGCGATTAGGATGTAGCTTCTGCACTTGGGCACACTGTGTGGTAATAATATGATGTTTCCCGTCCTCCCTTCTGGGACATGTCAGTATATTGTTACCTGTCCTGGGAACCTTGACAACGTCCTTTTCCTTCCAGGGTCTCCTATCTCCCCCCACGTGTTGTGGAAGTGGGCGGGATTACAGACCTCAGCTTATTGGCTCTTGTGAGTTTATTATAGCGTAGCTGCTATCACCTGTTAGTTCCTCCTTAGCATGTAGCTGAATCTGCGTTCCTATATTCACCTCCTTGATGCTGACTCTGGCCCTCATTCAGAGCCGCTCGCTAGCGGCAGTACGCTCGTTCCGAGCGATGTTCGCACATCTGCGCATGCGTATGGTTTTTAGTACGCATGCGCGAACCAGTCAGTGCGGCCGAAAATCGTTTGTACGCTATATAGCGAGTGCCTGCTTTTTTGAGTGACAGAATGAGGCGTATGTGGTTGGTAACAGGGGAAGGTGCTTGAAAACGGGGGAGAGGAATTCGAACGCAGGCGTGCTTAAAGGTCAAAATGGGCGTTTTAAGGGAGTGCATAATTAATACAGCAGCGTCATTGACCACGTCACTTGGTTTTTTGTTAACTCAGAACTGCTCGCAAAATAGCGGTTGAAAACACCAACCACAAGAATAGCGAGCAGTTCATACGCTGTACGATGTACTCAATTAATCTAATAAATAGCGGACATGACGTAAGGTTCGTGCGGCCAGGGGGCGTTTTTATCAAATAAACGAGCGTATGTTTTGCTCGCTCGTTCAGACTTAGAGGTGTGAACAGACTGCAATTTGCGAACGGATCATTTGAATAGCCACCCCTTGTTTTTGAACGAACGACCGCAAATAGCGAACGGCTCTGAATCAGGCCCTCTATCTGTCTTCTCCTGACATTGGAGACTACACGTTGTTTTTCTGCCATCAGTCCTGAAGTTATCATCAATTCAGTTTGTCTGCAGCCATTTGTTTTCTCAAAAGAGAAAAAAGAAAAAAGTAGGGCTAATTGCTGGGGCACTCTTTGATTATAGATACAGTTAAAATGTAACTTTTATTATATATAAATAAGATGTATGACACCATATATCCCCGCAAGGTTATGCTAATGTAAATTAACCTTGTGAAAACAGAGTCTAGAGGTAATCCTCTGGCGAAATATTAACAAAGTTCCATTCCAATGGGTATGCAATGATAATGGTAAACAAGAATTGCAATGTTTTAACCATAAATAGATGTGACAGACAGGAGTGTAGTTATGGTGCTCTGCCAATCGTTGCTAAAATCCCATATATTCCTCTTTTAACCTACAACACCTGGTATTCCCTAGAGGTCTCCCATCCAGATGCTAGCCAGGCCCCTCATCATTTGGCTTCCAAGATCAGACGAGATTGGGCAAATTATGGCCCTCATTCAGAGCCACTCGTTAACAGCAGTACGCTCGTTGCGTTCCGATGTTCAATAACTGTGCATGCGTCGGAGTAACACTGCGCATGTGCGTACTGCAGATTGCGAGTTTTTTGGGACTCGTTCCTAAAATAGCGTACAGGAAGTGACATGTCAAATGTGATTGACAGAACAGGGCGTTTTAGGGTGTTGACGAGGGTGGAGATGGAAAAACGCAGGCGTGGCGAGGCATTTTTGGGGCGTACATACATTAGCAGATGCGAGCGTAAAATGTGTACGGACCGACTCCTACGTCACTGGATGATCCTCTTTCCCTTCCAAATGCTCGCACAGCTTAGGGTCTGGATTACTCGACCACATTGGCGATGGCCTTCTCCTCCGTCCCTGGACTCCACGATGTTGTTGCGATTAATCTCGGGCGGGCAGAAAAGCAATTAGTGTTGGATTGAGAACCGGCTTGGTATGTGTTTTGAAATCAGTTTTTTGGGATAGCACAAAACGTACGCAGGTGGAACTCAGAGCTGCTAATGTCAGGATGACACAGTCAATTTGCGTACATTTGGGGGGGTTTATTTGGGCAGCAATTTGGTGGTTAGGGCCTATTGTAACAATAATTTCATCATGTTTTCAGTTTCGCACCATTTTATTTGTGCCTCTTGAATTTGCCGAATTATATGAATTTTTAAACGTTCCTTAAAGAGCCCTTTTTTTTTTTTTTTTGGCCGAGTTTTTGCCTTTTGGCCCAGGATTAAATGTAACCCATTTGTACAATAATTTCACAATCCAATGTCATTGTTTAATTTCCAATTTATTGCTCAAACAAAAAAAGTTATTTTTAAAATTTTGGGGACATCTTTTTTGGCCAAAGATATGTTCCCAAATCAAACAAATTGGCCCAACATAACTGTTGACATAAACATACATCAAAAAAATAAAAACATTTCACAAGAAAGGAGAGGGAAGTTTTGACCCAAAAGGAATATGAGCCAAGCACAGAAGGATTGTGGGAAAAGTCACCATTGCTGTCACCGTTTTTTCACCCGTTTGGATGGGGGAGGGAGGGCGCCAGACCGGGTCCGGGATGTCATCGGGCTGGCCTGTCCAGAGGCAGATGTTGTGGCCTCTGGACTAGGCACAGGGCTAGGCACATTTGGAGGATTGGCTGATGTTGTGCCAGAGGTGGAGGATCCTGATGTTCCGGCAGGAAGGGAGGTCGGCTCCACCATGTGCTGGCGAACGAGCTGCTCCAGGGCATTGGCGATGCGGATGTTGGCCCTGGTATTTTCCGCCAGGGCCTGACCAATGGTCTCGTTGGCCGCAGCATTTTGCTCCAGGGCCTCAGCCACCCGTAGCAGACTGGCGTCCATTCTCTGCAGAATCTCCGTATGGAAATCCGATTTGAAATTGAGTTCTGTGAGGAGGGCCACTGCCTGCGAGGGGGATTGTCCTGGACTGGCTTCTGCAGGGTCCTCAGCCGGATGTACTGGTTCCTCCCCTGCAGAGCCAGCAGAAATTCGTCGGCCAAGGCTCCCCTCTGGAGCAGACTCATCCGCCTGTGTCTCTGTTAGGAAAAAAGAGAAAAGCCTCACATTACAATCTACATATTGGCACAATAACATTTCAGAGTTGATGACATCCAAAGATTTACCTTGGACAACATGAGGAGCCGCAAAGTCTGGCATGTCCGTATCCATGTTGGACACGCCAAACACCTCCACAGGCTGCACACACCCCTGTGCCAGCTCTTCTAAATCCATCAACTCCAATGACACAGGGGTGGGACCCCCACCTGTCCCCCTTGCATGCTTAGCCCTGTCCGCGAGTTTTTGTTTTAAGCGATATTTGAAGTCGCCCCATCTGTGGGAAAAAATGGAAGCCATTATCCTTTGGTTTAAAATGGGGTTTGTTTTTAGGGGGGGCAAGGGTTTACTTACCGCCGTTTGACATCCCGGGCTAGACGGACATAATCACCCACCCTATTGACAGCAACGGCTACCTCTTCCCACATTCTCCACTTCTGGCTTACACTCATATTCCTGTCTGCCTGTGGCAGGATGTCCACACACTTCTGGATCAAAACCTCCATCTCCTTTCTTGTGAAATGTGGCTGCCTTTTTTTTTTGGCCGCTTTGGCCGGAATACTGGGCCCAGCAGCCTCTTCCATGTCATCCTCCTCACCTATTTGTGTAAATTTACGGAATTCACAAAATCACAACTTGCCTAATCTTATGTTTCAAATTAATCGTTGATAGAAAATGCATGAAAGACTTACCGCCTGACTCTTGGCCATTTTTTCCCTGGTCTGTCGCCATGTCTGAGGTCCAAACAAGAAATACAACAGAATTTGAATGTGTTTTCGTGACGTATTTATACATGCGTCCTTATTTTGCGGCCGCATCATTGATTGTGCGGCCCTATGATCCCTCCTTAATTTGTGCGGGAAACGAAACACTATTTATGGCTTGGTGTGTCTCAAGTCGAGGTGGCGTTTTTGGATTGTTGGAGGTTATCTTGGCTGGAGTTTATTGATTGCGTAGAAAGGAGTTGGCGGTTGGAGATTCGTTTGTTGGTTTGATTTGCGTTTTTTTTTTTCGTTATCTTTGTTGGTTTATATTTTTGGGACCTCGTTTCTTGATTTGGTAAGTTTTGTGAAGTCTGACTTTTGTTCAATTGTTGTTTCATTGTGTTTCTTATTTTTTTTTAATTTTGGATCCATAATTTCTTCTATTTTAGATTTTGTTTATTTTCGACCCAAAAGACCTTTTGTTTTGGACTCTTATATATTTGCTCTTGGTAAGTCCATTTTTTATCTTGTATTTGCGAACTAATTAGCGCATTTTTAGTAGTTACTCTTGTGACTTGTATTAGCGAACTAATTAGCGCATTTTTAGTAGTTACTCTTGTGACTTGTATTAGCGAACTAATTAGCGCATTTTTAGTAGTTACTCTTGTGACTTGTATTAGCGAACTAATTAGCGCATTTTTAGTAGTTACTCTTGTGACTTGTATTAGCGAACTAATTAGCGCATTTTTAGTAGTTACTCTTGTGACTTGTATTAGCGAACTAATTAGCGCATTTTTAACAGCTTAATAATCATTCTAACTTTTTGGTGGTTTCTCTTTCGCTTTTTGGGCCAACATTTCGACCCATTTTGATGTACTGTGTTAAATGTCGCTTTGCTGTTTTGCTAAATGGGTGTTTGGCATATTTTAACTTTGGTCTAGCACAAAATTTGTAAACAAAAATGCACAGAGTGAAATGTGTCAAGTAATTTTGGTGTTTATTTTCAGTTTGGACATATCATGACAATACCCCGGCATGTAAGCAGCAATGGATGGTATCATCAAGCTAAGTTGTTTTAATATAGTTTTGGGGTGGGTCAAAAGCCTTACTTTAAAATCTTTGAATTTCAGGTTGATCTGGGGCGGATTGTTCTGGCCAAGCTCCCGGAATCCGACCAACCTCAATCTCGTCCCAGGCGTAGGCATCGTAGGCATGCAAGGCCCCAGATATTTCGAACACGTGTCACCCTTTTTGGAATGCCCGATGATGAGGTTTTAAGACGCTACCGTCTACCTCCCAAAATCATCATAGACACTCTCTCATTAATAGAAAGTGATCTTGAGCGGCAAATTGACAGTCCAACAGCAATACCACCACTTACGCAATTTATGGCGGTGTTACATTTCTGTGCCTCAGGATCATTTCAAACAACGGTGGGAATAGTGGCGGGCATCTCCCAATCCTCCTTTTCCCGGATCCTGAGGGCAGTGATGGAGGCACTTTTCAAGCACCTCCATCATTTTATTCAAATGCCTTTGGATATGGGTGCCCTTAGTGTGGCCAAGGCCAATTTTTACCAAATAGCTGCCTTCTCACACATCATAGGGGTTGTGGATGGTACTCACATACCACTTCAGCCTCCAGCCCGGCTGGAGGCCATATTTAGAAACAGGAAACACTATCACTCCCTGAATGTAATGGTGGTATGTGATGCCTCCCTCCAGATCCTGTCCCTGAATGCTAAATTACCCGGAAGTGCACATGACTCCTTCGTCATCCGGCAATCAGGGATATGGCACAAATTAACCAACCTACAAGCTGGTGATGCGTGGCTTCTGGGTAAGTGGAGACCTTTAGTACATAACAATGTTAAGCTTGATACACAGTGTTCCTGATGTTGTCAATTCTTTTCCATAGGAGACAGTGGATATCCTTGCATGTCCTGGCTGCTCACTCCTTATTTGGCTCCCACACCAGGGCCACAAAGTGAGTATAATTCCGCACTTACAGCCACCAGGCAAGTGGTGGAGCACTGTATCGGCCTTTTAAAAGGCCGATTCAGATGCCTCCACCGCTCTATTGGCGAGCTCATGTATTTGCCGGATATGGTGTCGAAAATTGTGGTCCTGTGTGGGATATTTCACAACATCGCCATAAGGAGTGGTGTCCCAATGCAGCCAGAGGATGCCTTACCTGAGGATGGCCCCCCCGAGGTTGGTCAGAGGTCAGTATGTGGGGGGGCCATACGCGATGATGTGGTGGCCAGATTTTTTAGGTAAGTTTGAACAAAACAGTGTTTTAACCTAATGTGTTTGTTTGTGTTTGTTTGCGAACATCTAATTTTGTTTTCTTTTTTTCAACATCTTCGGTTTGTTCACATAATCTTTGGCCCTACAACGCTCACTACTTCATGCTATCCTTACCAAACCTGGATCTGCTCATTTTGGGAATATATTCTGGAACCCATATCGCAATGCCATGTTTGTGGAATCATTTTGGCATGGTCCTTCCTCAACCAGTTCTTGATTTTTTTTTTTTGTTTTTTTTTTATTGGGTATGTGTTGTATTTGAGATTCTCACTGTGTGTTTTTTTTGTGAGTGACCACTTTGATTTCTCAGTTATGTTGTGAATAAATGTTTGGAGAGTTAAATGTTCTTCCTTTTTTTGGACGTTACCAGCAAGTTTAACCAGGTTAACACACCTTACATTTGACTAAGGGGTAATCCAGTACTGACGCCAGTTGAGCAAAAATGAAATATGTTTTCAGGTTCCCAACCCACACCAAAAGGAAGCCTGTCCAATCATTTGGCTTTGTAAGATTCGCCTAAGCAGCTTGCCCACCAACTAGGAACCTGTAAAATGTAGAAATATCTAATTGCCACTACACACAAAAAGGGAAATGACATTGTTACTGTTATGTGTTTCTTGAGGGTGTTTTACATACAAATACAAAACCCAATCTAATTTTAAAAAAATGCAAAACCTTGCAGGAACAGTCTACTTATGTCAGGGTTAACTATCTTTGGTTTTGAAAAAACTAATGAGGCAGAACGTATATTAGAAATAAACAATTTATTTAGAAAAATATAAAAACAAAAAAAAACTACTGGCGAAGGATGCCAGACAGCCGGTCAAGGGCCACAAGCACCCCAATTACATTTTGGCGCATGTGTGCCACACAATGTTCGACCTCTTGCCGACGCCTCTGTTCCTCTGTGGGTGAGAAAAGTGTGTGGATTAATCAAACAATAGGGAATCCACATTAAAAAAACAAAAACACAACGAAATCACTCCAAAACCAAAATTTAAAAAAAAAGGGGTGCTGCAAAAATGACAAGGCCTATGTAGAAATACCCACAGGTGTGATATGTGTATGTTGAAATCAGCAGGAATAGGTAAAGGCAAACTGCTAAATCACCAAAAAAGAACCCAAAAATCACGAATAAAGGAACGACACATGATTACATACAAACAGTTTGTGGTTAAAAAATACGCAAAATAAAAACATACCGGTAGCCAAAACGGCAGATCCCGAAGTCCCTCCATCTTCATCCTCGGAGGAGCCTTCATTCCCCAAAGAACGGGGCAGGGTTATCACGGACTCCGGGGAGGGGGTAATTGGAAGAGGGGTGGTTGGAGGAGAGGGGAAAGGGGGACGTAGGGGAAGGAGGCCCGACAGTTCCGGGAGAGGCTCTTGGAAGGCTTGGGAGGAGGGGGGAATAGGGGAATTATTTGGGGTGGAGTGTTGGCTGGGGGTGGGTGAGAGTGGGCGGGACCGCCGTCTGGCCGGACGGTGACGGTGTAGTCTTGCCTGTCCCCCTAAAAGATGTCAAACAAATTGTTGTTAGTTTCTGGCCAAATCCTGGCCAAATAACATTTTAAAATCACCCACCACCAACAAAAAACATCCAAATATGAGTAGAATGAATATATCAGAAATAGTGGGAAAACATGGTCATGCAGATATGAGGAGAATGAATAAATAGGACAGACATAAAAACATGCACACGCAGATATGATGAGAATGAAAAAATAGGACAGACATGAAAACATGCACACGCAGTTTGCCCCACAAAGACAAACATGAAAACCACAATACATAACACTTACTTTCCAATATCTGCATGCGAAAGCATGCCAGCAAGCGGGGCGTTCGCCGTTGCAGGTCAGACCACCTGCGCTCCAGCTGGCCGATGTTGCGGCGTGAGCCGAAGGAGCGCAGGCGGGCCCGTGCCTCCGCATACGCGGAACGCTTCTGCCGGTTGGTGATGGGTGGAGGCTGGCTGGTGATACGCCGATCCAGCACCTCCGTTAGCACCAGCAGCTCGCGCCTGGTGAATGCGGAGGCTCTCATGATGGCAATGGTGTTTTTCTTAAAATTCATTTTTGATAAAGTGTGGCAAAAATTTCTGATTGGCTAATGTATTTTGGAAATTAACAGGAGCAATTTTATTGGTTAGTGTATGAGTCATGTGTTCGACAGGGCCAGAAATCTCTGGAGAGTTATGATAGGCTTGATGCAGTGACATGCGTAAGCAAATTTAAATAAAGAAATGAACCCCGGAAAATATGCGGGGATCCACAGCAATAGAACAATTGTCTCATTGTGGCTAACATGTTTTTTGAGCAATAAAAGCGAATGTTTAAGCCGTACGTATTCTGCGGGTAAACACAAACACGGACAAGAGTAAAGTTTCTTGCATTGTGTTGAAAAAAACAAAACATTAAGCTAATTGATACATTGATTGGCATGATACGATTGAGGGAGGTAGGCAGAATAAAGTAGCAGGTAATCGACATCTGACAAGGCCTCTTCCGGTTTATACTTGTGCGTGCGTTCCCTTCAAGCCATTTCGGGGATGTACGCTCGCTATTTTGATTTTTAGATGCGATCGAAAATACGAGCGAGCCCTTGAATTTAAATATTTTTGTACGTACGCCTAACGTACGTGCGCCCGCTTGTGAGTGGCTCTGAATGAGCGCCTATGTTTGTCTTTTGACATCAGTGACTCTGGGCTCTATTTATTAACATTATTTTTACTCAAATAAAGTGAAAAAGGCTGTTTTGTGTTTTTACACCTTTTTCACATTATTTTAGTATCACCTGTAGTTATTACAGGGCAATTGGAGTAGAATTAGTAAAATTCTACTCCAACCCCCAGTATCACTTATTTTTAGTAAAGCAGATCGCATTTCCCATAACTGTAATGGGAAATGTGATCCGACCAGAGTTACTAAAAATAAATTGTAAAAAAATACCGGGGGAAGCCCTGTGATAATAACGCCACCTGGAGGTGGCGTTATCCAGAGTCTCCCCCGGTTACCGGGCTCCCACTCTGCTCTAACGGGGAGAGCAGAGGCGGGAGCCGGTACCAGTAATCAGCTATGTGGTCTAAACAGACCGCAAGCTTATTGCTGTAAAAAAAAAAAAAAAAGAAAAAAAAAATGGAAACATTTTTTTTTACTTACCTGACTCCAGGGACCGGTGATCGGGCCTCCGGTGATGGCTCCTCTCCAGTCAGCTGGTCTCTCACAGTGCACTGCTGCCCGGTCATCAGGTGATCGGGCCCCAGTGCAGTATGGGAGATCACCTGATCGGGAAGCCCGGAGAAGATCACCGGAGACCAGAAGGATGCAGGTAAGTGTAATGAAGGGAGGGGGGGGTCGTGGGGGTCCGCGATCACGGGGGGTGGGGCTTAGCGTCGGTGGGTCGGCGCATGCGCGGGCTCTTAGTCGCGGTATTTTTTCCGAAAATACCGCTACTAGAGTGCAGATGGGATCCGCAGGGACAGAGCTTTATCACAAGCTCTGTCCCTGCAAGGGATTTATAGTAAATCCCTGTGATATTGCCTGAATTCGCAATGCGAATTCACTCGGTAATATCACACTACAATCCGCATTCAATATGCGGATTGTAGTAAATAGAGCCCAAAGAATGAGCTATACAATATACTCTGTGTTATTAACAGCTGATATGAATATACCATGATTTAACCTCTATTTAGAGAGGATTTATTACATTTATGTGACATAAAAAGTATTTTGAGCATACAGAGACATATCTCTTGGTAAGGACTCACCACTTGAGATATTTACTATTATTATCCAATTTTGGAATATGATGTGATCTATTATATTCATCCCACTTGGGTTACACAACAAAAGATTGTCATTTATGCACTTATTTGTACATTCTCACTTGGCATTATCATAACGATCTATGTGTAACAATTAAAGTATGCTCATGAGTCAACTTTCTTGGAACACGATATTTTAATAATGTTTATGGCTGCGTTCTTGCTCTGGCCTGTGCCGCGATAACCAGGGCCGGATTAACAATGGGGCGGGTGGAGCTTCAGCTCCAAGCCTCCCAGGAAAATAGGCCCACACAGGATCCCCTGCAGTGCACAGCAACAGTGGTGACAGAAACAGTTTTTCCTGTCACCACCAGCAGCCCAGCACATTATCCTCCAGACCGGCAAAGGCATCGTCCACTCCATACCCCCCCCGCATTGACCACCGAAGCCCCGCCCCCTACTCGCGCTAAGCCCCGCCCCCAAACTTGTGTCATTAGTGTAGGAGCCACCTGGTCGCGGTAAACGCTGCCTCCTGGTTGCCCTAAGATCCGTCCCTGGCCTTTCCGAAGTCCTTTCCCAAGCCACCTTGTCACTCTAAGCTCTGCCCACTTATCGAGGTAAGCTCCGCCCCCTGGCCACAGTAAGCTCCGCCCCTGGCATACGACGCTGTGTCGTCAGTGTGCTGCTATGCCTTGGTCTCGCTAAGCTCCTCCCCTGGTCTCCTGGAAAATGTGCCACTAGTGTGGGAGCCCCCTGGTCCCCTGGTTTTTATCTGGCAAAACCCTCCTAACCCCGCAATCTGGGAGCAGCAGTTCCTGGAGCCTGGACCAAGTACAGCATTGTACAGTAACTCTGCAACCCAGGAGGGGTGAGTCAGTGGTACAACCGATTTTTACTTACTGTACTTCCTTGTATTCCTTCTAGTTGTCTGTAATGCAGGCAGCATATTGTGTTTTAAGAACATTCAGAGATATACAGAGTCCCATTGGTTTATGTACATCTAGGATGTTTGTGGGTGTGTGCATGTGCAGAACAAGTCCTGCGTGGTCACTCACAGTCCCATACTGTGGCGTTTGGGAGACCGAGTGTTTCTAGAGAGGAGGGGGCCCGTATGCAGTCTCCGACATGGGCCCCCTCCTCTCTGTCCGACAGCCGGCAGCGCACTGAGCTGTGCGCGGCCGGAGTTATAGACTCTGGGCACTAGAGTGCGCCCAGAGTCTATAGAGGATGCGCTGGTCACCGGGAAAATGGCTGCAGCAGGTCGATGGTGGCCCACAGCGCATGCGCACGACGGAGCCGGCTCCGTCATGCGCATACGCGAGACCTGGCTAGCGATGGGCAATCCGTCACTCCAGGTCTCGCACCAAAGGGGGCGAGCTGTCGATGTTGAGAGACAGCTCCCCTGTTTGGTGGGCGGGTCGTGGGGGGTGGCTGCCCAAACGGAGGCATTCCCGAGGGAATGCTTGCCGTTTGGGGGCTGCCCCACTGACATCACGAGTGATGTCAGTGGAGATCTTCCGCCTCTGTTAGAGCCGAAAGCTCTCTGGGGCTTGCGATGAACGAGACCCTACCACAAGGGTCGCAAGCCCGATGGTCACAATGTTCTTGACCATCGCGACCATCTTCCTGGCCGCTCGCTATAGCTGTGGGTGGTAACCCACAGCTATGCGAGCGGCCAGGAGGCCTCTCTAAAAAACAAGAAGGCCGGCCCTGATTCAGAGCGAGCGTTCTGCCAGAGTTACAGAGCACTTTACATTAGGGATGAGCGGGTTCGATTCCCTAAGAACCGAACCCACCCGAACTTCGGGGATCCGGGGCGATCCGAGCCCAAGCTCGGATCTCCCTGTCTGCCCCGGATCCCTCTCCCGAGGCAAAACCTCGAGATCTGCTGTCGGATCTCGAGGTTTTGCCTCGAGCGGCCGTTTAAAAAAAATGCCTTTGCCTTTAACGGGCAAAGTGCTGATTGGCTGACAGAGCCGTCTGTCACGGCTCTCAGCCAATCAGCATTATGGTGCTCATTTGCATGTAGCATGGACTCGGGAGATCCGTGCTACATGCATCTGTGTGACTGACAGTGACACAGAGCACAGATGGGTCAGTGAGACCCGTCTGTGCTGCTGTGTATTTCAATGACACAGATGCACGCACGGACCAGGAGATCCGTGCTACATGCATCTACTAGTGGGCCCTTAATGCCCAGCATGCTGGTACTTGTGGTTCTCCAAGTACCAGCATGAGGGGCAGGCTTGCTGGGACTTGCAGTTCTACTCGTTAAGACAATGTTTGATATTCTTTATTTACACCACACCACACTATCAACCCGCCACCCACCGCCACCAGGGGTGGCGGGGATAGCCCCGGGCTATCAGCCTGGGCCTGGGGTGCCCTGGAGAGGGTGATCCCTTTAGTGGGAGGGTCCCCAGCTCTCCAGGGATCCCCGGCCTGGGCTGACTAGCGGTCAGGGCTGATGCTGCGGCTGGGGGGCCCGGTGAAAGGGCTCCCCTGGCTGTGGCATCAGCCCCCCTGCTAGAAAAAGTCCAGTGCTGGTTCTGGAACATACAGGGGAACCCTACTAATTTTTTTCCCCTGTATTTCCAGAACCAGGACCGGATCAGAGCCCAGAGCTGGTTGCGCAGAATACTGGGGACCCCTACGTCGTTTGTCCCCCATATTTTGGCAACCAGCGCTGGTTCTGACTAGCCCGTTGCTGGTTGTGCTTAAGTACAGGGGACCCCTACATCATTTGTCCCCTTTATTTAAGCACACCCAGCACTGGGTCACTAATGCCCGGGGCCGGTTGCTCTTTTTTTGGGGGGGGGCACGCCATTTGTTTCTTTTTTTACACAGGTTTTTTTTTTTTTTACCACAGCAGCACAGACAGGTCTCACGGACCTGTCATTGCTCTGTGCCAATCACACAGATGCATGTAGCACGGATGTCCTGGGTCCGTGCTACACGCTGATTGGCTTCCTGTCTGCCACTGCAGTGCCACTCCTAGATGGGCCACGTGTTCGTGCCGCCCACTTGTGTCGCTTAGCAGTCATCCAGCTACCTTGGTGCAACCTTTTGGACATAAAAACACTATTGTAAGGTGTGAGGTGTTCAGAATAGACTGGAAATGAGTGGAAATTAATGTTATTGGGGTTATTAATAGCGTAGGAACAAAAAAAGGCCCATTTTATGTGATTTTAGCGTGTTTTTTTATTTTTTAAGAAAAAATCAAGATCCAAAACACAAAACCAGAACCCAAAACACGGAAGGGTGGTTTTGGCAAAACCAATCCAGATCCAAAACACGTAGAAAGATCCAGATCCAAAACCAAAACACAAAACACGAAAAGTGGCTGGTGCACACCCCTACTTTACATTAGGGGTGAGCGGGTTCGGATTTCTGAAATCCGAACCCCCCCGAGCCCCCCCGATCCGAGTCCGATCCGAGTCAGGCTCGACTTTTCCCGCCTGACTCGGATCTGAAATCGAGGCAAAACGTCATCATCCCGCCTTCCGAGTCTCGCGGGTTTTGGATCCTATATAAGGTACCCACGTCGGCGCCATTTTCTCACTCGGCTGTGGACAGTAAAGAGGGAGGGTGGGAGTTAGGGCTGTGTAGTGTAGTGTAGTGTAGTGCTGCTGTTGTCCACTACTTCAAAGTCCATAGGGGCTGGCTGTGTTGTGCTGTGCTGCTGTTGTTAATAGGGGCTGTGTCCACTACTTCAAAGTCCATAGGGGCTGGCTGGACTGTGTTGTGCAGTCAGTTCTCCATAGGGGCTGTGTCCACTCCAAAGTCCTGTGCAGTGTCCCAGTCCTAAAGGGGTGCTGTAGTGTTGTCCAGGGGGTGCTCTGTCCATCAGGGGTGCTCCCCCCAAGTGCTAAAAAAATAATATAATTTCTGTGTTTGTGAACTGTGTGCGCAGTAGCCGCATGTGCATCAACAAAGTAGTGCCAAGCGTGCGCCTGTGTCATAAGTAAAGGGCCAGCTGGCTTGACCGTTAAAGGGTGCTGTAACCCCCAAAGTACACTCCAGTCCAAACCAAAAAAAAAATTATTTTCTGTGTTTGTGAATTGTGTGCGCAGTAGCCGCACGTGCATCAACAAAGTAGTGCCAAGTGTGCGCCTGTGTCATAAGTAAAGGTCCGGCTGGCTTGACCGTTAAAGGGTGCTGTAACCCCCAAAGTACACTCCAGTCCAAACCAAAAAAAAAATTATTTTCTGTGTTTGTGAATTGTGTGCGCAGTAGCCGCACGTGCATCAACAAAGTAGTGCCAAGCGTGCGCCTGTGTCATAAGTAAAGGGCCGGCTGGCTTGACCGTTAACGGGTGCTGTAACCCCCAAAGTACACTCCAGTCCAAACCAAAAAAAAAATTATTTTCTGTGTTTGTGAATTGTGTGCGCAGTAGCCGCACGTACATCAACAAAGTAGTGCCAAGCGTGCGCCTGTGTCATAAGTAAAGGTCCGACTGGCTTGACCGTTAAAGGGTGCTGTAACCCCAGAAAGTACACTCCAGTCCAAATAAAAAAAAAAATTATTTTCTGTGTTTGTGAATTGTGTGCGCAGTAGCCGCACGTGCATAAACAAAGTAGTGCCAAGCGTGCGCCTGTGTCATAAGTAAAGGGCCGGCTGGCTTGACCGTTAAGGGTGCTGTAACCCCCGAAAGTACACTCCAGTCCAAACCAAAAAAAAAATTATTTTCTGTGTTTGTGAATTGTGTGCGCAGTAGCCGCACGTGCATCAACAAAGTAGTGCCAAGCGTGCGCCTGTGTCATAAGTAAAGGGCCGGCTGGCTTGACCGTTAAAGGGTGCTGTAACCCCCAAAGTACACTCCAGTCCAAACCAAAAAAAAATTATTTTCTATGTTTGTGAATTGTGTGCGCAGTAGCCGCACGTGCATCAACAAAGTAGTGCCAAGCGTGCGCCTGTGTCATAAGTAAAGGGCCGGCTGGCTTGACCGTTAAGGGTGATGTAACCCCCGAAAGTACACTCCAGTCCAAATCAAAAAAAACATTATTTTCTGTGTTTGTGAATTGTGTGCGCAGTAGCCGCACGTGCATCAACAAAGTAGTGCCAAGCGTGCGCCTGTGTCATAAGTAAAGGGCCGGCTGGCTTGACCGTTAAGGGTGATGTAACCCCCGAAAGTACACTCCAGTCCAAATCAAAAAAAACATTATTTTCTGTGTTTGTGAATTGTGTGCGCAGTAGCCGCACGTGCATCAACAAAGTAGTGCCAAGCGTGCGCCTGTGTCATAAGTAAAGGGCCGGCTGGCTTGACCGTTAAAGGGTGCTGTAACCCCCAAAGTACACTCCAGTCCAAACCAAAAAAAAAAATTATTTTCTGTGTTTGTGAATTGTGTGCGCAGTAGCCGCACGTGCATCAACAAAGTAGTGCCAAGCGTGCGCCTGTGTCATAAGTAAAGGGCCGGCTGGCTTGACCGTTAAGGGTGCTGTAACCCCTGAAAGTACACTCCAGTCCAAACCAAAAAAAAAATTATTTTCTGTGTTTGTGAATTGTGTGCGCAGTAGCCGCACGTGCATCAACAAAGTAGTGCCAAGCGTGCGCCTGTGTCATAAGTAAAGGGCCGGCTGGCTTGACCGTTAAAGGGTGCTGTAACCCCCAAAGTACACTCCAGTCCAAACCAAAAAAAAAAATTATTTTCTGTGTTTGTGAATTGTGTGCGCAGTAGCCGCACGTGCATCAACAAAGTAGTGCCAAGCGTGCGCCTGTGTCATAAGTAAAGGGCCGGCTGGCTTGACCGTTAAGGGTGCTGTAACCCCTGAAAGTACACTCCAGTCCAAACCAAAAAAAAAATTATTTTCTGTGTTTGTGAATTGTGTGCGCAGTAGCCGCACGTGCATCAACAAAGTAGTGCCAAGCGTGCGCCTGTGTCATAACTAAAGGGCCGGCTGGCTTGACCGTTAAGGGTGCTGTAACCCCCGAACGTACACTCCAGTCCAAGCCAAAAAAAAAATTATTTTCTGTGTTTGTGAATTGTGTGCGCAGTAGCCGCATGTGCATCAACAAAGTAGTGCCAAGCGTGTGCCTGTGTCATAAGTAAAGGGCCGGCTGGCTTGACCGTTAAAGGGTGCTGTAACCCCCAAAGTACACTCCAGTCCAAACCCCAAAAAAAATTATTTTCTGTGTTTGTGAATTGTGTGCGCAGTAGCCGCACGTGCATCAACAAAGTAGTGCCAAGCGTGTGCCTGTGTCATAAGTAAAGGGCCGGCTGGCTTGACCGTTAAAGGGTGCTGTAACCCCCAAAGTACACTCCAGTCCAAACCAAAAAAAAAATTATTTTCTATGTTTGTGAATTGTGTGCGCAGTAGCCGCACGTGCATCAACAAAGTAGTGCCAAGCGTGTGCCTGTGTCATAAGTAAAGGGCCGGCTGGCTTGACCGTTAAAGGGTGCTGTAACCCCCAAAGTACACTCCAGTCCAAACAAAAAAAAAAATATTTTCTGTGTTTAGCCGCACGTATATATCAAATCGATATAACATAAATGGAGGACCAAACTTTCTCCGATAAAAATAAAATAGAGAAAGATCAAGAACCACTTCCTCCTAGTGCTGAAGCTGCTGCCACTAGTCCTGACATAGATGATTACATGCCATCAACGTCGTCTGCCAAGGCCGATGCCCAATGTCATAGTAGAGGGCACATACAATCCCAAATGACAAAGTTCAGGAAAATTACCTTGAAAAAAACATTTAAATCAGCTGAAGAGAAACGTAAACTTGCCAATATGCCATTTACGACACGGAGTGGCAAGGAACGGCTACGGTCGATCCCTAGTATGTTCATGACTAGTGGTTCAGCTTCACATGATGATGGAAGCCCTCCTCCCACTAAAAAAATCAAAAGAGTTAAGCTGGCAAAAGCACAGCGAAGAACTGTGCTTTCTAAGAAGATATCACAAATCCCCAAGGAAAGTCCAAGTGTGGTGGTGGTTGCGATGCCTGACCTTCCCAGCACTGGACGGGAAGAGGTGGCTCTTTCCACCATTTGCACGCCCCCTGCAAGTGCTGAAAGGAGCACCCACAGTCCACTTGCTGATATGCCAATTGAAGATGTCACTGTTGAAGTACAACAGGATGAGGATACTGGTGTAGCTGGCGCTGAGGAGGAAGTTGGCGAGGAGGATTCTGATGGTGATGTGGTTTGTTTAAATCAGGCTCCGGGGGAGACAGTTGTTGTCCGTGGGATGAAAAAGCCCATCCCGGTCATGCCTGGGCAGAAGACCAAACATTCCACCTCTTTGGTCTGGCAATATTTCTATCCAAATCCGGACAACAACTGTCTTGCCATATGTACCATATGTAAAGGTGAAATAAGTAGGGGTAGGGACGTCAACCACCTAGGAACATCCTCCCTTATACGGCACCTGCAGCGCGTTCATAAAAAGTTACTGTCAAGTTCAGAAACTTTGGCTAAGACCGTAAGCAGACCAGGGACACCTAAATCCCGTTGTCCTGTTGTATCCAAGCGCCTGCAAACCACACCGTCAACTCCCTCCTCGTCAATTTCCTCCTTAGTCAGGATCGGAAGTAGTCCTGCAGGCCATGTCACTGGCATGACTGACTCTCCTATCCGGGATTCCTCCGGAGGATCCTGCATTGCTACGCCTACTGCTGCCGCTGCTGCTGTTGCTGCTGCTGGGAGTCGTTCATCATCCCAGAGAGGAAGTAGGAACACCACTACTTTTACTAAAAAATTGACCCTCCAACAGTCCTTAGCGAGGAGGATGAAGTACGACAGCAGTCATCCTGAAGCAAAACGTATAACTGAGGCCTTGACTGCTATGTTGGTGTTAGACGTGCGTCAGGTATCCGCCATTAGTGCAGTGGGATTTAGACAATTGATGGAGGTAGTGTGTCCCCGGTTCCAAATCCCATCTAGATTCCACTTCACTAGGCAGGCGATACCGAGACTGTACAGAAACGTCAGAAAAAGTGTCCTCAGTGTCTTGAAAAATGCCATTGTACACAATGTCCACTTAACCACGGACATGTGGACAAGTGGAACAGGGCAGACTAAGGACTATATGACTGTGACAGCCCACTGGGTAGATGTATCACCTTACGCAGCAACAGCAGCAGCGTCACAAGTAGCAGCATCTCAGAAACGCCAGCTCGTTACAAGGCAGGCTACGCTGTGTATCACCGGTTTCAGTAAGAGGCACACCGCCGACAACCTCTTAGAGAAACTGAGGGAAATCATCACCCAGTGGCTTACCCCACTTAGACTCTCCTGGGGATTTGTGATATCTGACAATGCCACCAATATTGTGCGGGCATTACATCTGGGCAAATTCCAGCACGTCCCATGTTTTGCTCACACAATAAACTTGGTGGTGCAGAATTTTCTGAAAAGCGACAAGGGCGTGCAGGAGACGCTTTGGGTGGCCCGAAAAATTTCTGGCCACTTTCACCATTCAGCGACTGCGTGCCGAAGACTGGAGCGCCAGCAAACACTCTTGAACCTGCCCCGCCATCACCTGAAGCAAGAGGTTGTGACGCGGTGGAACTCAACCCTCTATATGCTTCAGAGGATGGAGGAGCAGCAAAAGGCCATACAAGCCTATACATCCACCTATGACATAGGCAAAGGAGGGGGTATGCACCTCACTCAATCGCAGTGGAGAATGATTTCCGTGTTGTGCAAGGTTCTCCAGCCCTTCGAACTTGCCACACGTGAAGTCAGTTCAGACACTGCCAGCTTGAGTCAGGTCATTCCCCTCATCAGGCTTTTGCAGAAGCAGCTGGAGAAAGTGAAGGAGGAGCTAAGACGGAGCGATTCCGCTCGGCATGTGGGACTTGTGGATGAAGCCCTTCATACGCTTTGCCAGGATTCCAGGGTGGTCAATCTGTTGAAATCAGACCACTACATTTTGGCCACCGTGCTCGATCCTAGGTTTAAAGCCTATGTGGTGTCTCTCTTTCCGGCCGACACAAGCCTGCAGAGGTGCAAAGACCTGCTGGTGAACACACTGTCAGCTGAAGCGGAACGTGACACGTCAACGGCTCCTTCTTCATTTTCTCCCGCAACTGGGGCTGCCAGGAAAAAACTTAGGTATCCTAAGCAACCCGCTGGCGGTGATGCAGGGCAGGCAGGACCAAGTTTGGACATCTGGTCCGGACTGAAGGACCTGGCAACAATTTCTGACATGTCTACTGTCACTGCATATGATACTGTCACCATTGACAGAATGGTGGAGGATTACATCGGTGACAGCATCCAAGTAGGCATGTCAGACAGTCCATACCTGTACTGGCAGGAAAAAGAGGCAATTTGGAGGCCCCTGTACAAACTGGCTCAATTTTACCTGAGTTGCCCCCCCTCCAGTGTGTACTCCGAAAGAGTGTTTAGTGCAGCCGGGAACCTTGTCAGCGAAAGGCGTAGGAGGTTGCTTCCACAGAATGTGGAGAAGATGATGTTCATCAAAATGAATTATCAGCTCTTCCAGGGAGACCAGCCTCCAGAAGGTACAGAGGGACCTGTGGTGGTGGATTCAAGTGGGGACGAGTTAATACTTTGTGAGGATGAGGATGTACACACTGAAGAGGGTGAGGAATCGGTGGATGAGGAGGATGAGGATGACATCTTGCCTCCGTAGAGCCAGTTTGTGCAGGGACAGATTAATTGCCAGCTTGTTTTGTGGGGGCCCAAACGAACCAATCATTTCAGCCACAGTCGTGTGGCAGACCCTGGCGCTGAAATGATTGGTTTGTTAAAGTGTGCATGTCCTGTTTATACAACATAAGGGTGGGTGGGAGGGCCCAAGGACAATTCCATCTTGCACCTCTTTTTTTTCTTTGCATTATGTACAGTTTGGGGCCTAGTTTTTCTAACTGCCATCCTGTCTGCCACTGCAGTGTCACTCCTAGATGGGTCACGTGTTTGTGCCGCCCACTCGTGTCGCTTAGCATAGTCATCCAGCTACCTCTGTGCAACCTTTTGGACATAAAAACACTATTGTGAGGTGTGAGGTGTTCAGAATAGACTGGAAATGAGTGGAAATTAAGGTTATTGAGGTTAATAATAGCATAGGAGCAGAAAAACCTACAAATTCTGTGATTTTAGCTGTTTTTATGCTTTTTTTCAAAAAAATACAGATCCAAAACACAAAACCCAGAACCCAAAACACGGAAGGGTGGTTTTGGCAAAACCAATCCAGATCCAAAACACGAAGAAAGATCCAGATCCAAAACCAAAACACAAAACACGAAAAGTGGCCGGTGCACACCCCTACTTTACATATACATTAGGGACCTGTGAGAAGGGTATAATTCACTAACAGGATTCTACAGGAGCTTCTAAGCACTGTCTACACTGCCTAACCCTATTGAGTGGCTGAGTGTGTGGACTTTCCTTTTTTTAACTATATTTTAATTTTTTTTATTTGACTATTTTGTATGAATCTTATATGTTGTGTCGTAAGTGTGTAATTTGTGTACCAGTATCAGGCCATCACAACATACATTTATAATTTTTATTTAACTATAAGATCTACAATTATTTCTATGGGGCATATCAGGTTTCAGACCCAATAATTAGAATTTCTTATCGCCACTATTTGCGGCAATAAGAAATGAACTTGCCCCCAAATGTACAAAAAAATCACATGCATGGACAGGGACTCCAAGAGGAGCTCATCCCTGAGATGTGTAAAGAAGGGAAATGATCGCAAAATGAATCATTTCCCTTCTATATCCGGGGCCGTCCTGCGCATGCACTGTCAGCAGACCACGCATGTGGGGAGGCAATTTCTGAGGGGGCCTCTCCCTGTAATTTTTGGCCATAGTCCTGCTATAGGATAACGCCATCTGGAGATGCCGTTATCCTATCAGGGCAAGCTCCGAAATGTGAAAGGTTCATCTGACAGCTTCACAGCCCCATAGAAACATATGGGGGCTGCAGCTGCTGTCGGAAATGGAAGAACCTTCATACATTCAAGGGATCCTTAATATTTTACTAGTGTATTCGGGGAATATCCTCCAAATATTATTTGAAAAGTAAGCCCCTACATCATTTGATAAACTACTCATAATTTACCTATTTAGGGGTCTATTTACTAAGCTGTGTTAGGAGATAAAGTGAACGGTGATAAGGTACCAGACAACCAGCTCCTACCAGCCATTTTTCAAACACAACCTTTGACATGGCAGTTAGGTGCTGATTGGCTGGTACCTTATTACACTTCACTTTATCTCAGCTTAGTAAATAGACCCCTTAGTGTTATATTAGTTTATTTTTAAAGCATATCCCTCTAAATTTATACTCTATTAGCAGAAGTAGTTCTGGTACTCACTAGGAACATACCCCTTTTCCAACAAAAATCCTGGGTCTGACACGGGATTTGGAACACGGTTCCAAGCCGGGTCAGATGCGGGATTTACCCCTTCTCCATTATGGCGTTGACCCGGTCGATTCCGTTCACACTGCACCCGGGTGCTGTGCTGGCGCTTGGCGATGACGGCATAACTAAGTCCCGGAAACTCCACCCTGAATGCCGGACCGGAGCGAACCGGGGACCAGGGGAGGGGGTCCTTCCTGGTGGGGGCTGTCATTTGGGAGGCTGTCTGTGACAGCTGTCACCGGGCAGAGAGAGATTACAGCCTCCTAGGACCCTTTTCCTCTGAACCGCTGCCCGGGTTGACACGGCAATAACCCAGGTATTTTGGGCAGTGGAAAAGAGGTATTAGATTACAATTACAATGCTGACGTCTGTATTCAAGCAGTGAAGTTACTACTATCCAATGGGTGGGGATGCCAAGCTGAGTCTTTGCCTCAGGTGACAGAAAGCCTAGCTTCCACCATGTGTGCGTATATACTGTGTGTGTGTGTGTGTATATATACATATATATACAAACATACATGAGGCAAACGAAGGCGGCACTCAGGAGCACTGGCCACACCACCTGTGTAGACCACACCCACACAACACTGGTCACACCGCCCTGGCGACACACATTAGGCCCTTCATAAATTTCAGCTCCAGGCCCATGTGGACATTAATCTGGCACTGGCGATAACCTACATCTCCCTATCTGACTATCCCTACAACCATACATCACTAGATTGCCCAATCTCGTCTGATCTTGGAAGCCAAATGGTGAGGGGCCTGGCTAGTACCTGGATGGGAGACCTCTAGGGAATACCAGGTGTTGTAGGTTAAAAGAGGAATATATGGGATTTTAGCAACGATTGGCAGAGCACCATAACTACACTCCTGTCTGTCACATCTATTTATGGTTAAAACATTGCAATTCTTGTTTACCATTATCATTGCATACCCATTGGAATGGAACTTTGTTAATATTTCGCCAGAGGATTACCTCTAGACTCTGTTTTCAAACAAGGTTAATTTACATTAGCATAACCTTGCGGTGATATATGGTGTCATACATCTTATTTATATATAATAAAAATTACATTTTAATTGTATCTATAATCAAAGAGTGCCCCAGCAATTAGCCCTACTTTTTTCTTTTTCTCTTTTGTGTATACCGTTTTTTGGGCTATGGGAGCACCACCAACAAACATCATTTAATAATATTATTTTGTAATGATTATCTATGGTTGGTCTATACAAATGTGACTAAAATGAGAAAGTTCTGTGCAGAATCTACCCTCTGCCATTTGTTTTCTGCCACCCCTGAACTCTGCATATGAAAAACAGGCCAAGTTCAGTTTAAGCAGAATTCGTTTAGAGACATAGAATTAGTTGTGATTACAGCAATTAGAAGCAAGAACAAGTCGAGTCAGCATTAGAAGGTCAGACGGCAGTGTTTCCCAACCTCTGTCCTCAAGGCACACTAACAGTCCAGGTTTTAGGGATTTCCATGGTTGAGCACAAATGGTTAAATCAAAATAACTGAGGCACTAATTAGGACGCCTGTGCTCAAGTCCGGCTATCCTTAAAACCTGGATTGTTTTTGTGCCTTGAGGACCATGGTTGGGAACCCCCGATGTAGAGGCTCATTTGGCATTGACATCAATTAAATGGGCACAGATAAAAAATGCACAACAATATAAGATGGTCCTCACACCATCGCAGTGACGGTTTGCCTCTTCACCTATGTACAAGGAAATCGAAGTAGGATGAGCAGTGACACAAAGCCTCAGGCAGTGAGAATACAGAAACAGCTTCTCATACTATGGATATCAAAGTAATCTCATATCCATTTTCCACCAAAGACCCCGTTTACACTACACCTTTGATCCGGGTTATTTCTGGGTCAGCCCCGTTCACGCTGAACCCGGGTCTGCCCTGTTAAACTTGTGAGGTCATAAAAAGTGGGAGGTGACTGCTCCACATCCACCAATCAGCTCATTTTAGGCATATCCCTGGTCGGGTCGAACCATTTACACTGCACCATTACCAAGGTCCATCCTGGGTCCAACCCTGGTCACTTGACCCGGGTTATTTTTCAGGGACCCTTTTCCACTAAGCCGCTACCCGGGTAGACCCAGCAATAACCTGGGGTATTGTAGCAGTGGAAAAGGGTTATCAGGGGTGTACGTGAAAGGTCTCTACTTTCCATTTTGGAGGGAGGGGACACTTTGGCAGCAAGTAAACATCCCCAAAGCTCCTCTAGAGAAAATTCCTACATATTGTTCCGGCAAATGACACAAATAATGGGGATCTCTCATTGAAATTAGAGGTTTTTTTCGTCATTTGAAAATATTTCTGCAGCAATGATCGTACAGGGAAGTTTTGTATATATGTATGTGCAGTTAGTGCAGGGTAATACATACCTTATCTGCCTATACATCAAATAAGAGTCAATGTGCCCATCCTGACCAATGGGCAAGGTTCAGTAGTGATGTAAGGAGATTAGAATTTAGTTATACATTTCCATATTTACAGTGCAGCTAAGACGTGGCATAACTCTGAGCGAGCACCATCCCTATTTACTGTTAATGGAAACATTATACGATCCAACAGGACTTAGACCGTTCCTTGTTTTCTCTCCATGCTCCTTCCAGCCTCCCTGAGACAGAATGGAGAAAGCAGCAGTCTACAAAGCAGCAGTCTACAAAGCAGCAGTCTACAAAGCAGCAGTCTACAAAGCAGCAGCAGCAGCAGTCTAGAAGACAACGATCTTGAAAGGAATTTTCCTCTCATTCATCTAAGGTACAAGCTTCCTTCTGTTTGGCCTGGGCCACTTGATTTTAGAGGAGAGATTGTTAGACCTTCTTGGAATTTTCTTGATAGAAATCTAAATCCATGGCCACGCCTGATGGGGTCTGTGATATGAGTTATTATTAGAGTTAGATTAGTTTAAGGGATTGAGAATTGGGTGAGATCCACTGGAAGTGGATCTTAGTAGCCATCAATGCTTTACATCAATTGCATTGAATCATTAATGGTTTGCACCTACTGATGGGCTTCCTTGCTGAGGGGATGACAGGCAATGAGCTAATCAGAAAAGGGGGTGGAGAACCATCAGATCTCCACCATGGATGCCATAACAATTGACCATCAGTGGCAACCATCGGGGGTTGTAAATTATCACTGGTCGATGGCCATCTCTAGTTCTTAGAGAACCGTAGAGGAATCTTTGAACTCTTGGTTAGTAATCTGGTCAGAAGGAACCAGATCCTGGATTTCCAAATCAGGAAAATTAGCCAATATTCAATAAATGTGTAAAAACTCTTAATAATAGAGCTGGAGAGGCAGTATAGTGTGTCAGGGTCTACCATGGAAATAACATGGTGTACATCTCCCAAGCTCCTGAGGACCAGACTCTGACACAAGCTGTGGTGTCTGTACATCAGACCCTCCTTAACAAAATACTTTTTGTGGTCCTGCCAGCCCCGCTTGAGTTCTGCATGAATTGTATTTCATCTCCTTATGTCTGGTCTTGATTTCCTCAGTGAGTTTTTAAATCAAATATATCAGAAACTGACAATGTTTGAGAAGTTGTGAAAACTTTGGCTGCCTAGTCCATTAGACCTACTTTTGTAATCCAACTTGTTCTCCAAGCATTCGTAATGAAATTAAAGGTATACCCTATAATAAGGTGCACACTCCTCATGGCTTTCAACAGGAACAAATTTGAGCCCAATACAGATTTTGCTTCATCAGGCAGGAGCAGAAACATGGTAAATACCAGACCTTATATTTAGGATTAATGGCCCAGTGAGAGCTGTAATGGTTAGTGGTGGATAGATGCTAGTCAGACTCACCCTGGCCACTCCTGTATCATCTACAGGATAGTGTCTTACCATATGATAGAAAATGCAACGCAGGAAGAGCCGGGTCACTGCAGACTGGTGTGAACGGCGCAGTTCTGGGAATATCATGGATCGGTGCTGGGGAAATTCCGGGTCTGATCCGCATTGGTCAGCTCTGGAATTTAGGTATAAAAGCAGTATAAGTGGTATTACATGTACTTAAGGAGTTATACAGGAGTTCTTACTAGCTTTATCCTCTGCGATCAGTGAGGGATGATGATATGACTCATTTTCCTCTTCTTACCTTGCAGGTAAAAAAAATCTATTTGCACCAGTCATCTGTTATAGAAATACCAGTACTGTCTAGTTATATTGCAAAGTCCAGAGTGACTTAATATCTGACTATATAAATACATATTATCTCCTAGCTTCATGGGATGCTGTTTAGGCTCTGTTTGTAGTAGACTTTTATGACTTGCATTTGGTGTGGGTAAGGTTATTGGGGGGTGGGATGAAATCACTTACTACACATGTATGCTTCTCTATATACTCTATAACAGGAGTCTTCAAACTTGGCCCTCCAGATGCTGTGGAACTACACATCCCAGCATGCACTGCACATAGTTTTAGCATGCTGTTATATTAAAAAGGTGGCAGTGCATGCTGGGATGTGTAGTTCCACAGCATCTGGAGGGCCAAGTTTGAAGACCCCTGCTCTATAATATATAGTAGGTTATAGGCTGCATACAGTAGGTTTTCATTTAAAAGTGTTTTTTCTCTAAGTGGTGTTATATGCACAGCATAACTAGGGGGTCTATTTACTAAGCAGTCTTAGGAGAGTGATAAGGTACCAGCCAATCAGCTCCTAACTGCCATCTCACAGGCTGTGTTTGAAAAATAACAGTTGGGAGCGGATTGGCTGGTACCTTATCTTCTTTCACTTTGTCTCCTAACACTGCTTAGTAAATAGACCCATTAAAGAGTTAAACAGGAGGAACAAATGAGGACAACATTTAAAAAGAACTCTCTAAAACTTGGAAACAATTGAAAAGAATCTTCTGAGCTTCTGAATACCCTTCAGCCAGGAGAGCAGCGAGGGTGGTTACAGTGGAGCATGAGCTCAGGGCACCAAAATGGACAGAGGGCGCCATTCAGGTTTCCGGAATCATGGGGTGCTGCACAGTATGATGGCTGCCTGTTAGTTTAATCTTAGTTTGTTTGCATCCTAAACTAGTTTTGGATCTGAGATCCGTTTATACATTTCATGCTCCCTCAAGCTGCCCAGATTACCTCCTCTCCGGCCCTCTCTCCTCTGTGATCATCTCCTGTCACATCCCGTTTCCTGTCAGATAGATTATATTCACTTCTCACCTCTTTAATTCCCTCCCCTCTGACCCTGTGATCGGATCTTTACCCCTGTCCTCTCCTTTCTTATTGGCTTCTATCACCTCCCCTCTCTGATCAACCCTTTGCCTCTCTCCTCTCCTTTTCTTATTGGCTTCTGTCACCACCCCTCTCCTCTCCTCTCCTTATTGGCTTCTGTCACCACCCCTCCCCTCTCCTTTTGTTATTGGCTTCTGTCACCACCCCTCCCCTCTCCTTTTGTTATTGGCTTCTGTCACCACCCCTCCCCTCTCCTTTTGTTATTGGCTTCTGTCACCACCCCTCCCCACTCCTTTTCTTATTGGCTTCTGTTACCACCCCTCTCCTCTCCTTATTGGTTTCTGTCACCACCCCTCCCCACTCCTTTTCTTATTGGCTTCTGTTACCACCCCTCTCCTCTCCTTATTGGCTTCTGTCACCACCCCTCTCTCCTTATTGGTTTCTGTCACCACCCCTCTCCTCTCCTTATTGGCTTCTGTTACAACCCCTCTCCTCTCCTTATTGGCTTCTGTTACCACCCCTCTTCTCTCCTTATTGGCTTCTGTCACCACCCCTCTTCTCTCCTTATTGGCTTCTGTCACCTCCCCTCTCCTCTCCTTATAGACTTCTGTCACCACCCCTCTCCTCTCCTCTCCTTATTGGCTTCTGTCACCACCCCTCTCCTCTCCTCTACTTATTGGCTTCTGTCACCACCCCTCTCCTCTCCTTATTGGCTTCTGTCACCACCCCTCTCCTCTCCTTATTGGCTTCTGTCACCACCCCTCTCCTCTCCATTTCTTATTGGCTTCTGTCACCACCCCTCTCCTCTCCTTTTCTTATTGGCTTCTGTTGCCACCCCTCTCCTCTCCTTATTGGCTTCTGTCACCACCCCTCTCTCCATATTGGTTCTGTCACCACCCCTCTCCTCTCTTTATTGGCTTCAGTTACCACCCCTCTCCTCTCCTTATTGGCTTCTGTTACCACCCCTCTTCTCTCCTTATTGGCTTCTGTCACCACCCCTCTTCTCTCCTTATTGGCTTCTGTCACCTCCCCTCTCCTCTCCTTATAGACTTCTGTCACCACCCCTCTCCTCTCCTCTCCTTATTGGCTTCTGTCACCACCCCTCTCCTCTCCTCTACTTATTGGCTTCTGTCACCACCCCTCTCCTCTCCTTATTGGCTTCTGTCACCACCCCTCTCCTCTCCTTATTGGCTTCTGTCACCACCCCTCTCCTCTCGCTTTCTTATTGGCTTCTGTCACCACCCCTCTCCTCTCCTTTTCTTATTGGCTTCTGTTACCACCCCTCTCCTCTCCTTATTGGCTTCTGTCACCACCCCTCTCCTCTCCTTATTGGCTTCTGTCACCACCCCTCTCCTCTCCTTATTGGCTTCTGTCACCACCCCTCTCCTCTCCCTCCTTATTGGCTTCTGTCACCACCCCTCTCCTCTCCTTATTAGCTTCTGTCACCACCCCTCTCCTTATTGGCTTCTGTCACCACCCCTCTCCTTATTGGCTTCTGTCACCACCCCTCTCCTCTCCTCTCCTTATTGGCTTCTGTCACCACCCCTCTCCTCTCCTTATTGGCTTCTGTCACCACCCCTCTCCTCTCCTTATTGGCTTCTGTCACCACCCCTCTCCTCTCCTTATTGGCTTCTGTCACCACCCCTCTCCTCTCCTTTTCTTATTGGCTTCTGTCACCACCCCTCTCCTCTCCTTTTCTTATTGGCTTCTGTTACCACCCCTCTCCTCTCCTTATTGGCTTCTGTCACCACCCCTCTCCTCTCCTTATTGGCTTCTGTCACCACCCCTCTCCTCTCCTCTCATTGGCTTCTGTCACCACCCCTCTCCTCTCCTCTCCTTATTGGCTTTTGTCACCACCCCTCTCCTCTCCTCATTGTCTTCTGTCACCACCCCTCTCCTCTCCTCATTGGCTTCTGTCACCACCCCTCTCCTCTCCTTATTGGGTTCTGTCACCACCCCTCCCCTCTCCTCTCCTTATTGGCTTCTGTCACCACCCTCTCCTCTCCTTATTGGCTTCTGTCACCACCCCTCCCCTCTCCTTTTCTTATTGACTTCTGTCACCACCCCTCTCCTCTCCTCACCTTATTGGCTTCTGTCACCACCCATCCCCTCTTCTCTCCTTATTTGCTTCTGTCACCACCCCTCTCCTCTCCTTATTGGCTTCTGTCACCACCCCTCTCCTCTCCTTATTGGCTTCTGTCACCACCCCTCTCCTCTCCTTATTTGCTTCTGTCACCACCCCTCTCCTCTCCTTATTGGCTTCTGTCACCACCCCTCTCCTCTCCTTATTGGCTTTTGTCACCACCCCTCTCCTCTCCTTATTTGCTTCTGTCACCACCCCTCTCCTCTCCTTATTGGCTTCTGTCACCACCCCTCTCCTCTCCTCTCCTTATTGGCTTCTGTCACCACCCCTCCTCTCCTTATTAGCTTCTGTCACCTCCCCTCTCCTCTCCTCTCCTTATTGGCTTCTGTCACCACCCCTCTCCTCTCCTTATTGGCTTCTGTCACCTCCCCTCTCCTTTTCTTATTGACTTCTGTCACCACCCCTCTCCTCTCCTTATTGGCTTCTGTCACCTCCCCTCTCCTCTCCTCTCCTTATTGGCTTCTGTCACCTCCCCTCTCCTTTTCTTATTGACTTCTGTCACCACCCCTCTCCTCTCCTTATTGGCTTCTGTCACCTCCCCTCTCCTCTCCTCTCCTTATTGGCTTCTGTCACCACCCCTCCCATCTCCTTTTCTTATTGGCTTCTGTCACCACCCCTCTCCTCTCCTTATTGGCTTCTGTCACCTCCCCTCCCCTCTCCTCTCCTTATTGGCTTCTGTCACCACCCCTCTCCTCTCCTTATTTGCTTCTGTCACCTCCCCACTCCTCTCCTCTCCTCTCCTTATTGGCTTCTGTCACCACCCCTCCCCTCTCCTTTTCTTATTGGCTTCTGTCACCACCCCTCTCTGATCACCGTTCAGTGCGGAAGTCCAACCTCCTATCCCTGAACATGCCGAACCTGACGTCTGTTGTCAGGTTGACGGGAATGTTCTGTAGACAGTCGGGGTCGGCAAGGACTCAGTGTGCATGCGCATCGCTGGTCCTTGCCGGCTATCCATTACCCAACTTTGTGAACAATACGACCAAAACCTCCTGGTTTTGGTCGGACTCTTCGCAAAGTTGGGTAATGATTAGGCCCCTTTACAGTATATGTATTTGTGGGTGTATTTTACCAAAAATATTATCTACTGTCATACATACATGAGATGGAAAATTATAACTGTTTCTTATAGAGAGTTTATTTAAATCTAAATAAATCCTAAATGTGAATGTGTTTTTAGCAATCAAAACAGATGTGTAAGTGCATCCGGGTGTATGTAAGCCTGAAATATACAGTGCTGCTACCTCTGAATCAGCAAATATACAGTCTATAGCATTCTCCCTACTGTCCATACAGTATATAAGAGGTCATCTTAGTCTCTGCACAGTATATAGGATTTCCCATTAGTCTCTGCACAGTATATAGGATTTCCCATTAGTCTCTGCGTAGTATATATGATTTCCCATTAGTCTCTGCACTGTATATAAGAGTTCCCATTAGTCTCTGCACATAGGAGTTCCCATTAGTCTCTGCACCGTATATAGGATTTCCCATTAATCTCTGCACAGTATATAGGATTTCCCATTAGTCTCTGCACAGTATATAGGATTTCCCATTAGTCTCTAAATAGTATATATGATTTCCCATTAGTCTCTGCACCGTATATAGGAGTTCCCATTAATCTCTGCACAGTATATAGGATTTCCCATTAGTCTCTGCATTGTATATAGGATTTCCCATTAGTCTCTGCACCGTATATAGGATTTCCCATTAGTCTCTGCACCATATATAGGAGTTCCTATTAGTCTCTGCACAGTATATATTAATTCCTCTTAGTTTATATAGGATTTCCCATTAGTCTCTGCATAGTATATAGGATTTCCCATTAGTCTCTGCATAGTATATAGGATTTCCCATTAGTCTCTGCACCGTATATAGGATTTCCCATTAGTTTCTGCAGGATTTTCACCTTATTCTCTGCACAATATGTAGGACTTTGTATTAGTTTCTGGACAGTATATAGGATTTCACATTAGTCTCTGCAGAGTACATATTAGTTCCTCTTAGTCTTTGCATAGAATATAGTTCCTCTTAGTCTCTGCACAGTATATATTAATTCCTCTTAGTTTATATAGGATTTCCCATTACTCTCTGCATAGTATATAGGATTTCCCATTAGTCTCTGCATAGTATATAGGATTTCCCATTAGTCTCTGCACAGTATATATGATTTTCCATTAGTCTCTGCACAGTATATAGGATTTTCCATTAGTCTCTGCACAGTATATGGGATTTCCCATTAGTCTCTGCATAGTACATAGGATTTCCCATTAGTCTCTGCACAGTATATAGGAATTCCTATTAGTCTCTGCAGAGTACATATTAGTTCCTCTTAGTCTTTGGATAGTATATAGTTCATCTTAGTCTCTGCACAGTATATATTAATTCCTCTTAGTTTATATAGGATTTCCCTTTAGTCTCTGCATAGTATATAGGATTTTCCATTAGTCTCTGCATAGTATGTAGGATTTCCCATTAGTCTCTGCACAGTATATAGGATTTCCCATTAGTCTCTGCATAGTATATAGGATTTTCCATTAGTCTCTGCACAGTATATAGGATTTCCCATTAGTCTCTGTACAGTATATATGATTTCCCCTTAGCCTCTGTGCAGTAAATAAAATAAAATAAAATTAAAATTTCACTTACCTTGCCGGGGGTCTGCGGTAGTCCCTGTGGCTGCTGGTGGCCTCCCTTCTCTCTTCTTACTGGAGCCCCTCTCAAGTAAGAAGAGAGAAGGGAGGCCACCAGCAGCCGCAGGGACTACTGCAGACCCCCGGCCACGTAAGTGAAATTTTAATTGTAATTTATTTTATTTACTGCTGGGAGTCCCAGTTGCTCTTAGGTGGCTCCAGGGGCTGGTGGGAGGGGCAAGGGCTGCTGGGAGATGTAGTTTTCCCAGCGCCCATTCTGGGGGGGCCACACATATACTGGGGGTCACACACACATGCACATTCATGCAAACACTCAGTCACTCATACACACTTACAAGCACCACACCCACACAGATATACTCACCCTGCTACAGAAGAGCCAGCTCCTGACGCTGAATGAAGAAGACAGCACTTCAGATGATGGGTAATTAAGGACTAATTAAGCTAATTGGAAACTTAATTAGTTCTAAGGGGGCACCGCCTGCGTGCGAGAGCAAGTCCCACTGATTTTTCCTCCAAATAACGATTTTAGGAAAAATTGCGAGAATAAAAACATCCCGGTGTGAAAAGAAAAAAAAACCCGCACCAGCAGGAAAAACTTCACAGGTGCGTTGTTTTGCTATTCTCACACCCAATTGAATATGCCCCATAAACTCTGCATGAATTCCCCTTAGGCTCTGCATACTGTAGTATATAGGATTTCCTCTTAGTCTCTGCACAGTGTATATGATTTCCTCTTAGTCTCTGCACAATATGAAGGATTTCCCATTAGTCTCTGCACAGTATGTAGGATTTCCCATTAGTCTCTGCACAATATGTAGGATTTCCCATAAGTCTCTGCATAGTATATAGGATCCAATTAGTCTCTGCACAATATGTAGGATTTCCCATTAGTCTCTGCACAGTATGTAGGATTTCCCTTTAGTCTCTGCACAGTATATAGGATTTCCCATTAGTTTCTGCACAGTATATAGGATTTCCCATTAGTCTCTGCACAGTATATAGGATTTCCCATTAGTCTATGCACAGTATACATGATTTCCCATTAGTCTCTGCACAGTATATATGATTTTCCATTAGTCTCTGCACATTTTATAGGATTTTCCATTAGTCTCTGCACAATATATAGGATTTCCCATTAGTCTCTGCACAGTATATAGGATTTCCCATTAGTCTATGCACAGTATATAGGATTTCCCATTAGTCTCTGCACAGTATGTAGGATTTCCCATTAGATTCTGCACAGTATATTGGATTTCCCATTAGTCTATGCACAGTATATAGGATTTCCCATTAGTCTCTGCACAGTATATATGATTTTCCATTAGTCTCTGCACAGTATATGTTATTTCCCATTAGTTTCTGCAGGATTTACCCTTAGACTCAGCACAGTATATAGGAATTCCTATTAGTCTCTGCACAGTATATGGGATTTCCCATTCTGCAGGATTTACCCTTAGACTCAGCACAGTATATAGGATTTCCCATTAGTCTCTGCACAGTATATCGGATTTCCCATTAGTCTCTGCACAGTATATGGGATTTCCCATTAGCCTCTGCACAGTATATAGGATTTCCCATTAGTTTCTGCACAGTATATGGGATTTCCCATTAGTCTCTGCACAGTATATAGGATTTCCCATTAGTCTCTGCACAGTATGTAAGATTTCCCATTAGTCTCTGCACAGTATATGGGATTTATCATTAGTCTCTGCACAGTATATAGGATTTCCCATTAGTCTCTGCACAGTATATAGGATTTCCTATTAGTCTCTGCACAATATATAGGAATTCCTATTAGTCTCTGCACAGTATATAGGACTTCTCATTAGTTTTCATATACAGCCATGGCCAAACGCTCTGAAAATGACACAGGTATTGGTTGTCACAGAGTCTGTTGCTTCAGTGTTTATGATGGCAATTTGCATATACTCTAGAATGTCATGAAGAGTGATCAGTGAATTGCAATTAATTACAAAGAACCTCTTTGCCATGACCATGAATTTAGGGCCCGATTCAGACCCTTCGCTAGGAAGTGTTCACTCGTAGCTGGCGATGTTTTACATTGTGCGCATGTGTATGCATCACAGTGCGCATGTGTAAACTAGTCCAAACGATCGGGAAGCATACGCTCGCCCAGCATAGACAGCCCAGCAGAGTGAGTGACAGGAGAAGCTGTTTGTGGGCGGTAACAGCGGCAGGCCACTAGCACCGGGGGAGTGGAGGTGCAAACGCAGGTGTGCCTGAGAATCTTAACGCCATTTCAGAGGCGTGCATAATTAACAGGCAGCATCATAGTACACATCACCTGGCTGGATTATACACTGAAGTGCTCGCAGTGCTTGCGGTAGGGTATAGTCCAACTTCGAGCGCTGTGTTCGCTTCAGATTGTACCCGATGTACCGATGGTTGCATACATTTCCAGGAGATGACATTCGCTAGTGGGCATCTTAAGACAGGCTGGTGGGCGTCTGCATACACAGGTTGATCGCATGCCAAGACGTAGTGGGCATACTTATGGCTTGCCATGCAATCGCCTGCCTTGCTGTCACTTAGCCGAATTTGCATACTCTGGGAGCGAGCGTACGCATTTAGCGAGTAGGTCTGAATGGAGCCCTTAATCGCAAAAACAAATTTCCACTGCATTTCAGCCCTGCAACAAAAGTACCAGCTGACATCATGTCAATGATTGTCTCGTTAACACAGGTGAGTGTTGTTGAGGAGAAGGCTGGAGATCACTCTGTCATGCTGATTGAGTTCCTCAAGAGGGGGGTGGACAAACAAAAACCCACAATTTCTGACAAACTCCAAGCATTGATTGGGCAAGAATGGGTGGCCATTAGTCAGTATGTGGCCCAGAAGTTGATTGACAGCATGCCAGGGTGAATTGCAGAGGGCTTGAAAAAGAAGGGTCAACACTGCAAATATTGATTCTTTGCATAAACTTAATGTAATTGTTAATAAAAGCCTTTGACATGAAATGCTGTAATGTTACTTCATTATTATTATTATCATTATTATTATCATCATCATTTATTTATATGGCACCACAAGTGTTCCGCAGCACCTTACAAAGTACATGAACATATAAGTAACCAGTGATTTACAATACAATACAAAGCAGGACATGGACATGTATAATAAACATTGCTATATTAGCGACCTTTACACCAACATAAGCAGCCAGGTGTTAGTTGCCGTAGTGGGGAGTAAGAGATAAATTAAATTACAGTAGGGAGAAGCACAAGAGGGTAGAGGGCCCTGCTCGAAAGAGCTTACATTCTAAAAGGGGAGGGGCAGACACAGGAGTGACACAGATGGGGTAGGCGGGGAGAAAGGAAGATGTAGCAGCAAGTTAGTATGAGAGAAGTAGTGGGTCTTAAGAGCTCATTTGAATGATTGTAGAGAGGTGCAGAGTCTAATGAGGAGAGGGAGGGAGTTCCAAAGGTGGGGAGCAGTGCGGGCAAAATCTTAGAGGCGGGAGTGGGAGGAAATAATCAATCGGCATGAAAGGCGGCGTATATTAAGTGAATGAAGAGAGCGGACAGAAGAGTGAAGGCAGATGAGATCAGAGATGTACATGGGAGAGGAATGGGTGAGGGCTTTGTAAGTGAGTGTGAGAGCCTTGAATTGGATTCTGAAAGGGAAGGGGAGCCAGTGGAGGGCTTGTAGGAGAGGGGAGGCAGATGTAGAGCGTTTGGAGAGGAAGATGAGCCGAGAAGCAGCATTGAGCATAGACTGGAGAGGAGAGAGATGGGATTTGGGGAGGTCAGCTAGGAGGAGGATACAGTCAGGGGTGTATCTATAATGGGTGCAGGTTGTACAGGGCACATGGGCCCCTGGGTCCAGGGGGGCTCCGCACCGCACACACTGCACCCATAGTATACTTACCTCTCCAGAGTCCCACGTCAGAGAGGGGGTCCAGTGCTCTAAAAATGACTGGAAAATGTCCGCCGTGGCCATTTTCCTGTCGTTTGTGCATGCGCAGTACAGGGAAAATGGCCGCCGCTGCCATTTTCCTGGTGACCTGTGCATACTCTATAGACTCTGGGTGCACTCTAGTGCCCAGAGTCTATAACTCCGGTGCTGGCCGGGCACAGCTCAGTGCGCTGCCGGCCACCGGACATAGAGGCGGCGGCCCGTGTTGGAGACTGCACATGGGCCCCCTCCTCTCTAGAAATGCCCCTGGTTACTGTAGTCCAATCTGGAGATGACCAGTGAATGTGTATGAGGGTTTTGGTGGCATCTTGGGTGAGAAAGGGCCTGCTCTTGTAAATATTCTTGAGATGGAAATGACAGGACTGCGAGAGGTTCTGGTTATGTGGTTTGAAGGATAGGGAGGAGTCCAGGATGACTCCAAGACAGAGCACTTTGGGGCTAGATGAGATAGTTATGCCATCTATTGATAAAGAAATAGTGGGACATGATGTTATGTGGGAGGGTGGGAAGACAATCAGCTCAGTCTTAGACAGTAACATCTGACAAAAAGGTATAAAAACATTGAAGCAGCAAACTTTGTGAAAACCAATAATTCTCAAAACTTTTGGCCATGGATGTAGTACTGATGATTTCTCCTTAGTCTCTGCAGTATTTCCCCTTAGTCTCAGCACAGTATACAGGATTTCCCCTTAGTCTCAGTACAGTATACAGGATTTCCCCTTAGTCTCAGTACAGTATACAGGATTTCCCCTTAGTCTCAGTACAGTATACAGGATTTCCCCTTAGTCTCAGCACAGTATACAGGATTTCCCCTTAGTCTCAGTACAGTATACAGGATTTCCCCTTAGTCTCAGTACAGTATACAGGATTTCCCCTTAGTCTCAGTACAGTATACAGGATTTCCCCTTAGTCTCAGTACAGTATACAGGATTTCCCCTTAGTCTCAGTACAGTATACAGGATTTCTCCTTAGTCTCAGTACAGTATACAGGATTTCCCCTTAGTCTCAGTACAGTATACAGGATTTCCCCTTAGTCTCAGTACAGTATACAGGATTTCCCCTTAGTCTCAGTACAGTATACAGGATTTCTCCTTAGTCACTCTCAGTACAGTATACAGGATTTCCCCTTAGTCTCAGTAAAGTATACAGGATTTCTCCTTAGTCTCAGTACAGTATACAGGATTTCCCCTTAGTCTCAGTACAGTATACAGGATTTCCCCTTAGTCTCAGTACAGTATACAGGATTTCCCCTTAGTCTCAGTACAGTATACAGGATTTCTCCTTAGTCACTCTCAGTACAGTATACAGGATTTCCCCTTAGTCTCAGTAAAGTATACAGGATTTCTCCTTATTCTTTGTACAGTATATATGAATTCCTTTTAGTATCTGCACTTTATATAGGATTAACCTTATTCTCTGCACTGTATATATGATTAACGTTATTCTCTGCACTGTATATAGGATGTCCCCTTATTCTGTGCACAGTATATAGGATTTCCAATTCTATTCTGCAGGATTTCCCCTTAGTCTCAGCATAGTATACAGGATTTCCCATTATTCTCTGCACAGTATACAGGATTTCCCCTTAGTCTCAGTACAGTATACAGGATTTCCCCTTAGTCTCAGTACAGTATACAGGATTTCCCCTTAGTCTCAGCACAGTATACAGGATTTCCCCTTAGTCTCAGTACAGTATACAGGATTTCCCCTTAGTCTCAGTACAGTATACAGGATTTCCCCTTAGTCTCAGTACAGTATACAGGATTTCCCCTTAGTCTCAGTACAGTATACAGGATTTCCCCTTAGTCTCATTAAAGTATACAGGATTTCTCCTTATTCTTTGTACAGTATATATGAATTCCTTTTAGTATCTGCACATTATATAGGATTAACCTTATTCTCTGCACTGTATATAGGATGTCCCCTTATTCTGTGCACAGTATATAGGATGTCCCCTTATTCTGTGCACAGTATATAGGATTTCCCCTTAGTCTCAGCATAGTATACAGGATTTCCCATTATTCTCTGCACAGTATATAGAGCTTCCCCTTAGACTATGCAGGATTCCCCTTTAGACTGAGCACAGTGTATGTATATAGGATTTCCCCTTATTCTCTGTATAGTGCCTCATTATGGGGCAGTGTTTGGCTTCTGTACAACAGGTGGAGTCCGGCCATATTACTTTCACCCCCCTCTTATATACCCTCTGCACAGACCTTTGGTACATGGGGGCTACACAATCTGTATCATTTAAGGTGCATACACATACAATGATTTTTTGAACGATTATTGATAACAATATCGTTTATTGTTCAATCATTGAAAAAATCATTCACTTTCTGAGTTAAAATGATGAACGATTATCGTTCATGCGCGTTCATGTTTGTAGTTTGTAGTTCAGTCAGACTGACCAACTCAACGATTTTCATTAAGGCAAATATGCAAAAATCGTTTTTTAGTTCAAAAAAATCATTCATTACACTTTAAAAAGTCTGACAGAAAATTGTTCATAAAATCGTTGGTAACAAAATCGTTGTGTGTGTATGCAGCTGCAGAAATAACACTACCACTGTGCTTTACTGATAAAACATAAAATATTCCGCATACCCTTCAGGTTAATGAGCTGCTGATAAGATACGCTTTACAGAGGATTTCTGGTTCTCACTAGACTTCTATTACTAATCAGTTAAACAGCGATAAAATATGTTTATCCAGTTGTGGGGAGAGAATGGAAATCAGTGAGCGGTCACTGGGATGGTTATGTAACCCTGGGCAGGAGCAAATGGCTGCTCTCCAAGAGGCCGAGTACACAGGAACAGGTTTTACCTAAAACAACCCCCACATCTCTGATTCCCAATCCCAGAGGAGAACAGCGTGGAATCCAGGGTCCCAAACAGCGCCTGTACCAGGTCTGTCATTTACACACTATACCTACTGCACATGCATGATGTCACTTGTAGTTCTACATCAGCTGCTGTCTGTGTTACAGAGATATCATGTATTTCACATGCTGCAATTATAGGGGCTAAAACATTATTATAACACATTCAAAATGATAGAAATACATTGTGACATAGGCCTGACGCAGAGGTGGGCGCACTGCCGATGGCGAACGGCGTGGAGAAATTATTGGCTACTGCGCATGCATCTAAGTCTCACTGCGCACGTGTCCTGATTGTGTCCATACAGAGGTGCAGTGTAATATCAGGCGCTCGCATGGAGAAGTGTAGTGAACATGTAGTGGGCGTGGCTGGGCGGCGACAGGGAGGCGGCTTAGCACACGGATGTAGATGACCCGTCTTACGGGAGCGTTGTAGGAGTATCCTGGGAACCTCAGTGATAGTGTCTGTGTACACGGACGCGCAGAAGCTCGCATAGGAGGCCATACACGGATAGAGAGTTCTGGTGCAGGTTTCCATGGTGGGACCAATGGCGGCTTTTAAGGACGCCCCAATCGGTATTACCATGTGTACGGTCGCTAACAGTGGGCCTCTCGGTTCTCACACAGTCAGACGCACGGATGTACACCAGGGAAGTCACTTATAGCGGCATTTACAGAGAGAAGCAGATGAGCGACCACCAACAGACGCAGCTGCGGGCGCCCATAATGCCTCATAGTAATAATAACCTGTCAGTGTTTCCGCTTTTCTCACTTCTTTTGCAGTTGGAGAAACTTTGGGCTGAGCTTGTTCATTAATATTAAAGAACTGCCTGTAAATCCAGTTAGGTCAATAAGGTGCAGCTACGGCAATAAGAAACCATAGGAAGAGCAGAAAAAGAGCATAATTATTATTATATAGTGACAGTGAGTAAGATCAGCCAGTATGTAAGATTTAGATACGCATCCAGACAGAGCAGCATTAGCGCATTTATAATTGGTGCCACTAGCGCACGCAGGGGGGGTTCTGAGTACCCAGAAACCCCCCCTGACAGACTGGAGAGCAGGCACCATCTTCTTAAGCCCCACCCCCTCGTGGCAAAATGCCGCAATTTGCGGGTCAAGTGGGAGGAGGTGGAGCCAATATGATGAGATCCCATTAGAATTGCATAATTTGGCTCCACCCCCTCACAATTGACCCACGAATTGCAGCATTTTGTCGCTAGGGGGAGAGGCCTAATGACATGGTGCCATCCTGCCAGGTCCAATCCTTATCTGTCTACATATACAGTATATATGTTTGTGTGTGGAATCTCCCCTGTACACATCCAGCATTTTCCCCTGGGTGCAGGGTGTGCAGCGCTTATGGGCCCCTGGTCTCGGTGCACAAGGTAAGATCTGCTCAGAGGAGAGGGCCAGCTGCACATGGGCTTCCCCGGGCATTAATACGCCCCTGTAGAGCATCGTCCAAATGTATTAGGTGAGGCTTCGACAACTGGCATCTCTGAGGAAATGGGAGCCTGATATCCATTTACCTATATAGAAATAATTCTCTATTCAAGAATTAGATGAGCTGGGAGATCAAAGAAAACATTGAAAAACAGCGCTGTAGAGATGGATACTGAGTGTCTCGACACAATGACTCCAATCATTCAGATGTTCAAATGATTCGAGTCACTCAGTGTTTGGTGTGTGGAGACACCCACCTCTCTAGCCTCTCCGCCACCTCTCTAGCCTCTCCATCACCTCTCTAGCCTCCCCGCCACCTCTCTAGCCTCTCCATCACCTCTCCAGCCTCTCTGCCACCTCTCTAGCCTATCCATCACTTCTCTAGCCTCTCTACCACCTCTCTAGCCTCTTTGCCACCTCTCTAGCCTCTCTGCCATCTCTCTAGCCTCTATGTCACCTCTCTAGCCTCTCTGCCCTCTCTCTAGCCTCTCCGCCACCTCTCTCGCCTCTCTGTCATCTTTCTCGCCTTTCCGTCATCTCTCTCGCCTCTCCGTCATCTCTCTCGCCTCTCCGCCACCTCTCTAGCCTCTCTGTCACCTCTCTAGCCTCTCCGACCACATCTCTAGCCTCTCCGCCACCTCTCTGCCACAGCGTCGGCTCGTGCTCTATTACATTTAGCCCTACATTTACCAAGAGGCACAGGTACTTGCTTTGCTTTACATTGCTCCCACCTGAGAGTCCCCCCTGATGTCCTAAGCAGTTAATATAAGGGAGATGCCAATGCTAGCACCGCACAGAGATAGTCCACCTTTATCAAGGAGTGAGCTCCTTTCAAGAGCAGATTAAGTGTTAAAGAAGCTGACCACTCGATGCCATGTAATGTACCCTGTGCTTGGGGTATAGTCTCTAGAGCACCTATCTCTGAGACATAATACAAACCCTGCAGTATGTCCCCAGATGGAGAACATCTTGTGTATATCTAACTCATACTTTGTCTCTTTGGCAGGGAAGAATTATGTCCACTTACAATGTCCGCCTGTACAAGGACTCTGACTTTCCAGCAGTCAGAAGGATCTTTATTGGTGGCTGCAAAGAGCACAGTACTGCAGCCTTCCAGAAATCCTTAATAGTGCCCCGCAACTGGCTTCTCCTGCTGGTGGTGTTTGTGCTCCCATTGGTGACCACTGGGTCCATCCTGCTCTCCATCCTAGATGTGGTTGCGGTGTTGGTCGTGCTCTGGTTATCTGGGAGAGAATTTTTCCACTCCTACGCTAGGCATGCTTTGGTGGAAGACTTGAAGGACATAACGAGATATTATCTGCAGCGGGAAGGTTATGGATTCTGGGTGGTGGAGTCCGCTGAGGAGTTGGTAGGGATGGTGGCCGCCGTCCCCTCATATCTTCCTGGAGGAGAGAAACACATGGAGCTTAGGAGGATGTCAGTGGCTAGTACTCATAGAGGCAAAGGAATCGCTAAACTCTTGTGTAGGACATTGATTAGCTTTGCCCGGGAGAAAGGGTGTGATGCCGTGGTCCTGTCTACCACTACAATTCAGGTGGATGCTCTGAAGCTGTACGAGAAGATTGGCTTCAGGTGCACACATAGCATGGCCTCGCCCAAATTCACAGACAGACCAGCTGCAATCACCTGGGTAATATACAAATATGATATCCCGAAAAGCAAATAGCTTTTCTCAACACTATTCCATGTTTATTAGATTTATTGGAATAAATAGAAAAAAAAAAGAGAGTCTATTTTGTATAGTTACTTCTACCATGAACTGTAACGGACAGCAAAACGTTCCTAAATGATCTAGAACAGTCAGAGCTAATGTACACTGAAGCTCATAGATGAGCACATCCAGATTTCCGCTATTACAGGAACGAGCAAAATCACTATAAAACCATCTGCAAACTACTTAAGAAGTCACAATAGAACTCAAAAGGTTTTTCAGTTTTACATTTGCATTAAATTAGTAATAGCATACAGAAAGGAGAGCTAAGTACCTGTATTTATTTTCTGTTTGTAGAAACATTAGTGAAATGCGTCAGCTCAGGTGAGTCTTAAGTCTGTTTCTGAAGGATACTAGAGTGGAGGCCTCTCAAACTGTGTGAGGAAGCGATTTCCATAGAGTTAGAGCCAAAAGGCTAAAAGCTCTACAGACCAAATGAAGTAAGGAGGATTCTAAGTACGGCTAATAGTCCTTCATCTACAGATCGCAGTAAGTGAGAGGGGCAGAAAGGAATCAGAAGATGCTTCAGGACACCTGGACCCTGGTTATGTAGAGCTTTGAAGTCAGTAATCCAATCTTGTCATCTTACACATGTAGATCCCACTAGACAGAGGCAAACATAGGTGAGAATCAGAGGCAGGAAAAAATACACGTGGGGAGGGGCTGGAAGCACACATTGGGAGAGGGATCAGTGACATATGTTGGAGGGGATCAGAGGCACATGTGGGGAGGCAGTGGCACACTTGGGGAGGAGGCAATAGCACATCTGAGGAAGGAGGCAGTGGCACACCTGGGGAGGAGGCAGTGGCACACCTGGGGAGGAGGCAGGATCACACCTGGGGAGGAGGCAGGGGCACATATGGAGAGGGGGGCAGTGGCACACCTGGGGAGGAGGCAGTGACACATATGGAGAGGGGGGCAGTGGTACACCTGGGGAGGAGGCAGTGGCACACCTGGGGAGGAGGCAGTGGCACACCTGGGGAGGAGGAGGCAGGGGCACACCTGGGGAGGAGGAGGCAGGGGCACACCTGGGGAGGAGGAGGCAGGGGCACACCTGGGGAGGAGGAGGCAGTGGCACACCTGGGGAGGAGGAGGCAGTGGCACACCTGGGGAGGAGGCAGTGGTACACCTGGGGAGGAGGCAGTGGCACACCTGAAGGGGAGAGGGGAGGCAGTGGCACACCTGGGGGGGCAGTGGCACACCTGGGGAGGAGGCAGTGGCACACCTGGGGAGGAGGCAGTGGCACACCTGGGGAGGAGGCAGTGGCACACCTGGGGGGAGGCAGTGGCACACCTGCAGACACAGAGGAGAGTGATTTATCTCAGTACTGTACTAATCTTGCTGCTTCCTCTATACTGTGTGATAACATTAACAGGTCCCGGCAGGTAGTAGAGCTAGAGGGGAAGGGGAGGGAGGTGGGTCCCACACAGGGATGATCACTCCGCTGCCTCTCCAGGGTATAAGTGCACACACCTGATCTGATAGAGGGGCCCAGGGGCACATGATATTTAATTCAAGAATTCATCCATCTCGCTGCATGTGGGGCACAGCTCACAGACTGACAGCACCACTGATTATTCCGGCCAATCACTGCTACATACAGCCTGTGCATAGGAGGCATCAACGTCCAATTATAATGCATGATGTTACTTTATCAGTGTGAATGAATTGCGTAGAATGTGTAGGAATAGTAAGTAGCACAACATAATACTGTTACTGTATCAGATGAGGGGACGTCATTGTATGTTGTCAGAATTGGGGAGATCTGGACCGTAGAACCATTGGTACAATGTAGAGCTATAACTAGGACGGCAGCTAGAATGGTGTAATTGGTGTGACCCATCATTGCTCTGGTGGTTCTTGTACCTGGTAACCAGCTGCAAGAAGTGCCTGCATCCTGGTTCTCTCTGGCACCTGTGCACTGTTGTAACCCTGGTTAGGGTTACGGAGATAATTCATATATACAATTGAAACAGGTATATATTTTCATTCATCTATTTATAGCAAATTGCCATTTATGAGGTAAATGTTAAATATACTGTAGGGATAGATGTGATGTAAATATAAGTAAATATGTGGAAATGTATGTGCCCTGTGCATGTTGGATGTCTGTGATGTCAGTGGACTTTGGTGCTTCATGCTGCAAATATACATTTCACAGACATTGTGTCATGATTGGTGTCTGCGAGTTACCTGTCTCAGGTGGTGATCGGGTTTCAACGGAGGCCGGCATGACTGGAACCACAGATAATGTAAATAGCTCTATTTACAAGACTTGGGTAGCAGTGAAAACTGCCTTTGATGATAAATGACAGGAACTGGAGGGACCGGACTGGGACCGGCAGGAAGACTTGTTGAATAGAACTGATAAACTGAGAACTTGACTCCGGACTGGAACAACGTGGACTGAACTGATGAGCTTGGAACTTGACTCAGGACTGGAATGTGACAATGGCAAAGGGAAGTCAGGTAATGCTGAGATGAGGGCTAAACAGGGTAATCTGGAATTACTATGACAAAGGCTAGAACTCAGGTGCAGGCTGGACAGGATAATTGGAAATAACAGGTTTCAGGAAGGAATGGGTAGGTTTGGGAATTTGCAGGCTCAGGGAGGGAATAGGTAGGTAACAGGGGCAGGAGTTGATCCACAGCAGGAAGCAAGGCAGGGTAACACGATGCAGGTTTATAGAGTGCCAGGGACCAACCAGGAGTAGGACTAGCAGCAGAGCACAGGCCAGGTATTCTGTAACAGGACGTCTGGATGCCAGGTATTACTGTAGCAGGTTTTCAGGATGCACCAGAGGTTGCTGTCAGCAGGCTTACTGGATTCCCAGGTATGGCTGTAACAGGTTTTCTGGAAGCACCGGGGGTTGCTGCCAGCAGATTTACTGGAATGCCAGGTACAGCTGAAACAGGTTTTCTGGATAGCGCCAGGGATTGCTGTAGCAGGTTACAGGGACAGACTTGAATGCATGAACCATACACCACGGGAAGACGAGATGTTCAGGCCCAGAATGCTATCAGGAGAGGATATATATACCATGGGTCTGGCAGCAATTGGTGGATACGGACAGGTGGTCTGGTAGTAGCATTCTGAGTGGTGGAAGGCACAACATGCAGAGGGAGTATTCATCTCTGCAGCTCTGAGAATCAGAACCACACCTGTGATTCCAATCAGGGCTAGCAGTGCTCACAGACAGAGGAGAGGCCAGGTGCAATAATCAGAGCAAATCCTCCAGGCAAATTACACACAGATCCATGGGGCAGCTAACAGGGGTAAGTCTCAAGGCAAAAAGGTGACAACTAGACAGGGTCGTGACACATTGGTGATAGTTGCAGAAGGGGGCGGAGTAATATAGAAGGGAGTGAATTGGTTCCTGTCAGGAAAATAGGATCCGGTGAGAGGGAGGATATATAACAGCTGTTGGTAGCAGCTGAGAGGGAGTCTCCTGATCCCTCCCTCCAGTGCCTGCCCTCCTGTGACCCGGGCAGCCACTGAGCAGCTATGAGCTGCCGGGTGCAGGGGGGCTGAGCCGGAGAGGGAGCCCAGTCGGAGCTGGGGAAGAAGGTGGGACAGCGGCACCCACCCTGTCTTGCCGATGATGCCAGAGAGGCGGCATCGCGGGAGGTGGACCCGCACCGATCTGGGTGATCCCTGGTGAGAGGAGGCGGCTGGCTCAGACAGCAGGCCAATGGTCGCAGTGGGACTGCTGGCATCATGGAGGAGGCGTCGGCTACAGTTGGCCAGGAGGTGGCTGTCGGGAGTCCCCCTGTGATGGAGGTCCTGAGAGGCGGGTCCTGGGCAGGCAAATCAGCCTGAATTCATTCTGACTGCAGAGGCTGAAGCAAGCAGCAGCTCCCACTACAAAGGACAGTGCGGAGGCTGTATCTCTATACCACAGGGGTGTGAGTGCAAATACCAGCACCACACTCACAATAATCACCAGCTGCCCTTCAGACATTACTCACAGGCTTAACTTCTGCCTAATCATATAACCCACTTACTAGCAAGCTGAGGCAGCAAAGAGGAGGGACCAAAAGGGATAGATAACTCAATATCTATAAGAGACTGGGACTTAGAAAATAAAGCTCTTCCCTCAGGGAATACAGGAAGAATTTGCAGCCTGAGGCAGATATAAGTCAGGGGGAGTTGGTGTATTCGCAGCCTGAGGCAGATATAAGTCAGGGGGAGTTGGTGTATTCTCAGCCTGAGGCAGATATAAGTCAGGGGGAGTTGGTGTATTCGCAGCCTGAGGCAGATATAAGTCAGGGGGAGTTGGTGTATTCGCAGCCTGAGGCAGATATAAGTCAGGGGGAGTTGGTGTATTCTCAGCCTGAGGCAGATATAAGTCAGGGGGAGTTGGTGTATTTGCAGCCTGAGGCAGATATAAGTCGGGGGGAGTTGGTGTATTTGCAGCCTGAGGCAGATATAAGTCGGGGGGAGTTGGTGTTTTCTCAGCCTGAGGCAGATATAAGTCGGGGGGAGTTGGTGTATTCTCAGCCTGAGGCAGATATAAGTCAGGGGGAGTTGGTGTATTCACAGCCTGAGGCAGATATAAGTCAGGGGGAGTTGGTGTATTCGCAGCCTGAGGCAGATATAAGTCAGGGGGAGTTGGTGTATTTGCAGCCAGAGGCAGATATAAGTCGGGGGGAGTTGGTGTATTTGCAGCCTGAGGCAGATATAAGTCAGGGGGAGTTGGTGTATTCTCAGCCTGAGGCAGATATAAGTCAGGGGGAATTGGTGTTTTTGCCGTTAGAGGCAGATATAAGTCAGGGGGAGTTGGTGTATTCGCAGCCTGAGGCAGATATAAGTCAGGGGGAGTTGGTGTATTCGCAGCCTGAGGCAGATATAAGTCGGGGCGAGTTGGTGTATTCGCAGCCTGAGGCAGATATAAGTCAGGGGGGAGTTGGTGTTTTCGCAGCCTGAGGCAGATATAAGTCAGGGGGAGTTGGTGTGTTCGCAGCCTGAGGCAGATATAAGTCGGGGGGAGTTGGTGTATTCGCAGCCTGAGGCAGATATAAGTCGGGGGGAGTTGGTGTTTTCGCAGCCTGAGGCAGATATAAGTCAGGGGGAGTTGGTGTATTCGCAGCCTGAGGCAGATATAAGTCAGGGGGAGTTGGTGTATTCGCAGCCTGAGGCAGACATAAGTCGGGGTGAGTTGGTGTATTCGCAGCCTGAGGCAGATATAAGTCAGGGGGAGTTGGTGTATTCGCAGCCTGAGGCAGATATAAGTCAGGGGGAGTTGGTGTATTCGCAGCCTGAGGCAGATATAAGTCAGGGGGAGTTGGTGTATTCGCAGCCTGAGGCAGATATAAGTCAGGGGGAGTTGGTGTATTCGCAGCCTGAGGCAGATATAAGTCAGGGGGAGTTGGTGTATTCGCAGCCTGAGGCAGATATAAGTCAGGGGCAGTTGGTGTATTCTCAGCCTGAGGCAGATATAAGTCGGGGGGAGTTGGTGTATTTGCAGCCTGAGGCAGATATAAGTCGGGGGGAGTTGGTGTATTTGCAGCCTGAGGCAGATATAAGTCAGGGGGAGTTGGTGTTTTCTCAGCCTGAGGCAGATATAAGTCGGGGGGAGTTGGTGTATTCGTAGCCTGAGGCAGATATAAGTCAGGGGGAGTTGGTGTATTCGCAGCCTGAGGCAGATATAAGTCAGGGGGAGTTGGTGTATTCGCAGCCTAAGGCAGATATAAGTCAGGGGGGAGTTGGTGTTTTCTCAGCCTGAGGCAGATATAAGTCGGGGGGAGTTGGTGTATTCGTAGCCTGAGGCAGATATAAGTCAGGGGGAGTTGGTGTATTCACAGCCTGAGGCAGATATAAGTCAGGGGGAGTTGGTGTATTCACAGCCTGAGGCAGATATAAGTCGGGGGAGTTGGTGTATTTGCAGCCTGAGGCAGATATAAGTCGGGGGGAGTTGGTGTATTTGCAGCCTGAGGCAGATATAAGTCGGGGGGAGTTGGTGTTTTCTCAGCCTGAGGCAGATATAAGTCGGGGGGAGTTGGTGTATTCGTAGCCTGAGGCAGATATAAGTCAGGGGGAGTTGGTGTATTCACAGCCTGAGGCAGATATAAGTCAAGGGGAGTTGGTGTATTCGCAGCCTGAGGCAGATATAAGTCAGGGGGAGTTGGTGTATTCGCAGCCTGAGGCAGATATAAGTCGGGGGGAGTTGGTGTATTTGCAGCCTAAGGCAGATATAAGTCAGGGGGAGTTGGTGTATTCTCAGCCTGAGGCAGATATAAGTCAGGGGGAGTTGGTGTTTTTGCCGTTAGAGGCAGATATAAGTCAGGGGGAGTTGGTGTATTCGCAGCCTGAGGCAGATATAAGTCAGGGGGAGTTGGTGTATTCGCAGCCTGAGGCAGATATAAGTCGGGGCGAGTTGGTGTATTCGCAGCCTGAGGCAGATATAAGTCGGGGCGAGTTGGTGTATTCGCAGCCTGAGGCAGATATAAGTCAGGGGGAGTTGGTGTATTCGCAGCCTGAGGCAGATATAAGTCGGGGGGAGTTGGTGTATTCGCAGCCTGAGGCAGATATAAGTCGGGGGGAGTTGGTGTTTTCGCAGCCTGAGGCAGATATAAGTCAGGGGGAGTTGGTGTATTCGCAGCCTGAGGCAGATATAAGTCAGGGGGAGTTGGTGTATTCGCAGCCTGAGGCAGATATAAGTCAGGGGGAGTTGGTGTTTTTGCCGTTAGAGGCAGATATAAGTCAGGGGGAGTTGGTGTATTCGCAGCCTGAGGCAGATATAAGTCTGGGGGAGTTGGTGTATTCGCAGCCTGAGGCAGATATAAGTCAGGGGGAGTTGGTGTATTCGCAGCCTGAGGCAGATATAAGTCAGGGGGAGTTGGTGTATTCGCAGCCTGAGGCAGATATAAGTCAGGGGGAGTTGGTGTTTTTGCCGTTAGAGGCAGATATAAGTCAGGGGGAGTTGGTGTATTCGCAGCCTGAGGCAGATATAAGTCTGGGGGAGTTGGTGTATTCGCAGCCTGAGGCAGATATAAGTCAGGGGGAGTTGGTGTATTCGCAGCCTGAGGCAGATATAAGTCGGGGGGAGTTGGTGTTTTCGCAGCCTGAGGCAGATAAAAGTCAGGGGGAGTTGGTGTATTCGCAGCCTGAGGCAGATATAAGTCAGGGGGAGTTGGTGTATTCGCAGCCTGAGGCAGATATAAGTCAGGGGGAGTTGGTGTATTCGCAGCCTGAGGCAGATATAAGTCAGGGGGAGTTGGTGTATTCGCAGCCTGAGGCAGATATAAGTCAGGGGGAGTTGGTGTATTCGCAGCCTGAGGCAGATATAAGTCAGGGGGAGTTGGTGTATTCGCAGCCTGAGGCAGATATAAGTCAGGGGGAGTTGGTGTATTTGCAGCCTGAGGCAGATATAAGTTGGGGGGAGTTGGTGTATTTGCAGCCTGAGGCAGATATAAGTCAGGGGGAGTTGGTGTATTCTCAGCCTGAGGCAGATATAAGTCAGGGGGAGTTGGTGTTTTTGCCGTTAGAGGCAGATATAAGTCAGGGGGAGTTGGTGTATTCGCAGCCTGAGGCAGATATAAGTCGGGGGGAGTTGGTGTATTCGCAGCCTGAGGCAGATATAAGTCGGGGGGAGTTGGTGTATTCGCAGCCTGAGGCAGATATAAGTCGGGGGGAGTTGGTGTATTCGCAGCCTGAGGCAGATATAAGTCGGGGGGAGTTGGTGTATTCGCAGCCTGAGGCAGATATAAGTCGGGGGGAGTTGGTGTATTCGCAGCCTGAGGCAGATATAAGTCGGGGGGAGTTGGTGTATTCGCAGCCTGAGGCAGATATAAGTCGGGGGGAGTTGGTGTATTCGCAGCCTGAGGCAGATATAAGTCGGGGGGAGTTGGTGTATTCGCAGCCTGAGGCAGATATAAGTCGGGGGGAGTTGGTGTATTCGCAGCCTGAGGCAGATATAAGTCGGGGGGAGTTGGTGTATTCGCAGCCTGAGGCAGATATAAGTCGGGGGGAGTTGGTGTATTCGCAGCCTGAGGCAGATATAAGTCGGGGGGAGTTGGTGTATTCGCAGCCTGAGGCAGATATAAGTCGGGGGGAGTTGGTGTATTCGCAGCCTGAGGCAGATATAAGTCGGGGGGAGTTGGTGTATTCGCAGCCTGAGGCAGATATAAGTCAGGGGGAGTTGGTGTATTCGCAGCCTGAGGCAGATATAAGTCGGGGGGAGTTGGTGTTTTCGCAGCCTGAGGCAGATAAAAGTCAGGGGGAGTTGGTGTATTCGCAGCCTGAGGCAGATATAAGTCAGGGGGAGTTGGTGTATTCGCAGCCTGAGGCAGATATAAGTCAGGGGGAGTTGGTGTATTCGCAGCCTGAGGCAGATATAAGTCAGGGGGAGTTGGTGTATTCGCAGCCTGAGGCAGATATAAGTCAGGGGGAGTTGGTGTATTCGCAGCCTGAGGCAGATATAAGTCAGGGGGAGTTGGTGTATTCGCAGCCTGAGGCAGATATAAGTCAGGGGGAGTTGGTGTATTCGCAGCCTGAGGCAGATATAAGTCAGGGGGAGTTGGTGTATTCGCAGCCTGAGGCAGATATAAGTCAGGGGGAGTTGGTGTATTCGCAGCCTGAGGCAGATATAAGTCAGGGGGAGTTGGTGTATTCGCAGCCTGAGGCAGATATAAGTCAGGGGGAGTTGGTGTATTCGCAGCCTGAGGCAGATATAAGTCAGGGGGAGTTGGTGTATTCGCAGCCTGAGGCAGATATAAGTCAGGGGGAGTTGGTGTATTCGCAGCCTGAGGCAGATATAAGTCAGGGGGAGTTGGTGTATTCGCAGCCTGAGGCAGATATAAGTCAGGGGGAGTTGGTGTATTCGCAGCCTGAGGCAGATATAAGTCAGGGGGAGTTGGTGTATTCGCAGCCTGAGGCAGATATAAGTCAGGGGGAGTTGGTGTATTCGCAGCCTGAGGCAGATATAAGTCAGGGGGAGTTGGTGTATTCGCAGCCTGAGGCAGATATAAGTCAGGGGGAGTTGGTGTATTCGCAGCCTGAGGCAGATATAAGTCAGGGGGAGTTGGTGTATTCGCAGCCTGAGGCAGATATAAGTCAGGGGGAGTTGGTGTATTCGCAGCCTGAGGCAGATATAAGTCAGGGGGAGTTGGTGTATTCGCAGCCTGAGGCAGATATAAGTCAGGGGGAGTTGGTGTATTCGCAGCCTGAGGCAGATATAAGTCAGGGGGAGTTGGTGTATTCGCAGCCTGAGGCAGATATAAGTCAGGGGGAGTTGGTGTATTCGCAGCCTGAGGCAGATATAAGTCAGGGGGAGTTGGTGTATTCGCAGCCTGAGGCAGATATAAGTCAGGGGGAGTTGGTGTATTCGCAGCCTGAGGCAGATATAAGTCAGGGGGAGTTGGTGTATTCGCAGCCTGAGGCAGATATAAGTCAGGGGGAGTTGGTGTATTCGCAGCCTGAGGCAGATATAAGTCAGGGGGAGTTGGTGTATTCGCAGCCTGAGGCAGATATAAGTCAGGGGGAGTTGGTGTATTCGCAGCCTGAGGCAGATATAAGTCAGGGGGAGTTGGTGTATTCGCAGCCTGAGGCAGATATAAGTCAGGGGGAGTTGGTGTATTCGCAGCCTGAGGCAGATATAAGTCAGGGGGAGTTGGTGTATTCGCAGCCTGAGGCAGATATAAGTCAGGGGGAGTTGGTGTATTCGCAGCCTGAGGCAGATATAAGTCAGGGGGAGTTGGTGTATTCGCAGCCTGAGGCAGATATAAGTCAGGGGGAGTTGGTGTATTCGCAGCCTGAGGCAGATATAAGTCAGGGGGAGTTGGTGTATTCGCAGCCTGAGGCAGATATAAGTCAGGGGGAGTTGGTGTATTCGCAGCCTGAGGCAGATATAAGTCAGGGGGAGTTGGTGTATTCGCAGCCTGAGGCAGATATAAGTCAGGGGGAGTTGGTGTATTCGCAGCCTGAGGCAGATATAAGTCAGGGGGAGTTGGTGTATTCGCAGCCTGAGGCAGATATAAGTCAGGGGGAGTTGGTGTATTCGCAGCCTGAGGCAGATATAAGTCGGGGGGAGTTGGTGTATTCGCAGCCTGAGGCAGATATAAGTCGGGGGGAGTTGGTGTATTCGCAGCCTGAGGCAGATATAAGTCAGGGGGAGTTGGTGTATTCGCAGCCTGAGGCAGATATAAGTCAGGGGGAGTTGGTGTATTCGCAGCCTGAGGCAGATATAAGTCAGGGGGAGTTGGTGTATTCGCAGCCTGAGGCAGATATAAGTCAGGGGGAGTTGGTGTATTCGCAGCCTGAGGCAGATATAAGTCAGGGGGAGTTGGTGTATTCGCAGCCTGAGGCAGATATAAGTCAGGGGGAGTTGGTGTATTCGCAGCCTGAGGCAGATATAAGTCAGGGGGAGTTGGTGTATTCGCAGCCTGAGGCAGATATAAGTCAGGGGGAGTTGGTGTATTCGCAGCCTGAGGCAGATATAAGTCAGGGGGAGTTGGTGTATTCGCAGCCTGAGGCAGATATAAGTCAGGGGGAGTTGGTGTATTCGCAGCCTGAGGCAGATATAAGTCAGGGGGAGTTGGTGTATTCGCAGCCTGAGGCAGATATAAGTCAGGGGGAGTTGGTGTATTCGCAGCCTGAGGCAGATATAAGTCAGGGGGAGTTGGTGTATTCGCAGCCTGAGGCAGATATAAGTCAGGGGGAGTTGGTGTATTCGCAGCCTGAGGCAGATATAAGTCAGGGGGAGTTGGTGTATTCGCAGCCTGAGGCAGATATAAGTCAGGGGGAGTTGGTGTATTCGCAGCCTGAGGCAGATATAAGTCAGGGGGAGTTGGTGTATTCGCAGCCTGAGGCAGATATAAGTCAGGGGGAGTTGGTGTATTCGCAGCCTGAGGCAGATATAAGTCAGGGGGAGTTGGTGTATTCGCAGCCTGAGGCAGATATAAGTCAGGGGGAGTTGGTGTAGGCATCTACTATCTAACATAGTGCCAGTTACACTTATAATCCACAGCACACAGCACCAAACTCGGGTGTTTGCATTGGCAGGACTGCTGTATAAATATCATTATTTTGGAGTATGAATAGTTATATTCATTGTGACTGTGATGGAATAAACCCACAGGACTATATTTGTTGATATTACAAGGCTTATATACTTACCTAGGTACCAGCATAAGCACATTATATGGACTTAGATATATTGTGGGGGGGAGTCCAGTTATACTAATCTATGGCATGACAAAGTCTATAATATGACCAAGGAAAAGTGAAGGCTTGCTAGAAGAAAAGCCCCATAAGGATAATTAACAAAGACAATATCTACACTTCAGAAACTGAGCCGGGACTATAAACTCTGGATTGGGACTATTTATAAATATAGTCTCCTAACTAATGTTATAACATTGTTTAAGTTTAAGGGTTTTGTATTTTAAGCAATGTATTGATGTAATACATGGAGTTGTGTTTATCCTCTGTATATTAACAGCAGTTTATATGCAAAGTACAAGTGAAGATCCTTTACTTATATTCCTTATAAAAGTAACTTTAATGTTTTTAACTACTGTGTGTTACTTACCTGCAGTGATTACAGGGGGAGATCCATTACTGTATGTTACTTACCTGGAGTGATTACGGTGGGAGATCCATTACTGTATGTTACTTACCTGGAGTGATTATGGTGGGAGATCCATTACTGTGTGATACTTACCTGGAGTGATTACGGTGGGAGATCCATTACTGTATGTTACTTACCTGGAGTGATTATGGTGGGAGATCCATTACTGTATGTTACTTACCTGGAGTGATTATGGTGGGAGATCCATTACTGTGTGATACTTACCTGGAGTGATTACGGTGGGAGATCCATTACTGTATGTTACTTACCTGGAGTGATTATGGTGGGAGATCCATTACTGTATGTTACTTACCTGGAGTGATTACGGTGGGAGATCCATTACTGTATGTTACTTACCTGGAGTGATTACGGTGGGAGATCCATTACTGTGTGATTACTTACCTGGAGTGATTACGGTGGGAGATCCATTACTGTATGTTACTTACCTGGAGTGATTATGGTGGGAGATCCATTACTGTATGTTACTTACCTGGAGTGATTACGGTGGGAGATCCATTACTGTATGTTACTTACCTGGAGTGAGTACGGTGGGAGATCCATTACTGTATGTTACTTACCTGGAGTGACTACAGTGGGAGATCCATTACTGTATGTTACTTACCTGGAGTGATTACGGTGGGAGATCCATTACTGCGGAATCTGTGGAAGGAGAAGACATTGGTGGTAAATGTGAAGTGAAATGATACAGTATTGTGATTACACATTATCTATACATCACACTATATATTCTATCACTGGGTTTTCCCAGGTGAGCCCTTTTGACATTCAAAATAATTAACCTGGGTGGAGGCACTGACAATGGGGATGTACACAACCAATAGAGGGTAAGGGTGGGTACATTAGGAGTAACAAAGGAGTTAGTAACCTGGTGACCCTTTAGTGGTAAAAGGGGGGTTACACTGCTAATGGCAGAATTATGGGCTGATGTAATGATGTTGCCTAGAAGTGAAGAGGGGCCAAAAAGAGGCCTAAGGTAAGTTATGTACAGAGCATAGAGATGGGGAAGGGGCACAATAGAGAATACACAGACAAGGGAGAGCACCATATATAAAATATAGGACATGGACACTATAGCAGGGAGACACACGTGTATAATAAATGTGCTCTCCCTTGGAATAACCCAGCTCCTGCTACACAATGAATGGGCTGAGGGCCGCTCACGTCTCTCTCTCCCGTGTGTGTGCACTGACAGCCAGCAAATGTCTCCTGTACCGATAGCTAAGAGTGACCCCACTCAGCCGGTGATCTAACATCATCACTGGCTGTTTTCAGTATGGTCACTGTGACCGGGCAGTTTGATCACTGCACTCACCCTACTAGCAGTGGTCAGTGGGCCTGATTCAGCAAGGAAAGCAGGGGGGAGAACGCACGCACTAGGCCCATGTTTTTGCACTGTGCATGCACGTACTTGCCAGTGTAACACCCCTAAACCCTGTATCATAAGAGCAGGGTTCCGAGGTTCTTTCCATATTTGCAGAGAGGTAAAGATGTAAGTATACAATAGTTGGAGGGAAACGTATTATGTATTTTATTGCAGCAAAGTAAATTATAAAATATTAAACTGCACTTTTGTAGTGGGAATTACAATTTCGGTTACAATTACATTTACAATGCACAAGATCAACACAACATATCAAGTTTTATTATTCAGGAACACAGGGTCCGATTCAGAGCCGGACGCTATTTGCACTCGCTCATCCAGAAAAAGGGGCAGGCTATTTAAATTGACCGTTCGCTCTTTGCAGTCTGTTGACACCTCTATGTCTGAACGAGCGAACAAAACATGCGCTCGCTATTTTGTAAAAAACGCCCCCTGGCCACTCGCATCCTACGTCATCTCCGCTATTTCTTAGATTAATCGTGTACATCGAAAGGCGTATGAACTGCTCGCTATTCTTGTGGTAACATTTTCCTACCGCAATCATGCGAGCAGTTCTGGCTAAAAGACGCCCAACTGACGTGGTCGATGACACTGCTTTATTAATTATGCACACCCTTAAAATGCCCATTTTGACCGTTTGGCACGCCTGCGTTGGGATCTCCACTCCCTGTTTTCATGCACCTCCCCCTGTTACCACCCACAAACACCTCAAACTGTCACTCAAATTAGCAGGCATTCGCTATATTGCGAGCCCATGATTTTCGACCCCATTGACTGGTTCGCGCATGCATACTAAAACCCATATGCATGCGCAGATGTGAAAACATCGCTCGGAACGAACGAGCGGCCGCTTACGAGCGGCTCTGAATGAGGTCCAGAGCCTCCTTGCAATTGCCAAAAATTCTTCTCCTGCTGGTGTCAAAATTATTAATGAATGCAATACTTTTTAAGCAATAGATTATTATTAAACGATTATAACGATTATAATCAATTCCCCCAATATACCCATCAAACAATAGTAACACAGAAATAACAGACTCTAACTTGCTATCCTGTATGCTAACTATTTTCCTAAGACTTTCTGGCTAGATCACCCAATAGTTCATGAGTTCATATATCCCTAGAGTCTTGTTGGTGTACATTGTGTTGCCTGGGTTAGTGGTTGGAATACATACAAGTCCGGCGGTTCAAATCCCGGCAGCGGCAGGCCGACGTGGCTGAAAATCCCGATCGTCCGCAGGTAAGTATGTTCTAACCTAAACCCCCTAACCCTGACCGTCCCCCCTGTGCCTAACCCTAATCCCCCCTCTAAGTGCCTAACCGCCCCTTCCCCTAGCCAAACCTCCTGGGGGGGTGCCTAACCCTAACCCTCCCTCCCCCTACCCTAAGCTCCTGGGGGAGTGCCTAACCCTAAGTCCCCCCAGGGAGCCCTAAACCTAACCCTACCCCCCCACCCCCCCACGGCTTTCAGCAGCGGCGCCCGGCATCACTGTGATTGGGATGCCGGGCGCCGGTCTCCTGGTGTCGGGAAAATGAGAGGCGTCTAGAATATGATGCCTGTCATTTAACCCTTGTCGGGATAAAGCAGCCGGGAAGCTGGCTGTCGGGCTTCCATGTGCCGGCTTCCCGATTGTATACCTAGTAGTTAACTGCTCTGAATTCAGCAACAATAGTTCTACTGTGTTTAGCTGTATAAACTGAGCTGGTCCTTAGTGCAACTGTCTCTCTTTACAAATCCTGGCTGACACTATTTTGTGGGTAAAAGCCGGAAACATAGTAACTGCATTATGATAGCAAATGTATGTGACTGAGATCTCTGCATTGCTATTATCATGCAGGATGTAAGTCTCTTTTGCTGGACTATTGCAGTGTGCTGGGGAAAACACCTGGTTCTCTCTCCTTGGAAGAGTTCCTGGAGGCAGGTTATCGCTTCTGCCAGGGGGGGATTGGAGGTATAATTTACCGGGAGGAATCCCGCTGGGTCAAGGGGGCTGTGGGGCCGGTCTGCCTGTTGCATGGCCCCACCCCCAATAGCGCATCATGCATATTCAAGCTAGGTTGCCTGTCAGCAGCCCGGTCACTCCCAGCCCACACTGAAGCACTTACGTGGTGGCGCTGGCAGAGTCCATGATCATTGGCTGGAGGTAGGGCCGGCTCCAGGCATGTTCAGTCTGTGCGGCCATGAAGAGGATATCCCCGCCCTCCAGCCATCGGCAGTAAAGAAGAAGTTATGGTCAGGGGAAGGGCGCAGGCAGAGAAGTATAGAACGGTGCCGGGTGCAGAGGCACCTAGCACCTGCCCTGGCAGGAGGGAGCTGTACATGTGCAGAAGGGGCCTGTGAGCAGGGTTGGCTGGTCTCCCAGGTCGTGGCAGTGACTGCATCCAGAGCAGAGATGGAGGCTGAGGAGCTCCTCATGGCTGTTGTGGGTTTGCTGGACCAGGCATGCTGTCTAGTCATACTGCAAGACAGGTTAGTGCTCTAAACCCCCAAGCTCTGTAACCTCCTCTCCCTGGCCCTGAGCCCCAATACAAATGACCCCCCACATCACAGTGTATCCCCCTTCTCCAGCCCAGTGAACCCCATCATCTCTGACCCCCCCATCACAGTGGATCCCCCTTCTACAGCCCAGTAAACCCCACCATCTCTGACCCCCCACATCACAGTGTATCCCCCTTCTCCAGCCCAGTGAACCCCACCATCTCTGACCCCCATCACAGTGTATCCCCCTTCTCCAGCCCAGTGAACCCCACCATCTCTGACCCCCCATCACAGTGTATCCCCCTTCTCCAGCCCAGTGAACCCCACCATCTCTAACCCCCCATCACAGTGTATCCCCCTTCTCCAGCCTAGTGAACCCCACCATCCCTGACCCCCATCACAGTGTATCCCCCTTCTCCAGCCCAGTGAACCCCACCATCTCTGACCCCAAACCCAGTGTCTCCCACCAAGCCAGCTTAGTGTCTCCCCTTCTCTCCCTAATGGTTTGTGGACATGTCACATGATGCCACTCCCCTTGCCACAAGACCACACCCACTTTTTGAGTGCACGCCTTTGGTGCGCACACGTAGGGCCGCTTTTGGATTTTTTTTCCAGGGCCACTTTCATTTCCCAATCCGCCCCTGGCTTTTGCCCATGTCTGATTTTCCCTCAAGCCCTATCCTGGGGGAGATGAAGGTACAGTAGCTTAGTCAGGAGGTAATTCCTATCTCTTTCCTTTTATTCCTCAGAAGAAACAGAAATAGATTTGCTCATTACAGCACTTTTTAGGAGTTTTAATATTGATTTGGACGTGCAGACAGAAGAAAGAAACACAGAGTACAGCTGGGGACAGTGAGTGTTACGCTGCATAGGTTGTGAACCCATTTACTTAGCATAGAATATGTACATTTGTACTGCCCATTCCCACAAAAAATGCAGATTTGGCACATTCACATCCTTAAGCTGGGTACACACCTATACAATCATCATCCAATATCGAGAGAACGGCCATTGGATTGTATAGGTGTGTACGCTGTCCCGATGCAGGAGCGTCAGCCGATAAACGGCTTTTAACGCTTCTGCAATGGTCGCGATCGGGAGGTCGCATCTTATGTACGATTTAATAGTTATCAGGTCGACCTCCCGATCCCATAGAAGCCCGTACACACTGTGCTATGTCTGCTATGTCTGCGCGGTGTGTACGTTTGTACACGGCTGACAGGGGGTCACACTGGGGACAGACTGCATGACTGATCAGGACAGTTTTACCCCATCAGCCTACAATTGTAAAAGTGTGTACCCAGCTTTACTCTTGGAGGGATTGCACAGGTGTGTGTGTGTGGGGGGGGGGTTGTGCAGACCATGTACCATAACTGTGTGTTCCCATAACAGTGACCTGAGACAGACCCACATAGCGCTGTATGTACACCTTTCCCTAGTTGAGAGCTGCAGTACATACATGCTGATAATAATGATGTTGCCAGCTCTATATTTCAGCTACTGATTGGCTGATTGCAGATTCACCACTGAAGCTTACAGTATATGTATTTGTGGGTGTATTTTACCAAAAATATTATCTACTGTCATATATACATGAGATGGAAAATTAGAACTGTGTCTTATGGAGAGTTCATTTAGATATAAATAAATCCTAAATGTGAATGTGTTTTTAGCTATCAAAATAAATGTGTAAGTGCATCCGGGTGTATGTAAGCCTGTAACATACAGTGCTGCTGCATCTAGGTATGGCTCTGAATCACCAAATATACAATCTATGCACAATATATAGCATTTTCCCTACTTTCCATATGGTATATAGGAGGTCATCTTAGTCTCTGCACAGTATATATGATTTCCCACTAGTCTCTGCACAGTATATATGATTTCCCATTAGTCTCTGAACATTATATAAGATTTCCCATTAGTCTCTGCACAGTATATAGGATTTCCCATTAGTCTCTGCACAGTATATAGGATTTCCCATTAGTCGCTGCTCAGTATATAAGATTTCCCATTAGTCTCTGCACAGTATATAGGAATTCCCATTACCCTCTGCATAGTATATTGGATTTCCCATTAGCCTCTGCACAGTATATAGAATTTCTCAACAGCCTCTGCACAGTATATAGGATTTCCCATTAGCCTCTGCAAAGTATATAGGATTTCTCAATAGCCTCTGCATGGTATATAGGATTTACCATTAGCCTCTGCACAGTATATAGGATTTCCCATTAGTCTCTGCACAGTATATAGGATTTCCCACTAGTCTCTGCACGGTATATAGGCGTTCCTATTAGTCTCTGCACAGTATATAGGATTTCCCATTAGTCGCTGCACAGTATATAGGCGTTCCTATTAGTCTCTGCACAGTATATAGGTTTTCCCACAAGTCTCTGCACAGTATATAGGATTTCCCATTAGTCGCTGCACAGTATATAGGATTTCCCATAAGTCTCTGCACAGTATATAGGATTTCCCATTAGTCTCTGCATAGTATATAGGATTTTCCACTAGTCTCTGCACATTATATAGGATTTCCCATTAGTCTCTGCATAGTATATAGGATTTCACATTAGTCACTGCACAGTATATAGGATTTCCCACTAGTAACTGCACGGTATATAGGATTTCCCACTAGTCTCTGCACAGTACAAGGGATTTCCCACTAGTCTCTGCACATTATATAGGATTTCCCACTAGTCTCTGCACATTATATAGGATTTCCCATTAGTCTCCGCACAGTATATAGGATTTCCCATTAGTCTCTGCATAGTATAAAGGATTTCACATTAGTCTCTGCACAGCATATAGGATTTCACATTAGTCTCTGCACAGTATATAGGATTTCCCACTAGTCTCTGCACAGTATATAGGATTTCCCACTAGTCTCTGCACAGTATATAGGATTTTCCATTTGTCTCTGCATAGTATATAGGATTTCACATTAGTCTCTGCACAGTATATAGGAGACCCTTTAAGTCTCTGCACAGTATATAGGATTCCCACTAGTCTCTGCACAGTATATAGGATTTCCCACTAGTCTCTGCAGAGTATATAGGATTTCACATTAGTCTCTGCACAGTATATAGGAGATCCTTTAAGTCTCTGCACAGTATATAGGATTCCCACTAGTCTCTGCACAGTATATAGGATTTCTCATAAGTCTCTGCACAGTATATAGGATTTCCCACTAGTCTCTGCACAGTATATATGATTTCCCACTAGTCTCTGCACAGTATATATGATTTCCCACTAGTCTCTGCACAGTATATAGGATTTCCCATTAGTCTCTGCACAGTATATATGATTTCCCATTAGTCTCTGAACATTATATAAGATTTCCCATTAGTCTCTGCACAGTATATAGGATTTCCCATTAGTCTCTGCACAGTATATAAGATTTCCCATTAGTCTCTGCACAGTATATAGGATTTCCCATTAGTCTCTGCACAGTATATAGGATTTCCCATTAGTCGCTGCTCAGTATATAAGATTTCCCATTAGTCTCTGCACAGTATATAGGAATTCCCATTACCCTCTGCATAGTATATTGGATTTCCCATTAGCCTCTGCACAGTATATAGAATTTCTCAACAGCCTCTGCACAGTATATAGGATTTCCCATTAGCCTCTGCAAAGTATATAGGATTTCTCAATAGCCTCTGCATGGTATATAGGATTTCCCATTAGCCTCTGCACAGTATATAGGATTTCCCATTAGTCTCTGCACAGTATATAGGATTTCCCACTAGTCTCTGCACGGTATATAGGCGTTCCTATTAGTCTCTGCACAGTATATAGGATTTCCCATTAGTCGCTGCACAGTATATAGGCGTTCCTATTAGTCTCTGCACAGTATATAGGTTTTCCCACAAGTCTCTGCACAGTATATAGGATTTCCCATTAGTCGCTGCACAGTATATAGGATTTCCCATTAGTCTCTGCACAGTATATATTAGTTCATCTAAGTCACTGCACAGTATATAGGATTTCACATTAGTCTCTGCATAGTATATAGGATTTTCCACTAGTCTCTGCACATTATATAGGATTTCCCATTAGTCACTGCACGGTATATAGGATTTCCCACTAGTCTCTGCACAGTACAAGGGATTTCCCACTAGTCTCTGCACATTATATAGGATTTCCCACTAGTCTCTGCACATTATATAGGATTTCCCATTAGTCTCCGCACAGTATATAGGATTTCCCACTAGTCACTGCACGGTATATAGGATTTCCCACTAGTCTCTGCACAGTACAAGGGATTTCCCACTAGTCTCTGCACATTATATAGGATTTCCCACTAGTCTCTGCACATTATATAGGATTTCCCATTAGTCTCCGCACAGTATATAGGATTTCCCATTAGTCTCTGCATAGTATAAAGGATTTCACATTAGTCTCCGCACAGTATATAGGATTTTCCACTAGTCTCTGCACATTATATAGGATTTCCCATTAGTTACTGCACAGTATATAGGATTTCCCACTAGTCACTGCACGGTATATAGGATTTCCCACTAGTCTCTGCACAGTACAAGGGATTTCCCACTAGTCTCTGCACATTATATAGGATTTCCCACTAGTCTCTGCACATTATATAGGATTTCCCATTAGTCTCCGCACAGTATATAGGATTTCTCATTAGTCTCTGCACAGTATATAGGATTTCACATTAGTCTCTGCACAGTATATAGGATTTCACATTAGTCTCTGCACAGTATATAGGATTTCCCACTAGTCTCTGCACAGTATATAGGATTTCCCATTACCCTCTGCATAGTATATTGGATTTCCCATTAGTCTCTGCACAGTATATAGGAATTCCCATTACCCTCTGCATAGTATATTGGATTTCCCATTAGCCTCTGCACAGTATATAGAATTTCTCAACAGCCTCTGCACAGTATATAGGATTTCCCATTAGCCTCTGCAAAGTATATAGGATTTCTCAATAGCCTCTGCATGGTATATAGGATTTCCCATTAGCCTCTGCACAGTATATAGGATTTCCCATTAGTCTCTGCACAGTATATAGGATTTCCCACTAGTCTCTGCACGGTATATAGGCGTTCCTATTAGTCTCTGCACAGTATATAGGATTTCCCATTAGTCGCTGCACAGTATATAGGCGTTCCTATTAGTCTCTGCACAGTATATAGGTTTTCCCACAAGTCTCTGCACAGTATATAGGATTTCCCATTAGTCGCTGCACAGTATATAGGATTTCCCATTAGTCTCTGCACAGTATATATTAGTTCATCTAAGTCACTGCACAGTATATAGGATTTCACATTAGTCTCTGCATAGTATATAGGATTTTCCACTAGTCTCTGCACATTATATAGGATTTCCCATTAGTCACTGCACGGTATATAGGATTTCCCACTAGTCTCTGCACAGTACAAGGGATTTCCCACTAGTCTCTGCACATTATATAGGATTTCCCACTAGTCTCTGCACATTATATAGGATTTCCCATTAGTCTCCGCACAGTATATAGGATTTCCCACTAGTCACTGCACGGTATATAGGATTTCCCACTAGTCTCTGCACAGTACAAGGGATTTCCCACTAGTCTCTGCACATTATATAGGATTTCCCACTAGTCTCTGCACATTATATAGGATTTCCCATTAGTCTCCGCACAGTATATAGGATTTCCCATTAGTCTCTGCATAGTATAAAGGATTTCACATTAGTCTCCGCACAGTATATAGGATTTTCCACTAGTCTCTGCACATTATATAGGATTTCCCATTAGTTACTGCACAGTATATAGGATTTCCCACTAGTCACTGCACGGTATATAGGATTTCCCACTAGTCTCTGCACAGTACAAGGGATTTCCCACTAGTCTCTGCACATTATATAGGATTTCCCACTAGTCTCTGCACATTATATAGGATTTCCCATTAGTCTCCGCACAGTATATAGGATTTCTCATTAGTCTCTGCACAGTATATAGGATTTCACATTAGTCTCTGCACAGTATATAGGATTTCACATTAGTCTCTGCACAGTATATAGGATTTCCCACTAGTCTCTGCACAGTATATAGGATTTCCCACTAGTCTCTGCACAGTATATAGGATTTTCCATTTGTCTCTGCATAGTATATAGGATTTCACATTAGTCTCTGCACAGTATATAGGAGACCCTTTAAGTCTCTGCACAGTATATAGGATTCCCACTAGTCTCTGCACAGTATATGGGATTTCCCACTAGTCTCTGCAGAGTATATAGGATTTCACATTAGTCTCTGCACAGTATATAGGAGCTCCTTTAAGTCTCTGCACAGTATATAGGATTCCCACTAGTCTCTGCACAGTATATAGGATTTCTCATAAGTCTCTGCACAGTATATAGGATTTCCCACTAGTCTCTGCACAGTATATAGGATTTTCCATTTGTCACTGCACAGTATATAGGATTTCCCATTAGTCACTGCACGGTATATAGGATTTCCCACTAGTCTCTGCACAGTACAAGGGATTTCCCACTAGTCTCTGCACATTATATAGGATTTCCCACTAGTCTCTGCACATTATATAGGATTTCCCATTAGTCTCCGCACAGTATATAGGATTTCCCACTAGTCACTGCACGGTATATAGGATTTCCCACTAGTCTCTGCACAGTACAAGGGATTTCCCACTAGTCTCTGCACATTATATAGGATTTCCCACTAGTCTCTGCACATTATATAGGATTTCCCATTAGTCTCCGCACAGTATATAGGATTTCCCATTAGTCTCTGCATAGTATAAAGGATTTCACATTAGTCTCCGCACAGTATATAGGATTTTCCACTAGTCTCTGCACATTATATAGGATTTCCCATTAGTCACTGCACAGTATATAGGATTTCCCACTAGTCACTGCACGGTATATAGGATTTCCCACTAGTCTCTGCACAGTACAAGGGATTTCCCACTAGTCTCTGCACATTATATAGGATTTCCCACTAGTCTCTGCACATTATATAGGATTTCCCATTAGTCTCCGCACAGTATATAGGATTTCCCATTAGTCTCTGCACAGTATATAGGATTTCACATTAGTCTCTGCACAGTATATAGGATTTCACATTAGTCTCTGCACAGTATATAGGATTTCCCACTAGTCTCTGCACAGTATATAGGATTTCCCACTAGTCTCTGCACAGTATATAGGATTTTCCATTTGTCTCTGCATAGTATATAGGATTTCACATTAGTCTCTGCACAGTATATAGGAGACCCTTTAAGTCTCTGCACAGTATATAGGATTCCCACTAGTCTCTGCACAGTATATAGGATTTCCCACTAGTCTCTGCAGAGTATATAGGATTTCACATTAGTCTCTGCACAGTATATAGGAGATCCTTTAAGTCTCTGCACAGTATATAGGATTCCCACTAGTCTCTGCACAGTATATAGGATTTCTCATAAGTCTCTGCACAGTATATAGGATTTCCCACTAGTCTCTGCACAGTATATAGGATTTTCCATTTGTCTCTGCATAGTATATAGGATTTCACATTAGTCTCTGCACAGTATATAGGAGATCCTTTAAGTCTCTGCACAGTATATAGGATTTCCCACTAGTCTCTGCACAGTATATAGGATTCCCACTAGTCTCTGCACAGTGTATAGGATTTCTCATAAGTCTCTGCACAGTATATAGGATTTCACATTAGTCTCTGCACAGTATATAGGAGATCCTTTAAGTCTCTGCACAGTATATAGGATTCCCACTAGTCTCTGCACAGTATATAGGATTTCAAATTAGTCTCTGCACAGTATATAGGATTTCAAATTAGTCTCTGCACAGTATATAGGATTTCCCACTAGTCTCTGCACAGTATATAGGATTTCCCACTTGTCTATGCACAGTATATAGGATTTCCCATTAGTCTCTGCACGGTATATAGGATTTCCCACTAGTCTCTGCACAGTACAAGGGATTTCCCACTAGTCTCTGCACATTATATAGGATTTCCCACTAGTCTCTGCACATTATATAGGATTTCCCATTAGTCTCTGCACAGTATATAGGTTTTCCCACTAGTCTCTGCACAGTATATAGGATTTCCCATTAGTCGCTGCACAGTATATAGGATTTCCCATTAGTCTCTGCACAGTATATATTAGTTCATCTAAGTCACTGCACAGTATATAGGATTTCACATTAGTCTCTGCATAGTATATAGGATTTTCCACTAGTCTCTGCACATTATATAGGATTTCCCATTAGTCTCTGCATAGTATATAGGATTTCACATTAGTCACTGCACAGTATATAGGATTTCCCATTAGTCTCTGCACATTATATAGGATTTCCCACTAGTCTCTGCACATTATATAGGATTTCCCACTAGTCTCTGCACAGTATATAGGATTTCCCACTAGTCTCTGCACAGTATATAGGATTTTCCATTTGTCTCTGCATAGTATATAGGATTTCACATTAGTCTCTGCACATTATATAGGATTTCCCACTAGTCTTTGCACATTATATAGGATTTCCCACTAGTCTCTGCACAGTATATAGGATTTCCCACTAGTCTCTGCACAGTATATAGGATTTTCCATTTGTCTCTGCATAGGATATAGGATTTCACATTAGTCTCTGCACAGTATATAGGATTTCACATTAGTCTCTGCACAGTATATAGGAGACCCTTTAAGTCTCTGCACAGTATATAGGATTCCCTCTAGTCTCTGCACAGTATATAGGATTTCCCACTAGTCTCTGCAGAGTATATAGGATTTCACATTAGTCTCTGCACAGTATATAGGAGATCCTTTAAGTCTCTGCACAGTATATAGGATTCCCACTAGTCTCTGCACAGTATATAGGATTTCTCATAAGTCTCTGCACAGTATATAGGATTTCACATTAGTCTCTGCACAGTATATAGGAGATCCTTTAAGTCTCTGCACAGTATATAGGATTCCCACTAGTCTCTGCACAGTATATAGGATTTCACATTAGTCTCTGCACAGTATATAGGATTTCACATTAGTCTCTGCACAGTATATAGGATTTCCCAATAGTCTCTGCACAGTATATAGGATTTCCCACTTGTCTCTGCACAGTATATAGGATTTCCCACTAGTCTCTGCACAGTATATAGGATTTCCCACTTGTCTCTGCACAGTATATAGGATTTCCCACTAGTCTCTGCACAGTATATAGGATTTCCCACTTGTCTCTGCACAGTATATAGGATTTCCCACTAGTCTCTGCACAGTATATAGGATTTCCCACTTGTCTCTGCACAGTATATAGGATTTCCCACTAGTCTCTGCACAGTATATAGCATTTCGCATTAGTCACTGCACAGTATATAGGATTTCACATTAGTCTCTGCATAGTATATAGGATTTCCCACTAGTCTCTGCACAGTATATAGGATTTCCCACTTGTCTCTGCACAGTATATAGGATTTCCCACTAGTCTCTGCACAGTATATAGCATTTCGCATTAGTCTCTGCATAGTATATAGGATTTCACATTAGTCTCTGCACGGTATATAGGATTTCCCACTAGTCTCTGCACAGTATATAGGATTTCCCATTAGTCTCTGCACAGTATATAGGATTTCCCATTAGTCGCTGCTCAGTATATAAGATTTCTCATTAGTCTCTGCACAGTATATAGGAATTCCCATTACCCTCTGCATAGTATATAGGATTTCCCATTAGCCTCTGCACAGTATATAGAATTTCTCAACAGCCTCTGCACAGTATATAGGATTTCCCATTAGTCTCTGCAAAGTATATAGGATTTCTCAATAGCCTCTGCATGGTATATAGGATTTCCCATTAGCCTCTGCACAGTATATAGGATTTCCCATTAGTCTCTGCACAGTATATAGGATTTCCCATTAGTCGCTGCATAGTATATAGGCGTTCCTATTAGTCTCTGCACAGTATATAGGATTTCCCACAAGTCTATGCACAGTATATAGGATTTCCCATTAGTCGCTGCACAGTATATAGGATTTCCCATTAGTCTCTGCACAGTATATATTAGTTCATCTAAGTCACTGCACAGTATATAGGATTTCACATTAGTCTCTGCATAGTATATAGGATTTCCCACTAGTCTCTGCACATTATATAGGATTTCCCATTAGTCTCTGCATAGTATATAGTATTTCACATTAGTCACTGCACAGTATATAGGATTTCCCACTAGTCACTGCACGGTATATAGGATTTCCCACTAGTCTCTGCACAGTATATAGGATTTCCCACTAGTCTCTGCAGTGTATATAGGATTTCACATTAGTCTCTGCATAGTATATAGGATTTCCCACTAGTCTCTGCACGGTATATAGGCATTCCTATTAGTCTCTGCACAGTATATAGGATTTCCCATTAGTCGCTGCACAGTATATAGGCGTTCCCATTAGTCTCCGCACAGTATATAGGATTTCCCATTAGTCTCTGCATAGTATATAGGATTTCACATTAGTCACTGCACAGTATATAGGATTTCCCACTAGTCACTGCACGGTATATAGGATTTCCCACTAGTCTCTGCACAGTACAAGGGATTTCCCATTAGTTTCTGCAGAGTATATATTAGTTCATCTAAGTCACTGCACAGTATATAGGATTTCCCACTAGTCTCTGCACATTATATAGGATTTCCCATTAGTCTCTGCATAGTATATAGGATTTCACATTAGTCACTGCACAGTATATAGGATTTCCCACTAGTCACTGCACAGTACAAGGGATTTCCCACTAGTCTCTGCACATTATATAGGATTTCCCACTAGTCTCTGCACATTATATAGGATTTCCCATTAGTCTCCGCACGGTATATCGGATTTCCCACTAGTCTCTGCACAGTATATAGAATTTCCTCTTAGTGTCTGCACAGTATATAGGAGTTCCCACTTGTCTCTACACAGTATATAGGATTTCCCACTAGTCTCTGCACAGTATATAGGATTTCCCATTAGTCTCTGCATAGTATAAAGGATTTCACATTAGTCACTGCACAGTATATAGGATTTCACATTAGTCTCTGCACAGTATTTAGGATTTCCCACTAGTCTCTGCACAGTATATAGGATTTCCCCCTAGTCTCTGCAGAGTATATAGGATTTCACATTAGTCTCTGCACAGTATATAGGATTTCCCACTAGTCTCTGCACGGTATATAGGCCTTCCTATTAGTCTCTGCACAGTATATAGGATTTCCCATTAGTCACTGCACAGTATATAGGCCTTCCTATTAGTCTCTGCACAGTATATAGGATTTCCCACTAGTCTCTGCACAGTACAAGGGATTTCCCACTAGTCTCTGCACAGTATATAGGATTTCCCACTTGTCTCTGCACAGTATATAGGATTTCCCACTAGTCTCTGCACAGTATATAGGATTTCCCATTAGTCTCCGCACGGTATATCGGATTTCCCAATAGTCTCTGCACAGTATATAGAATTTCCTCTTAGTGTCTGCACAGTATATAGGAGTTCCCACTTGTCTCTGCACAGTATATAGGCCTTCCTATTAGTCTCTGCACAGTATATAGGATTTCCCACTAGTCTCTGCACAGTATATAGGATTTCCCATTAGTCTCTGCATAGTATATAGGATTTCACATTAGTCACTGCACAGTATATAGGATTTCCCACTAGTCATTGCACGGTATATAGGATTTCCCACTAGTCTCTGCACAGTACAAGGGATTTCCCACTAGTCTCTGCACATTATATAGGATTTCCCACTAGTCTCTGCACATTATATAGGATTTCCCATTAGTCTCCGCACAGTATATAGGATTTCCCATTAGTCTCTGCATAGTATAAAGGATTTCACATTAGTCACTGCACAGTATATAGGATTTCACATTAGTCTCTGCACAGTATATAGGATTTCCCACTAGTCTCTGCACAGTATATAGGATTTCCCACTAGTCTCTGCAGAGTTTATAGGATTTCACATTAGTCTCTGCATAGTATATAGGATTTCCCACTAGTCTCTGCACGGTATATAGGCGTTCCTATTAGTCTCTGCACAGTATATAGGATTTCCCATTAGTCGCTGCACAGTATATAGGCCTTCCTATTAGTCTCTGCACAGTATATAGGATTTCCCACTAGTCTCTGCACAGTATATAGGATTTCCCATTAGTCGCTGCACAGTATATAGGATTTCCCATTAGTCTCTGCACAGTATATAGGATTTCACATTAGTCTCTGCATAGTATATAGGATTTCCCACTACTCTCTGCACATTATATAGGATTTCCCATTAGTCTCTGCATAGTATATAGGATTTCACATTAGTCACTGCACAGTATATAGGATTTCCCACTAGTCTCTGCACAGTACAAGGGATTTCCCACTAGCCTCTGCACATTATATAGGATTTCCCACTAGTCTCTGCACATTTTATAGGATTTCCCATTAGTCTCCGCACGGTATATCAGATTTCCCACTAGTTTCTGCACAGTATATAGAATTTCCTCTTAGTGTCTGCACAGTATATAGGAGTTCCCACTTGTCTCTGCACAGTATATAGGATTTCCCACTAGTCTCTGCACAGTATATAGGATTTCCCACTAGTCTCTGCACAGTATATAGGATTTCCCATTAGTCTCCTCATTGTATAAAGGATTTCACATTAGTCACTGCACAGTATATAGGATTTCACATTAGTCTCTGCACAGTATATAGGATTTCCCACTAGTCTCTGCACAGTATATAGGATTTCCCCCTAGTCTCTGCAGAGTATATAGGATTTCACATTAGTCTCTGCACAGTATATAGGATTTCCCACTAGTCTCTGCACGGTATATAGGCGTTCCTATTAGTCTCTGCACAGTATATAGGATTTCCCATTAGTCGCTGCACAGTATAAAGGCATTCCTATTAGTCTCTGCACAGTATATAGGATTTCCCATTAGTCTCTGCACAGTATATAGGATTTCCCACTAGTCTCTGCACATTATATAGGATTTCCCATTAGTCTCTGCACAGTATATAGGATTTCACAGTAGTCTCTGCACGGTATATAGGATTTCCCACTAGTCTCAGCACGGTATATAGGATTTCCCACTAGTCTCTGCACAGTACATGGGATTTCCCACTAGTCTCTGCACATTATATAGGATTTCCCATTAGTCTCCGCACAGTATATAGGATTTCCCACTAGTCTCTGCACAGTATATAGGATTTCCCACTAGTCTCTGCACAGTATATAGGATTTCCCACTAGTCTCTGCACAGTATATAGGATTTTCCATTTGTCTCTGCATAGTATATAGGATTTCACATTAGTCTCTGCACATTATATAGGATTTCCCACTAGTCTCTGCACATTATATAGGATTTCCCACTAGTCTCTGCACAGTATATAGGATTTCCCACTAGTCTCTGCACAGTATATAGGATTTTCCATTTGTCTCTGCATAGTATATACGATTTCACATTAGTCTCTGCACAGTATATAGGATTTCACATTAGTCTCTGCACAGTATATAGGAGACCCTTTAAGTCTCTGCACAGTATATAGGATTCCCTCTAGTCTCTGCACAGTATATAGGATTTCCCACTAGTCTCTGCAGAGTATATAGGATTTCACATTAGTCTCTGCACAGTATATAGGAGATCCTTTAAGTCTCTGCACAGTATATAGGATTCCCACTAGTCTCTGCACAGTATATAGGATTTCTCATAAGTCTCTGCACAGTATATAGGATTTCACATTAGTCTCTGCACAGTATATAGGAGATCCTTTAAGTCTCTGCACAGTATATAGGATTCCCACTAGTCTCTGCACAGTATATAGGATTTCACATTAGTCTCTGCACAGTATATAGGATTTCACATTAGTCTCTGCACAGTATATAGGATTTCCCAATAGTCTCTGCACAGTATATAGGATTTCCCACTTGTCTCTGCACAGTATATAGGATTTCCCACTAGTCTCTGCACAGTATATAGGATTTCCCACTTGTCTCTGCACAGTATATAGGATTTCCCACTAGTCTCTGCACAGTATATAGGATTTCCCACTTGTCTCTGCACAGTATATAGGATTTCCCACTAGTCTCTGCACAGTATATAGGATTTCCCACTTGTCTCTGCACAGTATATAGGATTTCCCACTAGTCTCTGCACAGTATATAGCATTTCGCATTAGTCACTGCACAGTATATAGGATTTCACATTAGTCTCTGCATAGTATATAGGATTTCCCACTAGTCTCTGCACAGTATATAGGATTTCCCACTTGTCTCTGCACAGTATATAGGATTTCCCACTAGTTTCTGCACAGTATATAGCATTTCGCATTAGTCTCTGCATAGTATATAGGATTTCACATTAGTCTCTGCACGGTATATAGGATTTCCCACTAGTCTCTGCACAGTATATAGGATTTCCCATTAGTCTCTGCACAGTATATAGGATTTCCCATTAGTCGCTGCTCAGTATATAAGATTTCCCATTAGTCTCTGCACAGTATATAGGAATTCCCATTACCCTCTGCATAGTATATAGGATTTCCCATTAGCCTCTGCACAGTATATAGAATTTCTCAACAGCCTCTGCACAGTATATAGGATTTCCCATTAGTCTCTGCAAAGTATATAGGATTTCTCAATAGCCTCTGCATGGTATATAGGATTTCCCATTAGCCTCTGCACAGTATATAGGATTTCCCATTAGTCTCTGCACAGTATATAGGATTTCCCATTAGTCGCTGCATAGTATATAGGCGTTCCTATTAGTCTCTGCACAGTATATAGGATTTCCCACAAGTCTATGCACAGTATATAGGATTTCACATTAGTCGCTGCACAGTATATAGGATTTCCCATTAGTCTCTGCACAGTATATATTAGTTCATCTAAGTCACTGCACAGTATATAGGATTTCACATTAGTCTCTGCATAGTATATAGGATTTCCCACTAGTCTCTGCACATTATATAGGATTTCCCATTAGTCTCTGCATAGTATATAGGATTTCACATTAGTCACTGCACAGTATATAGGATTTCCCACTAGTCACTGCACGGTATATAGGATTTCCCACTAGTCTCTGCACAGTATATAGGATTTCCCACTAGTCTCTGCAGAGTATATAGGATTTCACATTAGTCTCTGCATAGTATATAGGATTTCCCACTAGTCTCTGCACGGTATATAGGCATTCCTATTAGTCTCTGCACAGTATATAGGATTTCCCATTAGTCGCTGCACTGTATATAGGCGTTCCCATTAGTCTCCGCACAGTATATAGGATTTCCCATTAGTTTTTGCATAGTATATAGGATTTCACATTAGTCACTGCACAGTATATAGGATTTCCCACTAGTCACTGCACGGTATATAGGATTTCCCACTAGTCTCTGCACAGTACAAGGGATTTCCCATTAGTCTCTGCAGAGTATATATTAGTTCATCTAAGTCACTGCACAGTATATAGGATTTCCCACTAGTCTCTGCACATTATATAGGATTTCCCATTAGTCTCTGCATAGTATATAGGATTTCACATTAGTCACTGCACAGTATATAGGATTTCCCACTAGTCACTGCACAGTACAAGGGATTTCCCACTAGTCTCTGCACATTATATAGGATTTCCCACTAGTCTCTGCACATTATATAGGATTTCCCATTAGTCTCCGCGCGGTATATCGGATTTCCCACTAGTCTCTGCACAGTATATAGAATTTCCTCTTAGTGTCTGCACAGTATATAGGAGTTCTCACTTGTCTCTACACAGTATATAGGATTTCCCACTAGTCTCTGCACAGTATATAGGATTTACCATTAGTCTCTGCATAGTATAAAGGATTTCACATTAGTCACTGCACAGTATATAGGATTTCACATTAGTCTCTGCACAGTATTTAGGATTTCCCACTAGTCTCTGCACAGTATATAGGATTTCCCCCTAGTCTCTGCAGAGTATATAGGATTTCACATTAGTCTCTGCACAGTATATAGGATTTCCCACTAGTCTCTGCACAGTATATAGGATTTCCCATTAGTCACTGCACAGTATATAGGCCTTCCTATTAGTCTCTGCACAGTATATAGGATTTCCCACTAGTCTCTGCACAGTACAAGGGATTTCCCACTAGTCTCTGCACAGTATATAGGATTTCCCACTTGTCTCTGCACAGTATATAGGATTTCCCACTAGTCTCTGCACAGTATATAGGATTTCCCATTAGTCTCCGCACGGTATATCGGATTTCCCAATAGTCTCTGCACAGTATATAGAATTTCCTCTTAGTGTCTGCACAGTATATAGGAGTTCCCACTTGTCTCTGCACAGTATATAGGCCTTCCTATTAGTCTCTGCACAGTATATAGGATTTCCCACTAGTCTCTGCACAGTATATAGGATTTCCCATTAGTCTCTGCATAGTATATAGGATTTCACATTAGTCACTGCACAGTATATAGGATTTCCCACTAGTCATTGCACGGTATATAGGATTTCCCACTAGTCTCTGCACAGTACAAGGGATTTCCCACTAGTCTCTGCACATTATATAGGATTTCCCACTAGTCTCTGCACATTATATAGGATTTCCCATTAGTCTCCGCACAGTATATAGGATTTCCCATTAGTCTCTGCATAGTATAAAGGATTTCACATTAGTCACTGCACAGTATATAGGATTTCACATTAGTCTCTGCACAGTATATAGGATTTCCCACTAGTCTCTGCACAGTATATAGGATTTCCCACTAGTCTCTGCAGAGTTTATAGGATTTCACATTAGTCTCTGCATAGTATATAGGATTTCCCACTAGTCTCTGCACGGTATATAGGCGTTCCTATTAGTCTCTGCACAGTATATAGGATTTCCCATTAGTCGCTGCACAGTATATAGGCGTTCCTATTAGTCTCTGCACAGTATATAGGATTTCCCACTAGTCTCTGCACAGTATATAGGATTTCCCATTAGTCGCTGCACAGTATATAGGATTTCCCATTAGTCTCTGCACAGTATATAGGATTTCACATTAGTCTCTGCATAGTATATAGGATTTCCCACTACTCTCTGCACATTATATAGGATTTCCCATTAGTCTCTGCATAGTATATAGGATTTCACATTAGTCACTGCACAGTATATAGGATTTCCCACTAGTCTCTGCACAGTACAAGGGATTTCCCACTAGCCTCTGCACATTATATAGGATTTCCCACTAGTCTCTGCACATTATATAGGATTTCCCATTAGTCTCCGCACGGTATATCAGATTTCCCACTAGTTTCTGCACAGTATATAGAATTTCCTCTTAGTGTCTGCACAGTATATAGGAGTTCCCACTTGTCTCTGCACAGTATATAGGATTTCCCACTAGTCTCTGCACAGTATATAGGATTTCCCACTAGTCTCTGCACAGTATATAGGATTTCCCATTAGTCTCCTCATTGTATAAAGGATTTCACATTAGTCACTGCACAGTATATAGGATTTCACATTAGTCTCTGCACAGTATATAGGATTTCCCACTAGTCTCTGCACAGTATATAGGATTTCCCCCTAGTCTCTGCAGAGTATATAGGATTTCACATTAGTCTCTGCACAGTATATAGGATTTCCCACTAGTCTCTGCACGGTATATAGGCGTTCCTATTAGTCTCTGCACAGTATATAGGATTTCCCATTAGTCGCTGCACAGTATAAAGGCATTCCTATTAGTCTCTGCACAGTATATAGGATTTCCCATTAGTCTCTGCACAGTATATAGGATTTCCCACTAGTCTCTGCACATTATATAGGATTTCCCATTAGTCTCTGCACGGTATATAGGATTTCACATTAGTCTCTGCACGGTATATAGGATTTCCCACTAGTCTCTGCACGGTATATAGGATTTCCCACTAGTCTCTGCACAGTACATGGGATTTCCCACTAGTCTCTGCACATTATATAGGATTTCCCATTAGTCTCCGCACAGTATATAGGATTTCCCACTAGTCTCTGCACAGTATATAGGATTTCCCACTAGTCTCTGCACAGTATATAGGATTTCCCCTTAGTTTCTGCACAGTATATAGGATTCCCACTAGTCTCTGCACAGTATAAAGGCATTCCTATTAGTCTCTGCACAGTATATAGGATTTCCCATTAGTCTCTGCACAGTATATATGATTTCCCACTAGTCTCTGCACGGTATATAGGCGTTCCTATTAGTCTCTGCACAGTATATAGGATTTCCCATTAGTCGCTGCACAGTATAAAGGCATTCCTATTAGTCTCTGCACAGTATATAGGATTTCCCATTAGTCTCTGCACAGTATATAGGATTTCCCACTAGTCTCTGCACATTATATAGGATTTCCCATTAGTCTCTGCACAGTATATAGGATTTCACATTAGTCTCTGCACGGTATATAGGATTTCCCACTAGTCTCTGCACGGTATATAGGATTTCCCACTAGTCTCTGCACAGTACATGGGATTTCCCACTAGTCTCTGCACATTATATAGGATTTCCCATTAGTCTCCGCACAGTATATAGGATTTCCCACTAGTCTCTGCACAGTATATAGGATTTCCCACTAGTCTCTGCACAGTATATAGGATTTCCCATTAGTTTCTGCACAGTATATAGGATTTCCCACTAGTCTCTGCACAGTATATTGGATTTCCCATTAGTTTCTGCACAGTATATAGGATTTCTCACTAGTCTCTGCACAGTATATAGGATTTCCCACTAGTCTCTGCACAGTATATAGGATTTCCCACTAGTCTCTGCACATTATATAGGTTTCTCCATTAGTTTTTGCAATATTTACCCTTAGACACAGCACAGTATATACGATTTCCACCTTATTCTCTGCACAATATATAGGAATTCCTATTAGATTTTATAAAGCATTATTATTATTATTATTATTATTATTATTATTATTATTATTATTAGTATTGTTATTATCCTTTATATGGCACCACAAGGGTTCCGCAGCACCTTAAGCTGGTCACACACTAGACCAACTTACATCCAACCAGCCATCTAGGTGATTGGTTGGAATGAGAATCTGGTAACGTATGGGAGTAACTGATGATCAGCAATTTGCTCCCAAATGCCGGAAAATGAACAAAAACTGTTGTTTGAACAAATTGTTTAGATCAAACATTTAACAAACTTGTCTGACGCCATTTTCATCTGATTTCTGGCATTTAGGAGCAAATTGCTGATCATCAGTTACTCCCATACGTCACCAGATTTTCATTCCAACCAATCAACTAGTTGGCTGGTTGGATGTAAGTTTGTCGAGTGTGTGGCCAGCTTTACACAGTACATAAACAAATGAGCACACAAGAAATAGTTATTAACAGTACAAACAATGCAGGACAAATACATGATTTATACATTGCTGCATAACACTGAAGCTGCATACACACACAACGATTTTTTTAATGATCGATTTTAGTAAACGATTTTTTCCCTTGAAAAAATTAACTAAAATCTTTTACTAAAGTTGTTCATTTACTAAATGTCATGAACGATTTTTATGAACTACAAACGATTTTTGCATATTCCCTTAATGAAAATCGTTGAGGTGACAAGTCTGACTGAACTACAAACTACAAACGACAAACTACAAACGTGAACAAGCATTAACGATAATCGTTCATCGTTTCACTCAGAAAGTGAACGATTTTTGCAAACGATTATCGTTAAACGATATCGTTTAATGATAATCATTAAAAAAATCGTTGTGTGTGTATGCAGCTTTAGATAAGCAGCATGGTGTCTGTAACCAAGGGTTAGGTGCTGTTGTAAATTAAAGTATAATTAAGTGAAGGAGAAGCATTAGTCTCTGCATAGTATATAGGATTTCCCATTAGTCTCTGCATAGTATATAGGATTTCCCATTAGTCTCTGCACAGTATATAGGATTTCCCATTAGTCTCTGCACAGTATATAGGATTTACAATTAGTCTCTGCATAGCATATAGGATGTCCCATTAGTCACTGCACAGTATATAGGATTTCCAATTAGTCTCTGCATAGTATATAGGATTTCCCATTAGTCTCTGCATAGTATATAGGATTTCCCATTAGTCTCTGCACAGTATATAGGATTTCCCATTAGTCTCTGCATAGTATATAGGATTTCCCATTAGTCTCTGCATAGTATATAGGATTTCCCATTAGTCTCTGCACAGTATATAGGATTTACAATTAGTCTCTGCACAGTATATAGGATTTACAATTAGTCTCTGCATAGTATATAGATTTTCCTATTAGTCTATGCGCAGTATATAGGATTTCCCATTAGTCTCTGCACAGTATATAGGATTTCCCATTAGTCTCTGCACAGTATATAGGATGTCCCATTAGTCACTGCACAGTATATAGGATTTCCCATTATTCTCTGCACAGTATATAGGAGTTCCTATTAGTTTTCATATAGTATTATTATTATTGTTATTGTTAGTATTGTTAATATCCTTTATTTATATGGTGCCACAAGGCATTTGCAGCGCATTACACAGAACATAAACAAATGAACACACAAGAAATAGTTATAAACAGGACAGATACATGATTTATACATAAGCAGCAGGGTGTCTGTAACCAAGGGTTAGGTGCTGTTGTAAATTAAAGTATAATTAAGTGAAGGAGAAGCACATGAGGGAAGAGGGGCCCTGCTCGTGAGAGCTTACATTCTAAAGGGGAGGGGGCAGACAAACAGGGGTGACACAGATGGGCTGGATACAAGGGTCACAGTAATATAACATCTATGGAAAGTTTAGTCTAAGAGGAAAAGACAATGAGTTGAGCAAAATTTGCACCAAGCCTCATGATTTGGGGGCCACAACCAAGGACCATTTGAGAGGTCATCTTGCTGCGGCGTTTGGTATGGCATAGTTGGAGTGGATAAGCAGATTGCATGGGGAGATCAGGAGGGATGCGGGCAGCATTGGGGATCCAGGTGCAGGCACATAGGCATGATGATAATAAGGTGGTAGATAAAAGCAGTCCTTAATAGCTGAAATTGCTGATTTGTTAAGTTCTCCTCCTGTTTAACTCCAGAATAACTCCGGCTTCAATTTAAATGTTCTATTTACACTTAAAATCTAATCACTGTTGCTATGGCAGCCTAATAGTGACAAATTAGTATGACTCAAACCAGGTGTCCGCAATGATTCCACCCCCACCCCTAACACCCTCCTCACACAACAAAGGGGTTCAGCAGTCAAATAAACAAATGGTGAGAGGACAATATACCAACACAGATACAGAGTCATTTCCTGCCTTGATACAGATTTTAAAACAATATGAAATACTGTATATCATTTACCTATCAATATTATCTGCACAGTATATATGATGTCCCCTTATTCTCTGCACAGTATATAGGATGTCCCCTTATTCTCTGCACAGTATATAGGATGTCCCCTTATTCTCTGCACAGTATATACAATGTCCCCTTATTCTCTGCACAGTATAAAGGATGTCCCCTTATTCTCTGCACAGTATATATGATGTCCCCTTATTCTCTGCACAGTATATAGGATGTCCCCTTATTCTCTGCACAGTATATAGGATGTCCCCTTATTCTCTGCACAGTATATAGGATGTCCCCTTATTCTCTGCACAGTATATATGATGTCCCCTTATTCTCTGCACAGTATATATGATATCCCCTTATTCTCTGCACAGTATATAGGATGTCCCCTTATTCTCTGCACAGTATATAGGATGTCCCCTTATTCTCTGCACAGTATATACAATGTCCCCTTATTCTCTGCACAGTATATAGGATGTCCCCTTATTCTCTGCACAGTATATACGATGTCCCCTTATTCTCTGCACAGTATATATGATATCCCCTTATTCTCTGCACAGTATATACAATGTCCCCTTATTCTCTGCACAGTATAAAGGATGTCCCCTTATTCTCTGCACAGTATAAAGGATGTCCCCTTATTCTCTGCACAGTATATATGATGTCCCCTTATTCTCTGCACAGTATATAGGATGTCCCCTTATTCTCTGCACAGTATATAGGATGTCCCCTTATTCTCTGCACAGTATAAAGGATGTCCCCTTATTCTCTGCACAGTATATATGATGTCCCCTTATTCTCTGCACAGTATATATTAATTATTTTTAGTATCTGCACAGTATATAGGATTTCCCATTAGTCTCTGCACAGTATATAGGATTTCCCATTAGTCTCTGCACAGTATATAGGATTTCCTTTTAGTCTCTGCACAGTATATAGGATTTCCTTTTAGTCTCTGCACAGTATATAGGATTTCCCATTAGTCTCTGCACAGAATATAGGATTTCCCATTAGTCTCTACACAGTATATAGGATTTCCCATTAGTCTCTGCACAGTATATAGGACTTCTCATTCGTTTTCATATACAGCCGTGGCCAAACGCTCTGAGAATGACACAAGTATTAGTTGTCACAGAGTCTGCTGCTTCAGTGTTTATGATGGCAATTTGCATATACTCCAGAATGTCATGAAGAGTGATCAGATGAATTGCAATTAATTACAAAGTCCCTCTTTGCCATGACCATGAATTTAGGGCCCGATTCAGACCCATTTGCTAGCAAGTGTTCGCTCGTAGCTGGCAATGTTTTGCAATGTGCGCATGTGCAAAGTAGTCCGAGCAATCGGGAAGCGTGCGCTCGCCCAGCATAGACAGCCCAGCAGAGTGATTGACAGGAGAAGCCGTTTGTGGGCGGTAACAGGGGCTGGCCACTAGAAATGGGGGAGTGGAGGTGCAAACACAGGCGTGGCTGAGAATCTTAACACTGCTTCAGAGGCGTGCATAATTAACAGGCAGCATCATAGTACACATCACCTGGTTCAATTATACACTGAAGTGCTTGCAGTGCTTGCGGTAGGGTATAGTCAACCTCAAGCGCTGTGTTTGCTTCTGATGGTACCCGATGTACCGATGGTTGCATACACTTCCTGGAGATGATGTGCGCTAGTGGGCATCTTAAAACAGGCTGGTGGGCATCTGTATACACAGGTTGATCGCACACCAAGACCTAGTGGGCGTGCTTATGGCTTGCCATGCGATTGCCTGCCTTGCCATCACATCACGAATTTGCATACTCTGGAAGCGAGCGTACACATCTAGCGAGCGGGTCTGAATCCAGCCCTTAATCCCAAAAACAAATTTCCACTACATTTCAGCCCTGCAATAAAAGGACCAGCTGACATCATGTTATGTCTGGTTATGTAACCCTGGGCAGTAGCAAATGGCTGCTCTCCCAGAGGCCGAGTATATACTGGAGGAACAGGTTTTACCTACAAAAACCCCCACATCTGTGATTCCCACTCACAAAGGAGAACAGCGTGGAAACCAGGGTCCCAAACAGCGCCTGTACCAGGTCTGTCATTTACACACTATACCTACTGCACATGCATGATGTCACTTGTAGTTCTACATCAGCTGCTGTCTGTGTTACTGAGATATCATGTATTTCACATGCTGCAATTATAGGGGCTAAAACATTATTATAATACATTCAAAATGATAGAAATACATGATGCAGAGGTGGGCGCACTGCCGATGGCGAACGGCGTGGAGCAATAATTGGCTGCTGCGCATGCGTCTAAGTCTCACCATGCACTTGTCCTGATTGTGTCCATACAGAGGCGCAGTGTAATATTAGGTGCACGCACGGAGATGTGTAGTGAACATGTAGTGGGCGTGGCTGTTCGGTGACAGGGAGGCGGCTTAGCACACGGAGGTAGATGACCCATCTTACGGGCGCATTGTGGGAGTGTCCTGGGAACCTCGGTGATAGTGTCTGTGTACACGGACGTGCAGAAGCTCGCATAGGAGATAGGAGGCCGTACACGGATAGAGAGACTGCACCTGGCATAGCACTGGTGCTGGTTTCCATGGTGCGACCAATGGCGGCTTGTAAGGATGCCCCAATCGGTATTACCATGTGTACGGACGCTGACAGCGGGCCTCTCAGTCCTTGCACAGTCAGACGCATGGATGTACACCAGGGAAGTCACTTATAGCGGCAATTACAGAGAGAAGCAGATGAGCGACCACCAACAGACGCAGCTGCGGGCGCCCATAATGCCTCATAGTAATAATAACCTGTCAGTGTTTCCGCTTTTCTCACTTCTTTTGCAGTTGGAGAAACTTTGGGCTGAGCTTGTTCATTAATATTAAAGAACTGCCTGTAAATCCAATTAGGTCAATAAGTTGCAGCTACGGCAATAAGAAACCATAGGAAGAGCAGAAAAAGAGCATAATTATTATTATATAGTGACAGTGAGTAAGATCAGCCAGTATGTAACATTGAGATACGCATCTAGACAGAGCAACATTAGCGCATTTATAATCGGTGCCACTAGCGCACACAGGGGGGTTTCTGAGTACCCAGAAACCCCCCCTGACAGACGGGAGAGCAGGCAACATCTTCATAGCACCTCCCCCTCGTGGCAAAATGCAGCGACTTTCAAGTCAATTGGGAGGAGACGAAGCCAATATAACGAGTTTCTATTAGAATCACAATATTTCCCCCCCCCCCCCTCGCAATAGACCCGTGAATTGCGGCATTATTTCGCTAGGGGGAGGGGCCTAATGACAGGGTGCCAGCCCCCATCCTTATTGGGTCTACAAACTGCAGCTGCTGCAAGGTAACTGTGTGTGTAAGGTATGTGTGACATATGTATGTGTGTGTGTATATATACATATATATTTTATATATATATGTAATTATATATATTAGGGATGTGCGCCCCTACCCCCGTATTTTGGTTTTGGATCTAGATTGGTTTTGCCAAAACCTCACCACCTTCTTTTGTTTTCGGGTTTTGGATCTGGATTGTTGCTTAAAAAATCAAAAAAACAGCAAAACTCACATAAAATGGGCCTTTTTTTTGTTCCTATAGTATTAATAACCTCAATTACATTTATTTCCAGTCATTTACAATCAATTTTGACCAGCTCACAATATTATTTTATTCATCTAGTTCAGGCCATAAAGGTTGCATCCAGCTAGCTGGCTGACTAAGCTAAGTGACACAGTGGGCGGCACTAACATGTGGCAGTTCAGCTTCCAATTTCCAACACAGATACAGTGTGTTATACAGTGCGGGTTGGATACACCAATAGTGCACTTACTGTGACAGCAGTGTCCGCAGTGCGGGGTTGCTGACGGTGTCCTCAGTACATGGATGGCAGTGCTGCGGTGCTGGCATAGTGTCCTCAGTGCAGGGTACCGGCGGTGTCAGTATTGCGGGGTTGCCAGTGGTTTCTTCAGTGCAGGTTTGCTGGCTGTGTCGGCAGTGCAGGGGTTGCTGATGGTGTCCTCGGTATATGGAATAACAGTGCTGCGGTGCTGGCAGTGTCCTCAGTGAAGTGTACCGGCGATGTCGGCAGTGCAGGGGTGCCAGTGATGTCCTCAGTGCATGTTTGCTGACTGTGTCGGCAGTGCAGGGGTGTTCTCAATGCAGGGTGATGGTGATGTCGGCAGAGCGGAGGTGCCAGTTCTGTCCTCAGTGCAGGTTTGCTGAAAGTGTCGGCAGTGCAGGGGTGCTGGTGGTGTCCTCAGTGTGGAAGTACCAGAAGTGTCGGCAGTGCGGGGGTCGCTGGCGGTGTCCGCAGTACGTGGGGCAGTAGTGCAGCGGTGCCAGCGGTGTCGGCAGCAGTGGTGTCGGCAGTGGGGGATGCTGCCAGTAGGGGTGCAGGCGGTGTCAGGCAGCGAGGGATGGCGAGTGCCATCTTCTTTTGCTTCCTGTGTGCATAAATGGGCTAAATGCTGATTGGCTGAGAGCCGTGACAGACGGCTCTCTCACCCATTCAGCATTAAGCCCGATCAATACAAAACCTTGCGACCCAACAGCGACCCTCAGCCACATTGCTGAGACAATGGATTACTACAGTCCCAGATCTACAATCTTTTACATATTAATAACAAGAAAAATGACAAATGTAAAAATATATATCTATAACACCCTAGGGTAAAAGTCTATGGGCTTAATGTAATAGAGCGCAAGCCGATGTCGCTGCAGAAATACATGCGAGTATGCCGGTATTTTTAAATCAGTGAGCATGTTACAGGCTAAACCTATCATTTATGTTAAAGGCAAAACCAGCTTGATTTTGCCTGTAACGTGATCGCTGCTTTAAAAATAAGGACATACTCGCATTTATTCCCTCCGCGGAGCCGGCTCACGCTCTATTACATTTAGCCCTACATGTTACCTGCTCATTGATGTAGCTAAAAATAAAATCTCAGATAGGGCTGATTCTGAATTCGGAGCACAGCAAAAAACGCAAATAACTCTGCACCTGGACCATGGTTGCCGACTTTCTTCAAACCCACCCAAGTGGCCGCGGGAGTGGTGGCGCATTCTTGTCATCGTGGCCCCGCCTGCTGCGGCATGGTTTTACCAAGAGGCACAGGTACTTGCTCTGCTTTACATTGCTCCCACCTGAGAGTCCCCCCTGATGTCCTGGGCAGTAAATATAAGGGAGATGCCAATGCTAGCACCGCACAGTGATAGTCCACCTTTACCAAGGAGTGAGCTCCCTTCAAGAGCAGATTCAGTTTTAGAGAAGCCGACCTCTAGATGCCATGTAATGTAACCTGTGCTTGGGGTATACTCATTCAGAGTCGGTCGTAGCGGCCGCACGGTCGTAAGGGAAAAGGGGCCGGATATGCAAATGATGCACTTGCAAGTTGCGTCGTTAAGATGGGATCGTTAGCTGGACGACCAAGGGGAGGATGCGGCCGTAAGACAAAAAATACGCCACCTTCTCGTTCGCTTTATACGTCATCTCAGGGCATATAAGGAGTAATCGAGACCATCGGAGCTGGTCGTAGAGCTTAAGAAAGACCATACCCTCTCTTAAGCTCTAAGATCAAGTCAGTGTATAATCCCTCCCATGTCACATGTGCTATGACACTACTTTGTTAATTATGCACTCCCATAAAACGCCGTTTGCATAGTCAGGCACGCCTGCGTTCAGATCTCCATTCCCCCGTTCACAAGCATCTTCCCCTGTTACCACCCACAAACGCCTCATCCTGTCACTCAAACTAACAACCTGGCCAAGTTCAAGGAGAGAGATACTTCCGATCGTAACAGCTAGTTTGCGCACGCGCATTGCGAATTTTATGCATGCGCAGTTTAGCGAACATCGGTGGCGTACGACCGTGCGGCTGCAACGACCAACTCTGAATGAGGTCCATAGTCTCTGGAGCACCTGTCCCTGAGACATAATACAAACCCTACAGTATGTCCCCAGATGGAGAACATGTTGTCTAGATCTAACTTATACTTTGTCTCTTTGGCAGGGAAGCGTTATGTCCGCTTACAATGTCCGCCTGTACAAGGACTCCGACTTTCCGACAGTCAGAAGGATCTTTATTAGTGGCTGCAAAGAGCACAGTACTGCAGCCTTCCACAAATCCTTAATGGTGCCCCGCAACTGGCTTCTCCTGCTGGTGGTGTTTGTGCTCCCATTCGTGACCATTGGGTCCATCCTGCTCTCCATCTTAGATGTGGTTGCAGTGTTGATCGTGCTCTGGTTATCTGGGAGAGAATATTTCCACTCCTGCGCTAGGCATGCTTTGGTGGAAGACTTGAAGGACATAACGAGATATTATCTGCACCGGGAAGGTTATGGATTCTGGGTGGTGGAGTCTGCTGGGGAGGTGGTAGGGATGGTGGCCGCCGTCCCCTCATATCTTCCTGGAGGAGAGAAACACATGGAGCTTAGGAGGATGTCAGTGGCTAGTACTCATAGAGGCAAAGGAATCGCTAAACTCTTGTGTAGGACATTGATTAGCTTTGCCCGGGAGAAACGGTGCGATGCTGTGGTCCTGTCCACCACTACAATTCATCTGGAGGCCCTGAAGCTGTATGAGAAGATTGGCTTCAGGTGCACACATAGCAAGGCCTCGCCCAAATTCACAGACAAACCAGCTGCAATCACCCGGGTAATATACAAATATGATATCCCGAAAAGCAAATAGTTTTTCTTAACACTATTCCATGTTTATTGGATTTATTGGAATAAATATAAAAAAAGAGTCTATTTTGTATAGTTACTTCTACCATGAACTGTAATGGACAGCAAAACGTTACTAAATGATCTAGAACAGTCAGAGCTAATGTACACTGGAGCTCATAGATGAGGTACATCCAGATCACATTATATAACCAGATTTCCTTTATTACAGAAACGAGAAAAACCACGATGAAACCATCTGCAAACTACGTAAAAAGTCACAATAGGACTCAAAAGGTTTTAAATCTGTAAAAATTAGTAATAGCATACAGAAAGGAGAGCTAAGTATTTATTTTCTTTTTGTAGAAACATTAGTGAAATGCGTGAGGTACAGGTATGTCTTAATTCTGTTTCTGAAGGATACTAGAGTGGAGGTCTCTCAAACTGTGCGAGGAAGCGATTTCCATAGAGTTGGAGCCAAAAGGCTAAAAGCTCTACACCCCAAATGAAGTAAGGAGGATTCTAAGTACGTCTAATAGTCCTTCATCTACAGATCGCAGTAAGTGAGAGGGGCAGAAAGGAATCAGAAGATGCTTCAGGACACCTGGACCCTGGTTATGTAGAGCTCTGTAGTCAGTAAGCCAATCTTGTCATCTTACACATGTAGATCCCACTAGACAGAGGAAAACATAGGTGAGAATCAGAGGCAGGAAGAAACACGTAGGGAGGGGCATGAAGCACACATTGGAAGAGGGATCAGTGACATATGTTGTAGGAGATCAGAGGCAAATGTGGGGAGGAGACAGTGGCACACCTGGGGAGGGGGGCAGTGGCACACCTGGGGAGTAGGCAGTGGCACACCTGGGGAGGAGGCAGTGACACATATGGAGAGGGGGGAAGTGGCACACCTGGGGTGGAGGCATTGACACATATGGAGAGGGGATCAGAGGCACATGAGGGGAGGAGGCAGTAGCACACCTGGGGAGGGGGCAGTGGCACACATGGGGAGAAGGCAGTAGCACACCTGGGGAGGAGGCAGTGGCACACCTGGGGAGGAGGCAGTGGCACACCTGGGGAGGGGACAGTGACACACCTGGGGAGGAGGCAATGGCACACCTGGAGAGGAGGCAGTGGCACACCTGGGGAGGGGGCAGTGACACACCTGGGGAGGAGGCAGTGACACACCTGGGGAGGGGGCAGTGACACCTGGGGAGGAGGCAGTGATAAACCTGGGGAGAAGGCAGTGGCACACCCGGGGATGGGGAGGTGACAGACCTGGGTAGGAGGCATTTACACAACTGGGGAGAAGGCAGTGTCACACCTGGGGAGGCAGTGGCACACCTGGCTAGGAGGCAGTGGCACACCTGGGGAGGGGACAGTGACACACCTGGGAGGAGGCAATGGCACACCTGGAGAGGAGGCAGTGGCACACCTGGGGAGGGGGCAGTAGCCCACCTGGGGAGGAGGCAGTAGTACACCTGGGGAGGAGGCAGTAGTACACCTGGGGAGGAGGCAGTAGTACACCTGGGGAGGAGGCAGTGACACATATGGGGAGGAGGCAGTAGTACACCTGGGGAGGAGGCAGTAGTACACCTGGGGTGGAGGCAGTAGTACACCTGGGGAGGAGGCAGTGACACATATGGAGAGGGGATCAGAGGCACATGAGGGGAGGAGGCAGTAGCACACCTGGGGAGGGGGCAGTGGCACACATGGGGAGGAGGCAGTAGCACACCTGGGGAGGAGGCAGTGGCACACCTGGGGAGGGGACAGTGACACACCTGGGAGGAGGCAATGGCACACCTGGAGAGGAGGCAGTGGCACACCTGGGGAGGGGGCAGTAGCCCACCTGGGGAGGAGGCAGTAGTACACCTGGGGAGGAGGCAGTAGTACACCTGGGGAGGAGGCAGTGACACATATGGGGAGGAGGCAGTAGTACACCTGGGGAGGAGGCAGTAGTACACCTGGGGAGGAGGCAGTAGTACACCTGGGGAGGAGGCAGTAGTACACCTGGGGAGGAGGCAGTGACATATATGGGGAGAAGGCAGTGGCACACCTTTTGGTTGAGGCAATGGCACACCTGGGGAAGAGGCAATGGCACACCTGGGGAGGACGCAGTGACACATATGGAGAGAGGGGCAGTGGCACACCTTGGGAGGGAGCAGTGGTACCCCTTGTGCTTAGGGGCACCAAGAGGGGGGGGATCGGGTACAATTTACCCGGGCCCAGTCTTCCAGAGGGGCCCGGCGGAGGCGCAGGTCCGGCGCCGCCCCCCCTCCCTCCTCACTATCTCCCAGCAGGATGCAGTGGGAGATTGCTTGTTAGCTGCTGCGAAAAATCTCATATGCCTGAGGGGGAATGCGATCACACTGATGGGGCCCCCGTGGCTTTTTTTGCTTGGCTGAGGGGCTTACAGTGCCCCCTCCCCAGCACGCAGCACCGATATGCGGTGCTGCAAATATATATTTTTTTGTATTTTTTTCTTCGAGGGGGTGTGGCCACGCCTCCCGCGATTAGGCCATGCCCCCTCTTTACTGGGGCCCGGCGGCGCTCTCAACAGCCCTGTTTGTGGGTAGAGACAGGGAAATATGCCAAACTGTAGGCAGAATTACAAATGCAAAAGGACAGAGACAGACCAGGTGGAGGTGGTGCTTGTGCTGTACTAAATTAATACACAGCTGCAGACACAGAGGAGAGTGATGTATCTCTGTACTGTGCTCATCTTGCTTCATCTACCCACACAGGGATGTTCATTGCTGTGCTGCCTCTCCAGGGTATAAGTGCACACACCTGATCTGATAGAGGGGCCCAGGGGCACATGGTAATTAATTCAAGAATTCATCCATCTCGCTGCATGTGGGGCACAGCTCACAGACTGACAGCACCACTGATTATTCCGGCCAATCACTGCTACAGACAGCCTGTGCATAGGAGGCATCAACGTCCAATTATAATGCATGATGTTACTTTATCAGTGTGAATGAATTGCGTAGAATGTGTAGGAATAGTAAGTAGCACAACATAATACTGTTACTGTATCAGATGAGGGGACGTCATTGTATGTTGTCAGAATTGGGGAGATCTGGACCTTAGAACCATTGGTACAATGTAGAGCTATAACTAGGACAGCAGCTAGAATGGTGTAATTGGTGTGACCCATCATTGCTCTGGTGGTTCTTGTACCTGGTAACCAGCTGCCTGTACTGCCTGGATCCTGGTTCTCTCTGGCACCTGTGCACTGCTAATGGCAGAATTATGGGCTGATGTAATGATGTTGCCTAACAGTGAAGAGGAGCCAAAAGGAGCCCTAAGGTAAGTTATGTACAGAGCATAGAGACGGGGAAGGGGCACAATAGAGAATACACAGACAAGGGAGAGCACAATATATAATATATAGGACATGGACACTATAGCAGGGAGACACACGTGTATAATAAATGTGCTCTCCCATGTAATAACCCAGCTCCTGCTACACAATGAATGGGCTGAGGGCCGCTCACGTCTCTCTCTCCCCTGTGTGTGTGCACTGACAGCCAGCAAATGTCTCCTGTACCGATAGCTAAGAGTGACCCCACTCAGCCGGTGGTCTAACATTATCACTGGCTGATATCAGTATGGTCACTGTGACCGGGCAGTTTGATCACTGCACTCACCATACTAGCAGTGGTCAGTGGGCCTGATTCAGCAAGGAAAGCAGGGGGGAGAACGCACGCACTAGGCCCATGTTTTTGCACTGTACATGCATCGCACTGTGCGTGCGCGAACTTGCCAGTCCAATTAGGTTATGGTACGCAGACTACACGCAGTGTGTATGCAGACCCTTCCGATACTGTTTGACAGGAAGTGCCGTTTATGGGTGGTCATTAGGGGTGGTAAGGCAAACGCAGGTGTTATAACGCCATTATAGGGGCGTGCATAATTAAGGCAGTGCAGCGGCATATGCAGCCATACCGTAAGCTGTACACAGGAAGCGGTCAAAATCCTGCGGCAGGTCAGGTCAACCACTATTGTGTGTATGGGTCCGATGGGTCTCGATGTTACCGATGTTTACGCTATCATGCGTACTGATCAGGCTGAGAGTAAAGGGAGATGGGCGGCTTAATATGGGGTTGGGTGTCTCCATCTTGTGCTGCGGTCTCCGTGCGTATGCATTGATTAGCATATTCTCGCAGCGGACGGGTGCGTGCTTCTGGTAGCGTGCGTTCCTTGCTGAATCAGGCACAGTATTACCATACACAGAAGTGGGAAATAATTTTGCGCACCTGCGGCTGTTATATTTAATAACACCGGCTGAATGTAAAATAGCCGCCACCGTCCCTGTTTGTGGACCACTTTGTTCTCCCTTTGTTTAGGTGCTCTAGTGTTGCTATATTGACTCCATGACATAATTACTAAGCACAGTGTGTTACTTATGTTGTTGCTATCACAGCTCTGGGACCCTGTGTAGCTTCTGATTGGATTACAAAGTCCTTACAGGAATGAACCTGATGACCTGCAATCTGCCATCTGCAATCTGAACCTCTGCCCCTTGTGGTTACATTAGATTGTAGTTATCTGGGTGATGCAGCTAGTGATGCTGTATTCATGAACTCTGGGATCTAGGCGTTGGCGGTAGTAACTAGACAAATTATTTGGCTCAGATCTTGGATGGGTGATATTAAATCTGAGATATTTAGAAACGCTGCTCTTTGATATGTTTTATTTGGAGCTGAACTTGACAAGATGATTAAGCTACAGGTGTTTAAGGCTTCTCTGTCCCTGGCAATAGATACAGATACAGATGACCCAAGGTTCTATCTTTTTTGTGCCCTGTTTGTGATCAATGGCACTAGATGGATAACAGAGAAGTTAGATCCTGCCTCGAAGGGCATCTTTTGCTGGGTACACATTGGCAGATATATTGGCCGATCAATTGATTGGCCAATATATCGGGTGCCCATCAGCCAGTGTGTACCAGCTAAAAATACACAATGAAATGATGTTGACATCACTGTGAATTACGTTGTTCACAGACAGATCGCATCTGCAGATATATCTGCCGACTGCCCGTACCCTTGCAGCAGAGGCCGTTGGCAGGGAGGCCTCTTGACACGTGGTGGGACGCTTGGCCACATGACAGATGATGGTTGGTCAGTGTGTATGATCTGCAGATATATCTGTCAGGTGTGTACCCGGCTTTACACACAGATTGTTTTCCACAGTCCTGCCCAAGGTAGAGCCGAAACATCTGGCTCTCCAAAATGCTATTTACTTTAGTCTTTCTCCAGGATTAATTTCCTTTTTAAAAAATATCAGAGAAATAAGGGTTAATACTCAAACCTCTAGTTCAAAAGCTGGACAAAGACCTTTTGCTCCATTTTGAACCTAAAGATTCTAAATATCAGGCTTTAAATGACAAAAAATGGGAATAAAATGGAATACTTTGGATCTGTAATCAATGGCCTAAAGCCCAAGGAACTCTTAGCTTCCATAGACATTCAGGATGTGTGTCTCCATGTGCCAGTCTGGGAAGGGCATCACTATTCACATTTCAGGGTTGATAAAGTCCCTTATTTAGATGATATTCTTCTCAAGGCCAAACATTACTTTAATGCAATATCCAAAGAGCTGCTAGAGTTCTGAAAAGCCATCATTAGATTCTCCAATACTGAAAGTACAACCTGACTCCTAGCCAGAGAATATTGTTCCTGGGTTTGATCTTCGATCACAGACTGCAGAGAGTTTTCATCCCAGGAGACAAGATCAGAACCCTGATGGGGTTAGTGAACACAGGCGCTCATTCAGACCCGCTCGCTAGATGCGTACGCTCACACCCAGCGCATGCAAATTTGGCTAAGTGACGGCATGGCAGGCAATCGCATGGCAAGGTATAAGCTCGCCAACTAAGACTTGGCGTGCAATGGCGGTGTGTATGCAGATGCCCACCAGCCTGTCTTAAGATGCCCACTAGCGCACATCATCTCCAGGAAGTGTATGCAACCATCAGTACATCGGGTACTATCGGAAGTGAACGCAGCGCATGAGGTTGACTATACCCTACTGCAAGCACTGCGAGCATTTCAGTGTGAAATACAACCAGGTGACGTGTACTATGATGCTGCCTCTTAATTATGCATGCCTCTGAAACGGCGTTGAGACTCTAAGGAACGCCTGCGTTTGCACCTCCACTCCCCGGTTTCTAGCAACCAGCCCCTGTCACCACCCACTGGCCAGTCTATGCGCAATGAGCGATCGCTTCCCGATCTCTCGCACTGGTTCACGCACGCGCATTGCGATGCATACGCATGTGCAGAAAATGACAATCGGCCAGCTACGAGCAAACGCATCCTAGCGAGCGGGTCTGAATCAGGTCCACAGTGCAGAATCTTCAACACCCCTCTGAGCTTCTCTGCACAAAGTTATTGGGGAATATGGTCTATTCCTTCTGGGCACGTCATGTTCAGTTCAGTATTCACAGAAATATGTCAGGATCCTCTCAACAATTGGCTGCTCAGCTTATCAATTTGTCATCAGACAACACAGGATGCGAGTGATCAGGGATAGGGAAATTATCCTAAGTCACTGTACATGGGCTTTCATCCAGAGATGAGAAGGGATTTATGATCAATGTGCTGGAGGTTTGGGTCTTTCTAAAGTAGGGGAAGTACAATAATTGCTTTATGGTAATGGACGGAATGCTTTGTTACAGCAATATCCGCAGTATATACTCTGGGGCTGGATAGTTAGGAGGCAGATTATTTGTGTTGCTATTACATTTCTATATTGGGAAAATTAGAAGTGTTCGACCTCTGATGGAACACTGGGGTCAGCCTGGGATCGATCTGATGGTCTCACAAAATAACAATTACTGTATGTACCCATGTTGTGCTCCAGGTTCAGAGACCCATTGGCATTTCTTGTGGATTCCATGACAGTTCTGTGGGAATTTAGGATAATATTCCTTTTCGTGTACCAATTCTCAATGCTCCCTCATGTACTAGGATAAGCTGAGGTGGAAGGAATCCTGGTAATCATTTTTTCTCCAAATTGGCAAAGACGAGCCTGGTACACTGACATGCCCAGTATAGCACCAAGCCCCAGTAGGCATCTTTCATCATAGATATAAACGAGTAATGGGTCCCTTGCGCACTGGATAACTAACACTAATTGTTGCGGGGTGTGCTGCGAGTAGAACAGAGGTGCCTCGTCCTCTTAGGTTTGCAAATAGAAGGGAGTGGTTACCGCGCTCAACCCCTGGATGGTGTATTTGATGCTTGTGTGTCTATAGATCAGACTGGTATGTGGGTTATAATGTAATTTATTAATACAATACGATATGGACTTTTACGTGTCAAAGAATAAAGTCACAGTGTTACACACAAATATACAAACATACAAGTGATACATTCTGAATGGTACAGTTGCAGTAGGTCAGAATAAAATATTGACACAGGAATATAAATGCCTGACCGGCAGTAGACGGCAGAGCGCGGCGTCCCGCAGTGCTGTTAGAGTTACTTGGCATGCGTATTGAATAATGAAGTCAGTGGTTAGTGGTGAAAAACAGGGATATGCATGATCCAATAAGGTGCACAGATCGTATATAGAAAAACATTGTTAAAAGGTTGAAGAAACGTGGGCAGGAATAGTTACTGTAGATGATGGTGGTGGCTGGTAATGCACAATAATTTGGATAGCTTGGAGAGTGAGGTAGAAACAGAACAGGGTGGAGGACAGAGTGTGAATCAGTCTCGGCAGAAGTGGATCAAGTACCTTTGCAGATAGCCTCAGTTCCGTTATACCTTATTCGGATGAGGCGCTGGATGGTTGTCAGCTGGGGTGGTATGCCGGCTTCCCTGCAGTGTGTGCTGCAAACGACGTGCCTGATGCGGCCGGATCATTGGGCACACTGGGCTGCCTGGATGTCGGCTGGTTCAGTCTGGCCACGGCTTTCCTTCTGTGGGTTAGTCGTGGGGGAGGGGGACCGTTCCTTCCTCCAAGCTGGTGGTGCTGGGGACCGCTGGCCTGCATTCCTCCTTCGCTTCCGGGTAGGCATCCGGAAATCCCGGGTCACGTGACGCCGGGAGCTGGGGCTGCTGGATGGTACTAGTCATATCCTGCTCGTATGATCGGAGATTGTGAGTGTGTCCCACTCCCAACCCGTTTCGGCCGGGTTGGCCTTCCTCTGGGGATTTTTTTCCACACCCCCAGAGGAAGGCCAACCCGGCCGAAACGGTTTGGGACACACTCACAATCTCCGATCATAAGAGCAGGATACTAGTGGTTGGAGTAGAATTTTATGAATTCTACTCCAATTGCCCTATAGTAACTATAGGTGATACTAAAATAATGTGAAAAGGGTGTGAAAACACAAAACAGCCTTTTTCACTTTATTTTAGTAAACATAATGTTAATAAATAGAGCCCTTGTTCATTCATGTTGTTACATCCAGAGCCAAGTGATGATGTTCAGCCCAATAAATGAGAAAATACCCCACAAACCATCTTCCATCCAAGAACCCAATACTACCTGTAAGAACAAACACTGGTCCTGATTCAGACCCCCCCCACCCGGTCGATGGTAGCCCAGGGCGCACCCGCGGCATGTGCACTTTTGAGCCCCAGAGTGAGCGCAAAAAGCGCTCACTCTGGGACTTACTACAAAAGGGGTGGCTGTTGATGTTGATCGACAGCTCGCCCCATTTAGTAGGCATGGTGGGGGGGTGGCTTCACAAATGGAGGCATTCCCATGCGAACGCCTGTCGTTTGTGGGCAGCCCCACTGACATCACCAGTGATGTCAGTGAGAGAGCTTCAGGCTCTATTTGAGCCAGAGGGCCTGATTCAGAGGCACTCGCAAAAAGCGAGTTGCGGCCACTTGGATGCGCGCATAGCTGTGGGTTACCACCCACAGCTATTGCGAGCGACCATGATGACATATCGGGTAAAATTACCAAATCGTGAGTCCCCACTCACGATCACAATGCGATGCGAGCCCCCGCAGGTCGCACATCGCATCTTCAGATCTGCCATGCTGTAGGGCAGATCTAACGATCTAGACTGAAATGCACTGTGAAAAAGTCTGGCTGCAGGAGATCGGATGAAGATTGGACAGCATATCGTGTGCAGAGCTGCCGGGAGAGCTTCAAGGGAAATCGAACACATCGTCCGAATGTGAGTATAGTCGGTATGTGTGTGGACACCTTAACACTCATCCCAGCACTGCAGTCACATGACAACCAGGTTACACTGTAACTCTCATCACAGCTCTGCAGTCACATGACACCCAGGTTACACTGTAACTCTCATCCCAGCACTGCAGTCACATGACACCCAGGTTACACTGTAACTCTCATCCCAGCACTGCAGTCACATGACACCCAGGTTACACTGTAACTCTCATCACAGCTCTGCAGTCACATGACACCCAGGTTACACTGTAACTCTCATCACAGCTCTGCAGTCACATAACACCCAGGTTACACTGTAACTCTCATCCCAGCTCTGCAGTCACATGACAACCAGGTTACACTGTAACTCTCATCCCAGCACTGCAGTCACATGACACCCAGGTTACACTGTAACTCTCATCCCAGCACTGCAGTCACATGACACCCAGGTTACACTGTAACTCTCATCACAGCTCTGCAGTCACATGACACCCAGGTTACACTGTAACTCTCATCACAGCTCTGCAGTCACATGACACCCAGGTTACACTGTAACTCTCATCCCAGCACTGCAGTCACATGACACCCAGGTTACACTGTAACTCTCATCCCAGCACTGCAGTCACATGACACCCAGGTTACACTGTAACTCTCATCACAGCTCTGCAGTCACATGACACCCAGGTTACACTGTAACTCTCATCCCAGCTCTGCAGTCACATGACAACCAGGTTACACTGTAACTCTCATCCCAGCACTGCAGTCACATGACACCCAGGTTACACTGTAACTCTCATCCCAGCACTGCAGTCACATGACACCCAGGTTACACTGTAACTCTCATCACAGCTCTGCAGTCACATGACACCCAGGTTACACTGTAACTCTCATACCAGCTCTGCAGTCACATGACACCCAGGTTACACTGTAACTCTCATCCCTGCTCTGTAGTCACATGGGTATACGTTTATGAAGCTTGTGGATAGAATGCCGACCGCCAGCTTCTAGACTACTTAATGCCAGCAAGGGTTAAATGACAGGCATCTTAATCTAGATGCCTGTTATTTTACCGATGCTGGGAGACCGGCGCCCGGCATCCCAATCGAAGGCTGGGAGAGGGTTAGGTTTAGGGCTTCCGGGGGGGACTTAGGGTTAGGCAACCCCCTGGGAGGTTAGGAGGTTAACAGAAGCACCGTGATGGGGAACCAATGGGATCACAACGAACCTGTCTATTGTGTAGTCTATTTCTGTGAGGGTATAAATATGTGTGTTGTGACCCCAGTCTGGAGTCTTCTTGCTCATTACTTATTGACGGAGGTTTCTTGCTGATGCCGGTATCTGGTCCAGAGCGCGTGCGTATGTATAACTGTATCGTGGGTCTGTATAATTCTTTGCGCTAAATTGTACTTAGATCACAGCGTGTAACTGACTGTACTTTACTTGAATAATACTTTGTGCTTTGGAAACACATGTTCAAGGTCTAAAGTCTTTGTTTTACTGTATGACTGCGTACGCAAATAGCGCCAATTTTAGAGGTTTATAGGAAGGGTTTAGAAAGTATAGGTAGGTGCAAATAGAGGTTAAAATCCAGTATCCTTAGTTTGGGGCTCGTAGAGTGAGGTCACTTACCTACTCACATGATATACCTAAGGTTATCGATATCTCACCAAAGGGTGGATAGTGGCCCCACGCAGTTTTACCTGCAACCACTCGGTGCTGAGAGATCGCTACCCATTATTGTGTGAGCAAGGGACGCTGACTAGAGTCCAGGGACAAGAAAGGGAAAAAGTTTGTTTTCCTTTGTTGATAGCATTTCACGCTAAAAAGGCACCACAGTATTGTGTTCACGGCTGAGTCGCATTTTTGCGCGTAATAGAGATGCACTTTTGCGTATGCAGCTTAACGTTAAATCATACGGTTGTGTAGTAGTCAAATTTTTGTGTATGTGACTAGTCGCACAATAGGGCCACTTTTGGATTTTTTTTCCAGGGCCACTTTTATTTCCCAATCCGCCCCTGGCTTCTGTCCATGTCCGATTTTCCCTCAAGCCCTATCCCGGGGGAGACGAAGGTACAGTAGCTTAGGGCCTGATTCAGAGCTGAACGCTCTGACCAGAGCGCTCGCTCTGAATCAGGGCCCTCCTCCATGAAAATGGAGCGGCCTCCTGGCCGCTCGTATAGCTGTGGGTGACCACCCACAGCATATGCGAGCGGCCAAAAAGATGGTTGCGATGGTCTTGACCATCGCGACCATAGGACTTGCGACGGAGACCCTGCGGTAGGGTCTCCTAGCCACAAGTCCTGGAGTGATTTTGGCTCTATCAGGGGGCGTGCTGTCAATCAACATCGACAGCACACCCCCTTTGGTGCGAGACCCGGAGCGATGGAGAGCCCGTCGCTCCTCGGGTCTCGCGCATGCGCACAATGGAGCTCCCTCCGTCGTGCGCATGCGCAGTGGGGAACATCAACCCGCTTGTGAGCGTACTGTCGCTCACGAGCGGGTCTGAATGACCCCCTTAGTCAGGAAGTAATTCCTATCTCTTTCTTTTTATTCCTCAGAAGAAACAGAAATAGATTTGCTCATTACAGCACTTTTTAGGAGTACAGTATGTGACAGCTGGGGACAGAGGGTCTGATTCAGAGCCACTCGTAAGCGGCCGCTCGTTCGCTCTGAGCGATGTTCGCACATCTGCGCATGCGTATGGGTTGTAATTCGCATGCGCCAACCAGTCAGTGCGGTCAGAAATCATGCACTCGGAAAACAGCGAGGGGCTGCTAATTTGATTGACAGAATGTACCGTTTGTGGGTGGTAACAGGGGAAGGTGCTTGAAAATGGGGAGTGGAGATCCGAAGGCAGGCGTGCCAAACGGTCAAAAGGGCGTTTAATGGGAGTGCATAATTAGTAAAGCAGCGTCATCGACCACGTCACTTGGTTGTCTTTTAGCCTGAACTGCTCACAGTGATAGCGGTAAGAATAACCTATCACACGCACTGCGAGCAGTTCAGATGCTTTTCGATGTACCCAATTAATCTAATAAATACCGGAGAAGACGTATGATGCGAGCAGCCAGGGGGCGTCTTTACAAAATAGCGAACAAATTTATTGTTCACTCGCTTAGACATAGAGGCGTCAACAAACCGCAAAGAGCGAGCGTTCAATTTAAATAGCCGGCCCCTTTTTTGGAACGACCGTCCGCAAATAGCGTCCAGCTCTGAATCAGGCCCAGTGAGTGTTACGCTGCATAGGTTGTGAACCCATTTACTTAGCATAGAATATGTACATTTGTACTGCCCATTCCCACAAAAAATGCAGATTTGGCACATTCACATCCTTAAGCTGGGTACACACCTAAACAATCATCATCCAATATCGAGTGAACGGCCATTGGATTGTATAGGTGTGTACGCTGTCCCGATGCAGGAGCGTCAGCCGATAAACGGCTTTTAACGCTCCTGCAATGGTCGCGATTGGGAGGTCGCATCTTATGTACAATTTAATAGTTATTGGGTCGACCTCCCGATCCCATAGAAGCCCGTACACACTGTGCTATGGGCCTGATTCAGAGCCGCTCGTAAGTGGCCGCTCGTTCGCTCCGAGCGATGTTCGCACATCTCCGCATGCATATGGGTTGCAATGCGCATGCGCCAACCAGTCAGTGTGGTCGGAAATAGTGTGCTCGCAAAATAGCGAGTGCCTGCTAATTTGAGTGACAGGATGAGGCGTTTGTGGGTGGTAACAGGGGAAGGTGCTTGAAAACGGGGATTGGAGATCTGAACGCAGGCGTGCCAAACGGTCAAAACTGGCGTTTTAAGGGTGTGCATAATTAACAAAGCAGCGTCATCGACCACGTCACTTGGTTGTCTTTTAGCCTGAACTGCTCGCATGATTGCGGTAGGAAAATGCTACCACAAGAATAGCGAGCAGTTCATACGACTTTCAATGTACTCGATTACTCAAATAAATAGCGGACATGACGTATGATGCGAGCGGCCAAGTGGTGTCTTTACAAAATAGCGAGCGCATGTTTCGGACGCTCGCTCAGACATAGAGGCGTCAACAGACCGCAAAGAGCGAGCGCTCTATTTAAATATCCGGCCCCTTTTTCTGAACGAGCGAGCGCAAATAGCGTCCAGCTCTGAATGAGGTCTAATGTCTGCTATGTCTGCACAGTTTGTACGCGGCTGACAGGGGGTCACACTGGGGACAGTTTTACCCCATCAGCCTACAATTGTAAAAGTGTGTACCCAGCTTTACTCTTGGTGGGATTGCACAGGTGTGTGTGTGTGGGGGGGGGGTTGTGCAGACCATGTACCATAACTGTGTGTTCCCATAACAGTGACCTGAGACAGACCCACATAGCGCTGTATGTACACCTTTCCCTAGTTGAGAGCTGCAGTACATACATGCTGATAATAATGATGTTGCCAGCTCTATATTTCAGCTACTGATTGGCTGATTGCAGATTCACCACTGAAGCTTACAGTATATGTATTTGTGGGTGTATTTTACCAAAAATATTATCTACTGTCATATATACATGAGATGGAAAATTAGAACTGTGTCTTATGGAGAGTTCATTTAGATATAAATAAATCCTAAATGTGAATGTGTTTTTAGCTATCAAAATAAATGTGTAAGTGCATCCGGGTGTATGTAAGCCTGTAACATACAGTGCTGCTGCATCTAGGTATGGCTCTGAATCACCAAATATACAATCTATGCACAATATATAGCATTTTCCTACTTTCCATATGGTATATAGGAGGTCATCTTAGTCTCTGCACAGTATATATGATTTCCCACTAGTCTCTGCACCGTATATAGGATTTCCCACTAGTCTCTGCACAGTATATAGGATTTCCCATTAGTCTCTGCACAGTATATAGGATTTCCCATTAGTCTCTGAACAGTATATAGGATTTCCCATTAGTCTCTGCACAGTAAATAGGATTTCCCAGTAGTCTTTGCACAGTATATATGAATTCCCATTACCCTCTGCACAGTATATAGGAATTCTCAACAGCCTCTGCACAGTATATAGGATTTCCCATTAGCCTCTGCATAGTATATAGGATTTCCCATTAGCCTCTGCAAGGTATATAGGATTTCCCATTAGCCTCTGCACATTATATAGGATTTCCCACTAGTCTCTGCACAGTATATAGGATTTCCCATTAGCCTCTGCACAGTATATAGGATTTCCCATTAGCCTCTGCACAGTATATAGGAATTCTCATTAGCCTCTGCACAGTATATAGGAATTCTCAACAGCCTCTGCACAGTATATAGGATTTCTCATTAGCCTCTGCAAAGTATATAGGATTTCCCACTAGACTCTGCACAGTTTATAGGATTTCCCATTAGTCTCTGCACAGTTTATAGGATTTCCCATTAGTCTCTGCACAGTATATATAATTTCCCATTAGTCTCTGCACAGTATATATAATTTCCCATTAGTCTCTGCACAGTATATATGATTTCCCATTAGTCTCTGAACATTATATAAGATTTCCCATTAGTCTCTGCACAGTATATATAATTTCCCATTAGTCTCTGAACATTATATAAGATTTCCCATAAGTCTCTGCACGGTATATAGGATTTCCCATTAGTCTCTGCACAGTATATAGGATTTCCCATTAGTCTCTGAACATTATATAAGATTTCCCATTAGTCTCTGCACAGTATATAGGATTTCCCATTAGTCTCTGAACAGTATATAGGATTTCCCATTAGTCGCTGCACAGTATATAAGATTTCCCATTAGTCTCTGCACAGTATATAGGATTTCCCACTAGTCTACTATTCTTTGCACAGTATATAGGAATTCCCATTACCCTCTGCATAGTATATAGGATTTCCCATTAGCCTCTGCACAGTATATAGGATTTCTCAACAGCCTCTGCACAGTATATAGGATTTCCCATTAGCCTCTGCAAAGTATATAGGATTTCTCATTAGCCTCTGCATGGTATATAGGATTTCCCATTAGCCTCTGCACGGTATATAGGAGTTCCCATTAGTCACTGCACAGTTTATAGGATTTTCCATCAGTCTCTGCACAGTATATAGGATTTCCCATTAGTCTCTGCACAGTATATAGGATTTCCCATTAGTCTCTGCACAGTATAGAAAATGGGCCTCAGACTGCACACCCTGAACACACATTATATACATATATATATATATATATATATATATATACAATTGGAGGTGCTACCTGTGGAGAAAATTGATATATACACAAAAAGAAATACAGGTGCTCAACTCCAAATTAATTGTATATAAATAAATACATTTTTGCACTGAATAGAGGTTTTTAGCATAATCTTGGCCAAGGTTATGGGCCTACCCACCACATCCAGGTAACCTCTTTAGGGTAGGTCCCTAACATACTAGGGTTCAAATCCAGAGCACAGGACACCCCCAAACTAGCCCAGCTAAGCCTCCCCAAGACACCACTCTAATAAGAAAGGTGCAGTGTAATAGAGATAGCTAAGAGCAGCCACAGCTGCATATAAAGAATAAAAATAAAAAAGTGTTTTTTATATTGTATTTCACAGACAGTGAAGCGTTAAAATGTGCTGAAAGAAGAATGTGTTATACTGCGGTGCCCTGAGGCAGATCAACCAAAGCAATCCAGGGGGACCCACGCCCCAAAAATGAACCAAAGCTGCACTACACAGTCTAAATATTAGCAGGACTTACCTATATTGTGCCTCTGACTGGTGTGCATATTACTATGGTTGATCTGCACAGGGCACTGCAGTATAACACGTTTTAACGCTTCACTGTTTGTTTATTATATTGTATTGCACTTTTTTATTTTAATTCTTTGTATGCAGCTGTGGCTGCTCTTAGCTATCTCTATTACACTGCACCTTTCTTATTAGAGTGGTTTCTTGGGGAGGCTTAGCTGGGCTAGTTTGGGGGTGTCCTGTGCTCTGGATTTGAACCCTAGTATGTTAGGGACCTACCCTAAAGAGGTTACCTGGATGTGGTGGGTAGGCCCATAACCTTGGCCAAGATTATGCTAAAAACCTCTATTCAGTGCAAAAATGTATTTATTTATATACAATTAATTTGGAGTTGAGCACCTGTATTTCTTTTTGTATCTCTGCATAGTATATAGTAGTTCCTCTAAGTGTCTGCACAGTATATAGGATTTCCCACTAGTCTCTGCAGAGTATATAGGATTTCACATTAGTCTCTGCACAGTATATAGGAGATCCTTTAAGTCTCTGCATAGTATATAGGATTTCCCATTAGCCTCTGCACAGTATATAGGATTTCTCAACAGCCTCTGCACAGTATATAGGATTTCCCATTAGCCTCTGCAAAGTATATAGGATTTCTCAATAGCCTCTGCATGGTATATAGGATTTCCCATTAGCCTCTGCACAGTATATAGGATTTCCCATTAGTCTCTGCACAGTATATAGGATTTCCCATTAGTCACTGCACAGTTTATAGGATTACCCATTAGTCTCTGCATAGTATATAGGATTTCCCATTAGTCTCTGCACATTATATAGGATTTCCCATTGGTCTCTGCACATTATATAGGATTTCCCATTAGTCTCTGCACAGTATATAGGATTTCACATTAGTCTCTGCACGGTATATAGGATTTCCCACTAGTCTCTGCACAGTATATAGGATTTCCCACTAGTCTCTGCACAGTATATAGGATTTCCCATTAGTTTCTGCACAGTATATAGGATTTCCCACTAGTCTCTGCACAGTATATAGGATTTCCCACTAGTCTCTGCACATTATATAGGTTTCTCCATTAGTTTTTGCAATATTTACCCTTAGACACAGCACAGTATATACGATTTCCACCTTATTCTCTGCACAATATATAGGAATTCCTATTAGATTTTATAAAGCATTATTATTATTATTATTATTATTATTATTAGTATTGTTATTATCCTTTATATGGCACCACAAGGGTTCCGCAGCACCTTAAGCTGGTCACACAGTAGACCAACTTACATCCAACCAGCCAACTAGGTGATTGGTTGGAATGAGAATCTGGTAATGTATGGGAGTAACTGATGATCAGCAATTTGCTCCCAAATGCCGGAAAATGAACAAAAACTGTTGTTTGAACAAATTGTTTAGATCAAACATTTAACAAACTTGTCTGACGCCATTTTCACCTGTTTTCTGGCATTTAGGAGCAAATTGCTGATCATCAGTTACTCCCATACGTCACCAGATTTTCATTCCAACCAATCAACTAGTTGGCTGGTTGGATGTAAGTTTGTCTAGTGTGTGGCCAGCTTTACACAGTACATAAACAAATGAGCACACAAGAAATAGTTATTAACAGTACAAACAATGCAGGACAAATACATGATTTATACATTGCTGCATAACACTGAAGCTGCATACACACACAACGATTTTTTTAATGATCGATTTTAGTAAACGATTTTTTCCCTTGAAAAAATTAACTAAAATCGTTTACTAAAGTTGTTCATTTACTAAATGTCATGAACGATTTTTATGAACTACAAACGATTTTTGCATATTCCCTTAATGAAAATCGTTGAGTTGACAAGTCTGACTGAACTACAAACTACAAACGACAAACTACAAACGTGAACGAGCATTAACGATAATCGTTCATCGTTTGACTCAGAAAGTGAACGATTTTTGCAAACGATTATCGTTAAACGATATCGTTTAATGATAATCATTAAAAAAATCGTTGTGTGTGTATGCAGCTTTAGATAAGCAGCATGGTGTCTGTAACCAAGGGTTAGGTGCTGTTGTAAATTAAAGTATAATTAAGTGAAGGAGAAGCACATGAGGGAAGAGGGGCCCTGCTCGTGAGAGCTTACATTCTAAAGGGGAGGGGGCAGACAAACAGGGGTGACACAGATGGGCTGGATACAAGGGTCACAGTAATATAACATCTATGGAAAGTTTAGTCTAAGAGGAAAAGACAATGAGTTGAGCAAAATTTGCACCAAGCCTCATGATTTGGGGGCCACAACCAAGGACCATTTGAGAGGTCATCTTGCTGCGGCGTTTGGTATGGCATAGTTGGAGTGGATAAGCAGATTGCATGGGGAGATCAGGAGGGATGCGGGCAGCATTGGGGATCCAGGTGCAGGCACATAGGCATGATGATAATGAGGTGGTAGATAAAAGCAGTCCTTAATAGCTGAAATTGCTGATTTGTTAAGTTCTCCTCCTGTTTAACTCCAGAATAACTCCGGCTTCAATTTAAATGTTCTATTTACACTTAAAATCTAATCACTGTTGCTATGGCAGCCTAATAGTGACAAATTAGTATGACTCAAACCAGGTGTCTGCAATGATTCCACCCCCACCCCTAACACCCTCCTCACACAACAAAGGGGTTCAGCAGTCAAATAAACAAATGGTGAGAGGACAATATACCAACACAGATACAGAGTCATTTCCTGCCTTGATACAGATTTTAAAACAATATGAAATACTGTATATCATTTACCTATCAATATTAAAGGCTGTGCAATAGAAAAAAACCAAGCAGCAGTATGTTGGGTGCTGTAGTTAATTACCTGTGGACGATAAGAAATGAAAACTCACATCACAGTTCCTTCCAGGTACTAGTATAGTTAGTAATAACTCCAGAATAACTCCGGCTTCAATTTAAATGTTCTATTTACACTTAGAATCTAATCACTGTTGCTAGAGCAGCCTCGGCCATAGCTGCCTAATGCTGGCCATACAGCTGCACGATTTTGGGCCGATTGCCCGATGTTCGATGAGTCTTAACGATGGATCCTGTAAAAATCAAGTATTTTTGGAGTAAGATACGATCCGATGCGCGCTCTCGCAGCTCCTAGAATGGATCGTATGATCAGATATGCAGCCCATATTTTCCGTCCTATCGCGTGCAGATCGTACCATTGAATTTGTGCATGCGATGCATAATGCGTCCATTCAAGTAATTTCAATGACATTTTCCATGATCAGTGCGTGAGGCACACGATCGATCGTACAACAAATCGTGTGCTAAGAAAAACAAGAACATTCTGCTGGTACTGCCAGGGAGCTCCGGGGAATCAGACGGATAATTGGATCTGATGCTGATCGCGCAGGTTTACAGTACAGTATACAGGATTTATCCCTATTCTCTGTACAGTATATATGAATTCCTTTTAGTATCTGCACAGTATATATGATGTCCCCTTATTCTCTGCACAGTATATATGATGTCCCCTTATTCTCTGCACAGTATATAGGATGTCCCCTTATTCTCTGCACAGTATATACGATGTCCCCTTATTCTCTGCACAGTATATATGATATCCCCTTATTCTCTGCACAGTATATATGATATCCCCTTATTCTCTGCACAGTATATAGGATGTCCCCTTATTCTCTGCACAGTATATAGTATGTCCCCTTATTCTCTGCACAGTATATAGGATGTCCCCTTATTCTCTGCACAGTATATAGTATGTCCCCTTATTCTCTGCACAGTATATAGGATGTCCCCTTATTCTCTGCACAGTATATAGGATGTCCCCTTATTCTCTGCACAGTATATAGGATGTCCCCTTATTCTCTGCACAGTATACAGGATTTCCCATTAGTCTCTGCACAGTATATAGGATGTCTCCTTAGTCTCTGCACAGTATATAGGATGTCCCCTTATTCTCTGCACAGTATATAGGATGTCCCATTAGTCTCTGCACAGTATATAGGATTTCCTTTTAGTCTCTGCACAGTATATAGGATTTCCATTTAGTCTCTGCACAGTATATAGGATTTCCCATTAGTCTCTACACAGTATATAGGATTTCCTCTTAGTCTCAGCACAGTATACAGGATTTCCCATTAGTCTCTGCACAGTATATAGGATTTCCCATTAGTCTCTGCACAGAATATAGGTCTTCTCATTCGTTTTCATATACAGCCGTGGCCAAACGCTCTGAGAATGACACAAGTATTAGTTGTCACAGAGTCTGCTGCTTCAGTGTTTATGATGGCAATTTGCATATACTCCAGAATGTCATGAAGAGTGATCAGATGAATTGCAATTAATTGCTATGTCCCTCTTTGCCATGACCATGAATTTAGGGCCCAATTCAGACCCGGTCGTTAGCAAGCGTTCGCTCATAGCTGGCGATGTTTTGCAATGTGTGCCTGTGCAAATTAGTCCAAGCGATCCGGAAGCGTACGCTCGCCCACCATAGACAGCCCAGCTGAATGAGTGACAGGTCAAGTTGTTTGTGGGTGGTAACAGGGGCTGGCCACTAGAAATGGGGGAGTGGAGGTGCAAACGCAGGCGTGGCTGAGCGTCTTAACGCCATTTCAGAGGCATGCATAATTAACAGGCATTGTCATAGTACACGTCACCTGGTTGAATTATACACTGAAGTGCTCGCAGTGCTTGCGGTAGGGTATAGTCAACCTCAAGCGCTGTGTTCACTTCCGATGGTACCCGATGTATCGATGGTTGCATAAACTTCCTGGAGATGACATGCGCTAGTGGACATCTTAAGACAGGCTGGTGGGCATCTGTATACACAGGTTCATCGCACACCAAGACCTAGTGGGCATGCTTATGGCTTGCCATGCGATTGCCTGCCTTGCCATCACTTAGCCGAATTTGCATACTCTGGAAGCGAGCATACGCATCTAGTGAGCGGGTCTGAATCGAGCCCTTAATCACAAAAACAAATTTCCACTGCATTTCAGCCCTGCAACAAAATGACCAGCTGACATCATGTCAGTGATTCTCTCGTTAACACAGGTGAGAGTGTTGGCAAGGACAAGGCTGGAGATCACTCTGTCATGCTGATTGAGTTCCTCAAGAGGCGGGTGGACAAACAATAACCCACAAATTCTGACAATCTCCAAGCATTGATTGGGCAATAATGGTTGGCAATCAGTCAGTATGTGGCCCAGAAGTTGAGTGACAACATGCCAAGGCAAATTAGTCTTGAAAAAGGGTCAACACTGCAAATATTCACTCTTTACATAAGCTTAATGTAATTGTCAATAAAAGCCTTTGACACTTATGTAATGCTGTAATGTTACATCAGTATACCATAGTAACATCTGACACTTATGTAATGCTGTAATGTTACCTCAGTATACCATAGTAACATCTGAAACTTATGTAATGCTGTAATGTTACCTCAGTATACCATAGTAGCATCTGACACTTATGTAATGCTGTAATGTTACCTCAGTATACCATAGTAACATCTGACACTTATGTAATGCTGTAATGTCACCTCAGTATACCATAGTAACATCTGACACTTATGTAATGCTGTAATGTTACCTCAGTATACCATAGTAACATCTGACACTTATGTAATGCTACCTCAGTATACCATAGGAACATCTGACACTTATGTAATGCTGTAATGTTACCTCAGTATACCATAGTAACATCTGACACTTATCTAATGCTGTAATGTTACATCAGTATACCATAGTAACATCTGACACTTATCTAATGCTGTAATGTTACCTCAGTATACCATAGTAACATCTAACACTAATGAATCATCTGACAAACAGGTCTAAACTAGGGGTGAGCGGGTTCGGATTTCTGAAATCCGAACCCCCCCGAGCCCCCCCGATCCGAGGCAGATCCGAGTCAGGCTCGACTTTTCCCGCCTGACTCGGATCTGAAATCGAGGCAAAACGTCATCATCCCGCCTTCCGGGTCTAGCGGGTTTTGGATTCTATATAAGGTACCCGCATCGGCGCCATTTTCTCACTCGGCTGTGGACAGTGAAGAGGGAGGATTGGAGTTAGGGCTGGCTGGACTGTGTAGTGTAGTGTAGTGTAGTGTAGTGTTGTGCTGTGCTGTGCTGCGCTGTGCTGCTGTTGTCCATAGGGGCTGTGTCCACTACTTCAAAGTCCATAGGGGCTGGCTGGACTGTGTTGTGCAGTCAGTTGTCCATAGGGGCTGTGTCCACTCCAAAGTCCTGTGCAGTGTCCCAGTCCTAAAGGGGTGCTGTAGTGTTGTCCAGGGGGTGCTCTGTCCGTCAGGAGTGCTCCCCCCAAGTGCTAAAAAAAAAAATATTTTTTCTGTGTTTGTGAATTGTGTGCACTGTGGCTGCATGTGTATCAACAAAGGAGCAGCGTCAAGCGTGCGCCTGTGTCCCATAAGTAAAAGGCCGGCTAGCTTGTCCATTAAAGGGTGCTGTAACCCCCAAAGGGCACTCCAAACAAAATAAAAAATAATATTTTTTTGTGTTTGTGAATTGGGTGCGCAGTAGCCGCACGTGAATCAACAAAGTAGTGCCAAGCGTGCGCCTGTGTCCCATAAATAAAGTGGCTGGATTGACCGCTAAAGGATGCTGTAACCCCCAAAGGGCACTCCAAACAAAATAAAAAAAAAAATTCTGTGTTTGTGAATTGTGTGCACTGTGGCTGCACGTGCATCAACAAAGGAGCAGCGTCAAGCGTGCGCCTGTGTCCCATAAGTAAAGGGCCGGCTGGCTCATTTCTTAAAGGGTGGTGTAACCCACAAAGTGCACTAGTCTCCAACAAAAATAAAAAATAATTTTCTGTGTTTGTGTGCGCCTTAGCCGCACGTATATATCAATATAACATAAATGGAGGACCAAACTTTCTCCAATGACCTTGAAAAAAACATTTAAATCATCTGAAGAGAAACGTAAACTTGCCAATATGCCATTTACGACACGGAGTGGCAAGGAACGGCTAAGGTCTTTCCCTATGTTCATGTCTAGTGGTTCAGCTTCACATGACGATGGAAGCCCTCCTCCCGCTAAAAAAATCAAACGAGTTAAGCTGGCAAAAGCACAGCGAAGAACTGTGCTTTCTAAGAAGATATCACAAATCCCCAAGGAGAGTCCAAGTGTGGTGGCGGTTGTGATGCCTGACCTTCCCAGCACTGGACGGGAAGAGGTGGCTCTTTCCACCATTTGCCAAGGTGAAATAAGTAGGGGTAGGGACGTTAACCACCTAGGAACATCCTCCCTTAAACGGCACCTGCAGCGCGTTCATAATAAGTTACTGTCAAGTTCAGAAACTTTGGCTAAGACCGTAAGCAGTCCAGGGACACCTAAATCTCATTTTCCTGTTTTATCCAAGGAATTGGTGGATGAGGAGGATGAGGACGACATCTTGCCTCCGTAGAGCCAGTTTGTGCAGGGACAGATTAATTGCCAGCTTGTTTTGTGGGGACCAAAACGAACCAATCATTTCAGCCACAGTCATGTGGAAGACCCTGGTGCTGAAATGATTGGTTTGTTAAAGTGTGCATGTCCTGTTTATACAACATAAGGGTGGGTGGGAGGGCCCAAGGACAATTCCATCTTGCACCTCTTTTTTTTCTTTGCATTATGTACAGTTTGGGGCCTAGTTTTTCAAACTGCCATCCTGTCTGCCACTGCAGTGCCACTCCTAGATGGGTCACGTGTTTGTGCCGCCCACTCGTGTCGCTTAGCAGTCATCCAGCTACCTCTGTGCAGCCTTTTGGCTATAAAAACACTATTGTGAGGTGTGAGGTGTTCAGAATAGACTGGAAATGAGTGGAAATTAAGGTTATTGAGGTTAATAATAGCATAGGAGCAGAAAAACCCACAAATTCTGTGATTTAAGCTGTTTTTATGCTTTTTTTCAAAAAAATACAGATCCAAAACACAAAACCCAGAACCCAAAGCACGGAAGGGTGGTTTTGGCAAAACCAATCCAGATCCAAAACACGAAGAAAGATCCAGATCCAAAACACAAAACACGAAAAGTGGCCGGAGCTCACCCCTAGTCTAAACACACTGAAGCAGCAAACTTTGTGAAAACCAATACTTGTGTCATTCTCAAAACTTTTGGCCATGGATGTAGTATCAGTGGCGTCACAAGGCGGGTGCGGCCCGCACCCGGGTGTCACCCGCCGAGGGGTGACACCAAGGTGCAGGATCCCCCTCAGTGACAGGAGCCGGGTGCTGCACTATAGCATTAAGTACAGCACTCGGCTCCTGTCAGTGAGGGAGCCCGCACTGCCCATGCCCGCACCTCCTGCACCCCCCGCCGGGCATCACCCCATTGATACCTAATGTATCATTTTGTTAACCACGGCCACGAGCCGGATTCACGCCGCGAGGCCACGCCCCTCCCGAAGGCCCGCCATGCGACGCCACGCCTCCAACACACCCCCTCCCGAAGGCCACGCCCCCATTTCGGCAGGTGCCGAGCGCATGGCGTCCCTCCCCGCACCGGGTGTCACCGTGGGGAGGGACGCCACTGTGTAGTATTGAGGATTTCTCCTTAGTTTCTGCAGGATTTCCCCTTAGTCTCAGTAAAGTATACAGGATTTCTCCTTATTCTTTGTACAGTATATATGAATTCCTTTTAGTATCTGCACAGTATATAGGATTAACCTTATTTTCTGCACTGTATACAGGATTTCCCCGTAGTCTCTGCACTGTATATAGGATTTTCAATTATTCTCTGTATAGTGTCTCACTATGGGGCAGTGTTTGGCTTCTGTGCAATGGTTGGAGTCCGGGGATATTAATTCCACTCCCCTCTTATACATTCTCGCACAGACCTTTGGAACATGGGGGCTACACAATCTGTATCATTAATAAATAACACTACCACTGTGCTTTACTGATAAACATAAATATTCAGGTTAATAAACTGCTGATAAGACACGTTTTACAGAGAATAGAAATCAGTGAGCGGACACTGGGATGGGTATGTAACCCTGGGGAGGAGCAAATGGCTGCTCTCCAAGAGGCAGAGTACATACGGGAGGAACAGGTTTTACCTAAAAAAAAAAACCCCACATCTCTGATTCCCAATCCCAGAGGAGAACAGCGTGGAAACCAGGGTCCCAAACAGCGCCTGTACCAGGTCTGTCATTTACACACTATACCTTACTGCACATGCATGATGTCACTTGTAGTTCTACATCAGCTGCTGTCTGTGTTACAGAGATATCATGTATTTCACATGCTGCAATTATAGGGGCTAAAACATTATTATAACACATTCAAAATGATAGAAATACATTGTGACATAGGCCTGATGCAGAGGTGGGCGCACTGCCGATGGCGAATGGCGTGGAGCAATTATTGGCTACTGCGCATGCGTCTAACTCTCACTGCGCACGTGTCCTGATTGTGTCCATATTAGGCGCACGCAGGGAGAAGTGTAGGGAACATGTAGTGGGCGTGGCTGGGCGGTGACAGTGAGGCGGCTTATCACACGCAGGTAGATGACCCGCGCATTGAGGGAGTGTCCCAGGCATGTCGGTGATAGTGTCTGTGTACACGGATGCGCAGAAGCTCGTATAGGAGATAGGAGGCCATACACGGATAGAGAGACTCCTCCTGGCATAGTGCTGGTGCAGGTTTCCATGGTGCGACCAATGGCGGCTTGTAAGGACGCCCCAATCGGTATTACCGTGTGTACGGACGCTGACAGTGGGCATCTCAGTCCTCGCACAGTCATACGCATGGATGTACACCAGGGAAGTCACTTATAGCGGCAATTACAGAGAGAAGCAGATGAGCGACCACCAATAGACGCAGCTGCGGGCGCCCATAATGCCTCATAGTAATAATAACCTGTCAGTGTTTCCGCTTTTCTCACTTCTTTTGCAGTTGCAGAAACTTTGGACTGAGCTTGTTCATTAATATTAAAGAACTGGCTGTAAATCCAATTAGGTCAATAAGTTGCAGCTACGGCAATAAGAAACCATAGGAAGAGCAGAAAAAGAGCATAATTATTATTATATAGTGACAGTGAGTAAGATCAGCCAGTATGTAACATTTAGATACGCATCCAGACAGAGCAACATTAGCGCATTTATAATCGGTGCCACTAGCACACACAGGGGGGGTTTCAGTGCAGGTTTGCTGGCTGTGTTGGCAGTGCAGGGGTTGCTGACGGTGTCCTCAGTACATGGAATGACAGTGCTGTGGTGCTGGCTGTGTCCTCAGTGAAGGGTACCGGCAATGTAGGCAGTGCCAGCAGTATCTTTAGTGCATGTTTGCTGACAGTCTCGGCAGTGCAGGGGTGCTGGTGGTGTCCTCAGTGCAGGGGTGTTCTCAATGTGGGGTGCTGGCAATGTCGGCAGAGTGGGGGTGCCAGCGGTGTCCTCAGTGCAGGTTTGCTGACAGTCTCGGCAGTGCAGGGGTGCTGGTGGTGTCCTCAGTGTGGGAGTGCCGGCAGTGTCAGCAGTGTGGGGGTCGCTGACGGTGTCCTCCATACATGGAATGACTGCTGCGGTGCTGGCAGTGTCCTCAGTGAAGGGTACCGGCAATGTAGGCAGTGCCAGCGGTATCTTTAGTGCAGGTTTGCTGGCTGTGTTGGCAGTGCAGGGGTTGCTGATGGTTTCCTCAGTACATGGAATGGCAGTGCTGCGGTGCTGGCAGTGTCCTCAGTGAAGGGTACCCACAGTGTTGGCAGTGCGGGGGTGCCAGCGGTGTCTTTAGTGCAGGTTTGCTGGCTGTGTTGGCAGTGCAGGGGTGCTGGTGGTGTCCTCAGTGTGGGAGTGCCGGCAGTGTCAGCAGTGTGGGGGTCGCTGACGGTGTCCTCAGTACATGGAATGGCAGTGCTGCAGTGCTGGCAGTGTCCTCAGTGAAAGGTACCGGTGATGTCGGCAGTGCGGGGGTGCCAGTGGTGTCCTCACTGCATGTTTGCTGACAGTCTCGGCAGTGCAGGGGTGCTGGTGGTGTCCTCAGTGCAGGGGTGTTCTCAATGTAGGGTACTGGCAATGTCGGCAGAGTGGAGGTGCCAGCGGTGTCCTCAGTGCAGGTTTGCTGACAGTCTCTGCAATGCAGGGGTGCTGGTGGTGTCCTCAGTGTGGGAGTGCCGGCAGTTTTGGCAGTGTGGGGGTCACTGACTGTGTCCTCTGTACGTGGGGCAGCAGTGCTGGGGTGCCTGCAGTGTCGGCAGTGGTGGTTTCGGCAGCGGGGGCTGCTGCAAGTTGGGGTGCTGCCGATGTCAGGCAGCGGGGAATGGTGGGTGCCATCTTCTTTTGCTTCCTGTGTGCATAAATGTTACTGCAGAAGTGAACATAGAAACACCATGTGGTTCTGCGATAGTCTCTGTGGGTTTGGTACAGGGCTTAATGTATGATGCAATATTGGGGAGATACTTTGCTCACTTCTGGAAGTTGTGGGAAAGCTGCTTTTGCACAGAGGTAAATCACCCAGACTCATCTGAGAGGGTTACTGACATAATAGCAGAGTCAGAGATGTTCCCTTTTTCTAGTATGATTGGCGAACTAGAGAATGCGGAGCATGATGGTGGCTCGCCAAGTGGTGTGCCTCCCACTAAGGTGGGGAGGGTTATTGAGCCCGTGGCCCGCCTGCCTGATCAAGAGGTCAGGAGAGAGGTCTTTGCCGTTTAGCAGTTGAATGACCCTGCTCTGGTAAAAGCCAGGGAGAATGTCAAGGTGATTAATGGTAAACCCATAGACCCCGATAGTCCTTTGTCATATCCTCACATGGCAGTATGCCAGGATTTGTTGTACCAAGTGACTAAGAAGTGGGAAGATATTGTGGAACAATTAATAGTTCCCAAAGCATGCAGAAGAACAGTGTTAGACTGGCCCATGGTTATATAACGGCAGGCCACCTAGGGGTACAGAAAACTACTGAGCAAATTGTGCAGAGGTTTTTTGGCCCGGGGTCCATAAAGAGGTATCTGACTATTGTGCATCCTGCCCTGAATGTCAGTATCATGCTCCAAGGCCACATTTCAAAAGTCCCCTTGTACCGTTACCCATTATTGAGTTTCTGTTTGAAAGAATAGCTATGGATTTGGTTGGACCATTACTGAAATCTGCCCGGGGCCATCAATATATTCTGGTGATAATGGATTACACTACCAGGTACCCGGAAGCGATACCATTGCGCAATACATCAACCAAGACCATTGCTAAAGCATTAGTCCATGTCTTTAGCAGGTTGGGAATACCTAAGGAGATCCTGACTGACCAAGGTACCCCATTTATGTCAAAAATCATGAAGGAGTTATGCCGCCTGTTTAAAATTGACCAATTAAGAACCTCTGTGTCCCATCCCCAGACCGATGGGTTAGTGGAGAGGTTTAATAAAACTTTAAAACACATGCTAAGGAAAGTAGTGGACAAAGATGGTAGAGATTGGGATTACTTGTTACCTTATTTGCTGTTGGCCATAAGAGAGGTTCCCCAATCCTCCACAGGGTTTTCCCCTTTTGATTTATTGTACAGGAGACATCCAAGGGGGGTACTTGACATTGCCAAAGAGACATGGGAGGGGCAGTCCAGTCCGTATAAAACAGTTATTGAGCATGTTTCTCAAATGCAAGAAAGAATTGCTCCAGTGGTGCCGATAGTAAGAGAGCACTTGGAACAGGCCCAACAGGCACAGCAGAGGGTGTACAACCACAATGCTCGCTTACGCAACTTTGCTCATGGGGACAGAGTGTTGGTGTTGGTTCCCACAGTAGAAAGTAAACTTTTGGCTAAATTGCAAGGACCCTTTGAAGTCTTAGAAAAAGTGGGGCAGGTCAATTATAAAGTTTACCAGCCGGGGAAAAGAAAGCCAGAACAGATATACCATGTAAATCTTATAAAACCCTGGAAGGATAGAACAGCACTGTCAGCCATCCGAGCCCCTCCAGTAAACCCTGGGCCCATGGTACCCGAAGTGCCATTGGCAAAAACTCTGTCAGCCAGTCAACAGCAGGAAGTTAAGGAATTTCTGATCAGAAATAGGGTGCTGTTTTCTAACCTACCAGGGATAACCATGGTCATCAAACATGACATAATCACTGACACAGGGGTTAAGGTTAACCTAAAGCCCTATAGGTTACCAGAAGCCCAAAGAGAATCAGTGTTGAAGGAAATTAAAACATTTTTTAGAGTTGGATGTAATTGTAGAATCGCATAGTGAGTGGTCAAGTCCCATTGTGCTCATTCCAAAACCCGATGGGAATGTGGGATTCTGCAATGACTTATGGAAATTGAACAGTGTGTCAAAGTTCGATGCCTACCCTATGCCTAGGGTGGACGAACTAATTGAAAGGCTGGGGACAGCCAAATATTTAACTACTCTTGACTTAACCAAAGGGTATTGGCAAGTGCCGTTAACTGAGAATGCTGAAGAAAATACAGCTTTTTCTGCACCAGAGGGGTTGTTTCAATACAAAATGTTGCCCTTTGGGCTACATGGGGCACCTGCTACCTTTCAAAGAATGATGGATAGGATTCTAAGGCCCCATAGTCAGTATGCTGCTGCTTATCTGGACGATGTGCTCATTCATAGTCCTGATTGGCAGTCTCACTTGCCCAGAGTACAAGCAGTGTTGGACTCCATCTATAAGGCAGGTTTGACAGCCAACCCAAAAAAGTGTTGTCTGGGGATGGAAGAAGTAAAGTATCTTGGGCACACCATTGGCAGAGGTTTGATAAAGCCACAGCTCAATAAGATTGAGGCAATCCAAAACTGGCCACGCCCCCTGAATAAAAAGCAGGTGAGAGCCTTCTTAGGGATCACTGGGTATTATAGGAGGTTTATACCCAATTTTGCCACCATTGCAGTCCCACTGACTGACCTTACAAAGGCAAACAGAAAGTCATGGTGGAATGGGGTCCTGAAGCAGCGAAGGCTTTCCAGGAGTTAAAAATAGAGTTATATACCCAACCAGTTTTAATGACCCCTGATTTTGACAGAGAGTTTGTTGTACAAACCGATGCTTCAGATGTAGGCATCGGAGCGGTCCTGTCCCAAAGCAAAGAGGGTGAAGAACACCCGATTTTCTTCTTAAGCAGAAAATTAAATGTACATGAAAGAAACTATGCTACGGTAGAGAAAGAAGCATTGGCCATAAAGTGGATGTGAGAGACTCTCAGGTACTACTTGGTGGGAAGAAAGTTCTGATTGATCACTGACCATGCCCCTCTGAAGTGGATGTCAGAAAACAAGGACAGTAATGTGAGAATAACGAGATGGTTCTTGGCATTACAAACCTTTAAATTTACATTAGAACACAGGCCAGGAAGCCAGCTGGCCAATACAGATGCTTTGTCATGTGTCCATTGTTTGGGGGCTGTGGTTGTTCTGCCTCACAGTTTGAAACAAAGGAGGGGATATGTGATAGAAGCACTGGTAGAGTGGTCAATGGCAGGTACATTTTGGCCTATGTGGAGAAGTCTGTTTTGTAAGCAGGACCAGAGTATCGGCTTTTGGAAAAGCTGGTTTGGGTCCTAGTAGTGTGGATGTGAGGAGAGGGAAGTCTCCATCCACAGGCCACTCCAAGTTTTGGGCCTTTCAGCCTGGTAACAGGCTCATTAGGGCTTGCAGCTGTAAATGACTAATATAAGCTGGGTTTGTTTGTGGCCGAGTGTCTCACAGACTAGCCTGTTCAGAAACACTTGGTTACTTTCCATGTAAGTACTGTGCACGTGTTTTGTTGATGGTGAGGGCAATAGCCCCTACCATTATTACAGAGAGGGAATCTGCTGTGTAGCTAGTGCCCAGCCGGGCTAGGACTTATGTTTATGTTTTGTTTATGTTTATATTCATTTGGCACAATAAAGACTGGTGCTGACCAGTTTGTACGAGAACCCCAGACTTATATCCTGTTTCCACGGCTGCTGTGTGTGTAAATAGGGAGTCCATCTACCCCAGGAGAGGGACCCCTATCCCGACTGTGTCACAAATATATATATATATATATATATATATATACACACACACATATATATATATATATATATACACAGAGTATATATCTGTGTATGCAAACTCCATAGTAAAACCCTGTGTTTGCCCCTAGGTGCAGGGTGCGTAGTGCAGTGTCCTAAAGTATTAGGTGAGGCTTTGACTACTGGCATCTCTGAGGAAATGGGAGCCTGATATCCATTCACCTATATAGAAATCATTCTCTATTCAACTAGATGAGCTGGGAGATCATAGAAAAGAGAGAAAAACAGCGCTGCAGAGATGGATACTGAGCGAGTGTCTCAACACAATGACTCCAATCATTCAGATGTTCAAATGATTAGAGACACCCTCCTCTCTAGCCTCTCTGTCAGTGGGAGCCTGAGTCAGATCAGCAGTGTAGGGGGCGGAGCTGCCAGTGACTCACTCGGAGTTGGCGGCACCCCTGCTTCCTACAGCTCTAAAGAGCCGGGTCCCGAGACACTGTCCCGAGCGCTCCATTGAGTTGAGCGATGCCTTCAGCGCTGTACATGCCATATACAGTATATAGGAAACTCTGCAGTAAGAGAAATGCCACATGGCTGAGACAATGGATAAATGCAGCCACAGATCTACAATATTTTACATATTAATAACAAGAAAAATGATAAATGTAAAAATATACATCTATAACACCCTTGGGTAAAAAGGTCAGTCTATGGGCTAAATGTAATAGAGCGCGAGCCGATGTCGCTGCGGGAATACATGCGAGTATGCCGGTATTTTTAAATCAGTGAGCATGTTACAGGCTAAATCTGTCATTTATGTTAAAGGCAAAACCAGCTTGATTTTGCCTGTAACGTGATCGCTGCTTTAAAAATAAGGACATACTCACATTTATTCCCTCCGCAGAGCCGGCTCACGCTCTATTACATTTAGCCCTACATGTTACCTGCTCATTGATGTAGCTAAAAATAAAATTTCAGATGGGGCTGATTCTGAATTCGGAGCACAGCAAAAAACGCTAATAACTCTGCACCTGGACTATGGTTGCCGACTTTCTTCAAACCCACGCCAAGTGGCCGCGGGAGTGGTGGCGCATTCTTGTCATTGTGACCCCGCCTGCTGCGGCATGGTTTTACCAAGAGGCACAGGTACTTGCTCTGCTTTACATTGCTCCCACCTGAGAGTCCCCCCTGATGTCCTGGGCAGTTAATATATGGGAGATGCCAATACTAGCACTGCACAGAGATAGTCCACCTTTATCAAGGAGTGAGCTCCTTTCAAGAGCAGATTCAGTGTTAAAGAAGGTGACCTCTCGATGCCATGTAATGTAACCTGTGGTTGGGGTATAGTCTCTGGAGCACCTGTCCCTGAGCCATAATACAAACCCTACAGTATGTCCCCAGATGGAGAACATCTTGTGTAGATCTAACTTATACTTTGTCTCTTTGGCAGGGAAGCGTTATGTCCACTTACAATGTCCGCCTGTACAAGGACTCTGACTTTCCGGCAGTCAGAAGGATCTTTATTGGTGGCTGCAAAGAGCACAGTACTGCAGCCTTCCACAAATCCTTAATGGTGCCCCGCAACTGGCTTCTCCTGCTGGTGGTGTTTGTGCTCCCATTGGTGACCATTGGGTCCATCTTTCTCTCCATCTTAGATGTGGTTGCGGTGTTGGTCATGCTCTGGTTATCTGGGAGACAATTTTTCCACTCCTGCGCTAGGCATGCTTTGGTGGAAGACTTGAAGGACATAACGAGATATTATCTGCAGCGGGAAGGTTATGGATTCTGGGTGGTGGAGTCCGCTGGGGAGGTGGTAGGAATGGTGGCCGCCATCCCCTCATATCTTCCCGGAGGAGAGAAACACATGGAGCTGAAGAGGATGTCGGTGGCTAGTACTCATAGAGGCAAAGGAATCGCTAAACTCTTGTGTAGGACATTGATTAGCTTTGCCCGGGAGAAAGGGTGCGATGCCGTGGTCCTGTCCACCACTACAATTCAGGTGAATGCCCAGAAGCTGTACGAGAAGATTGGCTTCAGGTGCACACATAGCATGGCCTCGTCCAAATTCACAGACAGACCAGCTGCAATCACCAGGGTAATATACAAATATGATATCCCGAAAAGCAAATAGTTTTTCTTAACACTATTCCATGTTTATTGGATTTATTGCAATAAATATAAAAAAAAAGAGTCTATTTTGTATATTTACTTCTACCATGAACTGTAACGGACAGCAAAACGTTCCTAAAAGATCTCGAACAGTCAGAACTAATGTACACTGGTGCTAATAGATGAGGCACATCCAGATCACATTATATAACCTGATTTCCTTTATTACAGGAATGAGCTAAACCATGATAAAATCATCTGCAAACTACGTAAAAAGTCACAATAGGACTCAAAAGGTTTTACATTTGCATTAAATTAGTAATAGCATACAGAAAGGAGAGCTAAGTATTTATTTTCATTTTTAGAAACATTAGTGAAATGCGTGAGGTACAGGTGAGTCTTATGCCTGTTTCTGAAGGATAATAGAGTGAAGGCCTCTCAAACTGCGAGGAATCAAGTTCTATAGAGTCTGAGCCATAAGGCTAAAAGCTCTACACCCCAAATGAAGTAAGGGGGATTCTAAGTATGGCTCATAGTCCTTCATCTACAGATCGCAGTAAGTGAGAGGGGCAGAAAGGAATCAGAAGATGCTTCAGGAAACCTGGACTCTGGTTATGTAGAGCTTTGAGGTCAGTAATCCAATCTTGCCATCTTATATATGTAGATCCCACTAGACAGAGGCAAACATAGGTGACAATCAGAGGTATACATAGGAAGCAGGAAGAAACACGTGGGGAGGGGCTGGAAGCACACATTGGGAGAGGGATCAGTGCCTTATGTTGGAGGGGATCAGAGGCACATGTGGGGAGGGGGGCAGTGGCACACCTGGGGAGGAGGCAGTGCTACACCTGGGGAGGAGGCAGTGCTACACCTGGGGGGAGGCAGTGGCACAGCTGGGGAGGAGGCAGTGGCACACCTGGGGAAGAGGCAGTGGCACACCTGGGGGGACAGTGGCACACATGCAGACACAGAGGAGAGTGATGTATCTCTGTACTGTACTCATCTTGCTGCTTCCTTTATACTGTGTGATGACATTAACAGGTCCCGCCAGAAAGTAGAGCTAGGGGGGAAGGGGAGGGGGGGCGGGTCCCACACAGGGATGATCATTGCTGTGCTGCCTCTCCAGGGTATAGGAAAGTGAACACACCTGATCTGATAGAGGGAGCCAGGGGCACATGGTAATTAATTCAAGAATTCATCCATCTCGCTGCATGTGGGGCACAGCTCACAGACTGACAGCACTGATTATTCCAGCCAATCAATGCTACAGACAGCCTGTGCATAGGAAGCATCAACGTCCAATTATAATGCATGATGTTACTTTATCAGTGTGAATGAATTGCGTAGAATGTGTAGGAATAGTAAGTAGCACAACATAATACTGTTATAATTGGGGAGATCTGGACATTAGAACCATTGGTACAATGTAGAGCTATAACTAGGACGGCAGCTAGAATGGTGTAATTGGGGTGACCCATCATTGCTCTGGTGGTGTGTTCTATAGAGTTGGAGCCATAAGGCTAAAAGCTCTACACCCAAATTAAATAAGGGGGATTCTAAGTACGTCTAATAGTCCTTCATCTATAGATCGCAGTAAGCAAGAGGGGCAGAAAGGAATCAGAAGATGCTTCAGGAAACCTGGACCCTGGTTATGTAGAGCTTTGAAGTCAGTAATCCAATCTTGCCATCTTACACATGTAGATCCCACTAGACAGAGGCAAACATAGGTGAGAATCAGAGGCATACATAGGAAGCAGGAAGAAACACATGTGGGGAGGGGGCCAGAAGCACACATTGGGAGAGGGATCAGTGACATATGTTGGAAGCGATCAGAGGCACATGTGGGGAGGAGGCAGTGGCACACCTGGGGGGGTAGAGAAAGAGAGGGAAATATACCAAACTGTCAGCAGAATCACAAATGCAAAAGGACAGAAAGACACTGGGAGGTGGTGCTTGCAGTATTCAAAGACACAGCTGCAGACACAAAGGAGGGTGATGTAACTCTGTACTGTACTCATCTTCCTTTATCTACCCGCAAAGGGATGTTCATTGCTGTGCTGCCTCTCCAGGGTATAAGGAAGTGCACACACCTGATCTGATAGAGGGGGCCAGGGGCACATGGTAATTAATTCAAGAATTCATCCATCTCGCTGCATGTGGGGCACAGCTCACAGACTGACAGCACTGATTATTCTGGCCAATCACTGCTACAGATAGCCTGTGCATAGGAAGCATCAACGTCCAATTATAATGCATGATGTTACTTTATCAGTGTGAATGAATTGCATAGAATGTGTAGGAATAGTAAGTAGCACAACATAATACTGTTACTGTATCAGATGAGGGGACGTCATTGTATATAGTCAGAATTGGGGGGATCTGGACCGTAGAACCATTGGTACAATGTAGAGCTATAACTAGGACGGCAGCTAGAATGGTGTAATTGGTGTGACCCATCATTGCTCTGGTGGTTCCTGTACTTGGTAACCAGCTGCAAGAAGTGCCTGGATCCTGGTTCTCTCTGGCACCTGTGCACTGCTAATGGCAGAATTATGGGCTGATGTAATGATGTTGCCTAAAAGTGAAGAGGAGCCAAAAGGAGCCCTAAGGTAAGTTATGTACAGAGCATAGAGATGGGGAAGGGGCACAATAGAGAATACACAGACAAGGGAGAGCGCAATACATAAAATATAGGAGATGGACACTATAGCAAGGAGACTTAGGATCCTCAAACAAAAATTCCCTGCAGCCACTGTGACATCTTGGGGTTATTAGCTTGGTAGATTGGTGCTAGTGGTGCAGTGATTAGGTGCAGAATTAGTCCACACATTGCATTCCAGTAAAACAAATGAAAAATTGTACTTTTACTTCAGCATGGACATCAGGAAACAGAAATAAAATAATAACCAACCTAGCCCTTTCTTAGGGCACTAGCTCACTTCTTGAACCCTCTCTATAGAAGTAGCTAAACTGCATGAAAGTCTCTCACAGTCTCTGAGATTTGTGGTCCTTCCTGCCACATGCAGGACTGGACACTGGCCTCCTGGCCTGGTATAGCTTCCTTAGCTTGTTGGCTGCCGCCTCTCACAAGGACAGTGTCAGAGGTATATGGATCTGCTTGCCTCCTTGCAGGTATGATCCTGACCACCTGGTCTGCTTCACTCACACTGCAGTCCCACCTGGACTGTCTGACTGTGTCCACCAGCAGCCTCACCTGGGCTCTGGTCCTATGGCAGCCATTACACATCTTCCCACACTGCTTTTCTACTCTGTGTGGGCGGATCTGTCCTGCCACACACAGAATCTGCTGCTGCTCACCAGCACCACCTCTGGTGATACTGCCACATGTCCCACATAGCTGAACCCAGGGGTTTCAAGCTGGGGAGGGGGATAAGGCATTCACATTGCGAAGTCCCTCTTCACTCTCCTAATGAGGGAAATCCACTGCATCCACAATCATTCAGACTCTGGTAATTTCTGGGGCTCGCATCCTCCAAGTTCCGGAGGTAATTTTTCTACTTACTTTTTTCCTCACTTTATGGTACCAATGGTGGTAGTTGCTTTCTTTATGCAGTACTTGAGGCTCACCCTTGGGTATCGCAACAGGCATTACGAACTTGAAGTACCTTTTTCCAAAGTGACACACTTCCTCTTTACTCTTGCCAGTTAAACCTACTAAAGGCACATCTGTTGGCCAACTTCTACTTGACCCATCTTTAACCTGCAGCCTTGAAGCCCTGTATTGGCTACCAGCATACTTCACTGATGTCCCCTTTGAAGAAGAGGAGCTAACAGTATCCTGAGATTCACCAGCATCACAACTTCTGGACCTTGGCTTTATGTCAATAGACCATGTACTGGCACTGTCACCCTCATACTCCTGACTCTCATGTCCCCATAAGTTACTTGAGTGTTTACTCCATTGATCCACAGACTTGATCTCACGGCTCTCTGCCACTTCATATACATGAGAATTACTCTTCACAAGACTGTTACCATTAACTACCTGTAAGGTTCTATTTTCCACTGCAAAAATGCATGACTTGGGCACATTCACATCACTGTGGTCATATAGTGACATTAGAGTCTCATCTTTGGAAGCCATCAACATATCTGTAGACTTCTGTACATCTTGTACCTTTTCCTCATGGGTTATGCGATCACCAACCATATACGTTAGTTCTTTATCACCAACTTCAGACACGGTTTTGCAATCAGGACTTGTGCCCCTTTGGGAGGACTTCACACCCTCAGCTATTACTGTAAGCTGAAAGTCACTGAAAGGAATCTCATCCACTTGGAATCTTTGCAACGGGTCCCGTGTACTTAGCAGACACTTCTCAAGGTTCTCACTCTGTTCTTGCAACTTCCAAGCCCTGTCATAAGCAAGGTTAAGCTCTCTCTCTCCAAAGATTCGCTTTGCTCTGCAGCTTTATGCAGACTTTCCTCCAGGAACACATTTCTTTCTGTCAGACCTTCTGAAACTGCTCTAGCTGCAGCTAAATTGGAGTGGAGAGTTTGTACTTGCTCCTTACAGCTGACTTTAAGATGAACCATCTCCATCTCTTTTCCTCCAAGGTCAGTTTCCCGCTGAGCGCGAGTCTGCAGCATCTGGAGATACTTCTCTTTTACTTCACAAAACTTTCCCGCCAGATAATTTTTCTCCAATTCACAATTTTTAAGTTTTACTTGAGTGGAGACAATCAAAGAGTCTTTTTCCCTCAACAGCAGAGCCAGATCCGCCACTTTCACTTGTGTGCGCTCTGCATCACTCTGATGTCTCTGGACACCTTCTTTCAATTCCTCCACTTCCTGCTGAAGTACCAGACACTTTTGCTGCAATTCAACAACATCCTGCTCTAATATGTCATTCTTTGCTAGGAGCACATTATTCTCATACTTTGTAACACATTGGAACATTTTAGCTTCCTCAAGGCGTTCAGACATAGCTGCCAATTTGAGGTCTGTCTCTTTAAGAACTTCACGTTTTTCTATTTCTTCCTGCTCAAAGGCCATTTTCAAAGAGGACAATTCACTCTAATTTCTTTTCAGCTTGCCATGAAAATTTCTCTCATCGGCTAATTGTTCCATTAAGTCACCAACCTTCCCAGCATAATACGCATTTCCTTCATTGAAAACTTTATGCGTATTGTCAAATTCTTCCAGGCTGATATAGTCCCTTCTGGATGGACAATGCACCATACCCTGACCCCTTTCTTTTTGGGCCTTGAGCTTTGCCCACTGCTGCCTGTTGGCTTTTTGCGGGGCTGCTATAGCCAGCAGAAAGGCATTCACCATGTCATCCATGTTGTCTCAAAGGGTAAGAGTGAAGCAGAATTAGACTTGCCCAATAATCATTGCATGACGCCTTCATGGGGAACATGGGACAACAGTCTTTTCAGCCACAACAAATTGGGTGTCTGTCACTTTAAGGTTTAAATGCTTGTTTTTTTTTTTAGCACACAGTTTTTAACTTGCAACAGTTGGCTTTCAAATTTATATACTTTACAACATAACACAGCACCTGCTTTGGTTGTTACTTGCACCAACTTTGATTGCAATTAACAGCATATAACAAGTCTCTTTCCCTTTAATTGCAAAAGGAAAAGTCCAGGACACAGAATAGCACACTTTTAAATTAAAGAGCAAGTCCTGAGCATTCAGCAGAATAAACCACTTTAACTTGCAGGTTTTCAACATTGGACGATACACACATTACTCTTCACAGACACAGTATACAGTATACTGCATAACTGGTCATTTCAATGCATTTTCACACCTTTAAACCATGATTTGCAGGCATGCATGCATACAACTTTTCCATGAAATACTTCAACAGACTTTAGCTTCACTCTCCACCTTGACGAGCATTCCACCATGCAGGTGCAGTGAGTCTCCTTTTGGCTTTCTAGAAGAGTCCAATTATGCAGTGCAATAAGCATCCATATTTCCATTTGTATTCCACAATTTCTGCAGCATAGATCTTTTTGCGTAGAATCTGTATGCCCGCATTCTCCACCACATGTGACAACTTGGGGTTATTAGCTTGGTAGATTGGTGCTAGTGGTCAGTGATTAGGTGCAGAATTAGAGTCCACACATTGCATTCCAGTAAAACAAATGAAAAATGGTGTTTTTACTTCAGCATGGACATCAGGAAAAAGAAATAAAATAATAAACAACCTAGCCCTTTCTTAGGGCACTAGTTCATTTCTTGAACCCTTTCTATAGAAGCAGCTAATCTGTATGAAAGTCTCTCACAGTCTCTGAGATTTGTGGTCCTTCCTGCCACATGCAGGACTGGACACTGGCCTCCTGGCCTGGTATAGCTTCCTTAGCTTGTTGGCTGCCGCCTCTCACAAGGACAGTGTCAGAGGTATATGGATCTGCTTGCCTCCTTGCAGGTATGATCCTGACCACCTGGTCTGCTTCACTCACACTGCAGCCCCACCTGGACTGTCTGACTGTGCCCACCAGCAGCCTCACCTGGGCTCTGGTCCTAAGGCAGCCATTACACATCTTCCCACAATGCTTTTCTACTCTGTGTGGGCGGATCTGTCCTGCCACACATAGAATCTGCTGCTGCTCACCAGCACCACCTCTGGTGATACTGCCACACCGGATAGTCTTTTAAATACAGGACTGAATTTCCTAGAGGAATCGGCATGTATAAAAAATTTGCTCTCCCATGGAAAATCCCAGCTCCTGCTACACAATGAATGGGCTGAGGGCCACACAAGTCTTTCTCTCCCCTGTTAAATTCTGTAGGTGTGCACTGACAGCCAGCAAATGTCTCCTGTACCGATAGCTAAGAGTGACCCCACTCAGCCGGTGGTCTAACATTATCACTGGCTGATTTCAGTATGGTCACTGTGACCGGGCAATTTGAGCACTGCACTCACCCCACATGCAGTGGTCAGTATTAGCATACACAGGAGTGGGAGATAAATTTGCGCACTTGTGCCTGTCATTTTTAATAACACCGGCTGAATTTAAAATAGCCGCCACCATCCCTGTTTGTGGAGCAGCTTGTTCTCCCTGTGTTTAGGTGCTCCAGTGTCACTATATTGACTCCCTGACATAATTACTAAGCACAGTTGTGTTACTTATGTTGTTGCTATCACAGCTCTGGGACCCTGTGTAGCTTCTGCTTGGATTACAAAGTCCTTACAGGAATGAACCTGATGACCTGCAATCTGCCATCTGCAATCTGAACCTCTACCCTTGTGGTTACATTAGATTGTAGTTATCTGGATGATGCAGCTAGTGATGCTGTATTCATGAACTCTGGGATCTAGGCGTTGGCGGTAGTAACTAGACAAATTATTTGGCTCAGATCTTGGATGGGTGATATTAAATCTGAGATATTTTGAAACGTTAGTCTTTTTTATATGATTTATTTGGAGCTGAGCTTGACAAGATGATTTGTGAAGCTACAGGTGGTAAAGGCTTCTCTGTCCCTGGCAATGGATGCAGATACAGATGACCCAATGTTCTGTCATTTTTGTGCCCGGTTTGTGATCAGCACAAGTGGAGAAAGTCCTCTTCCAATTGTTGGGTGACAATCGCAGAGAGAAGTTAGATCCTCTGCCTCTATGGGCATCTTTTGCTGGGTACACATTGGCAGACATATTGGTCGATCAATTGATTGGCCAATATATCGGGTGCCCATCAGCCAGTGTGCACCAGCAAAAAATACACAATGAAATTATGTTGACGTCACTATGAATTACGTTGTGATCAAAGACATATCACATCGGCTGTGCTGCACACCCGATGCCCAATATATCTGCTGATATATCTGTCGACCACCCGTACACTTGCAGCAGAGGCCACGGGGAGGGAGGCACGACACGCCCCACAGCCAGAGGGACACGTGGCCACATGACAAATGATAGTTATTCAGTGTGTATGATCTGCAGATATATCTGTCAGCTGTTGTTTAAGTTACCTTTAACCAGGTGTTGTTCCATAATAAGTAATATTCTCCAATCCAGTATACTTAAGAATTTTTCATTTAATTAATTAATTAATTAAATAATTAGATCAAGCCCTTTTAACTGGGACATTTCTCCCAGGGTTAATGCAGCAGTCAACCACCATGGACATTGTCTCACAATATTTATACATTATTACAATATTCAAGTAATATGCCCCCTTTTATACATCCACTAACATTATCAGATAGACAAAGCTTGTTCTTGCTAACTCCTCCTTGGCAATCAGAATCGAAACTGAATTCTTTTGAGAGATACTCATTGCTTGCTGTATCCCCATATTTAGTCTGAATATTTTTCTCAACACAAGGACACATATATGGGCATGCTCTCATTCACTGTGTTAAATCAACAGTTTTCCTTGGGAGCGGCCTTAAAGACACACACTAATTTCCATTTAAATGTGAGTTTGGACAGAGAAACAAAATGGACGTACCAATGCCCTATTATATCTCATGTACTGCTTCATTATACAGCATAAATCTTATGTAAATATGGAATTATGGAAATTAGTCTTCGACAGCTCCACCCTTAGATAAGCACATTAATTACATGTGCTATATCTCATCTCCATCTCTTGTATGTTTTCATTTTTAAATAGCCATCTGAATACAGCATAGGCCAACTACAAAAAAAAATCAGGATTAAGATTTCAAGAATAAAGTTTGTCTGTACATAAAATATGTTAAAAAACTTTTCTAAACCTGAAAATCAAAAATTAGTAACTAATCATGATCATCATAAATCACTTTAGAGTCTTTATCATAATGTATTCATAGAAATTCTTCTTTTATAGTATAAGCTGCATTTATGTAATTGATAATAATGGTTTCTTCATCTGTAGTATTATTGGTCAAATAACTTCAACATTGAATTTCAAGATTTGAATAAAAGTTCGATAACATCCTCCAGTCTGTACAATTAAGCGATCAATTATGGCGGTGTTGTAGTAATAGTTCATTCCGGAATATTTTTAATAAATGTCCAACATATATAAATGTCTTATCACATAAAGTCCAGTATCATTGTCAATAAATTTGTCCAGTTCAATAATTTCATGTTGATTATACAAATATCCCCAATTATCATACGTAAGGATGTTAGCAATGTTGTATCAACATGACGTCTCACTGAAGTATCAATCAGCGAAATTTATTTTTATTCACTGGATCAATATCTCTTGTAAAACGTCCGGCATCCTGCAAAAGAACTTATCACAAATTATTATGAGTTATAACATAAAACAGTAGTATCATTTTGCCTAAAAAGGAAATATCTTCTGAATTAATTGGCAATAATTTGTAAGCATACTTTCCTCATAGGTAATAACGATCATCTGGTAACAAGAAAATAACATCAAACCCAACTATCATGGTAGTAACTAGCATTCCTAATATGTCTGAACTATATGATCTGTATCACTATTTGGAACACTCAATATTGGAACTAATCCCTAGCAGTGTATAATCAAATGCCTCATTGTAAAAATACATTGTACATAATAAGCATTTAGGCCCTCATTCAGAGCCGTACGCTCTGAGCAGAGCGCACGCTCTGAATGAGGGCCGGGCTCCATTTTCATGGAGCGTCCTCCTGGATGCTCGTATAGCTGTGGGTCACCACCCACAGGCTATACGAGCGTGCTTTGTGATGGCCGCGATGGTCGAGACCATCGCGACCATCGAAATTGCGAGCCGGAGCCTGCGGTTGAGGTTTTCAACCGCAAGCTCCGGAGTGATTTTGGCTCTATCAGAGCCAAAATCACTCCCACTGACATCACTAGTGATGTCAGTGGGCCGGCTTCTGACGGGAGGCGTTCCCGTGGGAACGCCCCCGTCAGGGAGGCATGCCCCCGGCACGCCCACCAAAGGGGGCGTGCTGTCAATCAACATTGACAGCACGCCCCCTTTGATCGGACACAATGAGCGAAGGACTTTCCTTCACTCGTCGCGTCTGGCGCATGCGCACGACGGAGCTCCCTCCGTCGTGCGCATGCTCAGTGCATAACATCGACCCACTTGCGAGCGGACAGCCGCTCGCGAGTGGGTCTGAGGGCCTGATTCAGACCCACTCACGAGCGGCTGTCCGCTCGCAAGTGGGTCGATGTTATGGACTGAGCATGCGCACGACGGAGGGAGCTCCGTCGTGCGCATGCGCCAGACGCGACGAGCGAAGGAAAGTCCTTCGCTCGTTGTGTCCGATCAAAGGGGGCGTGCTGTCAATGTTGATTGACAGCACGCCCCCTTTGGTGGGCGTGCCGGGGGCGTGCCTCCCTGACGGGGGCGTTCCTAAGGGAACGCCTCCCGTCAGAAGCCGGCCCACTGACATCACTAGTGATGTCAGTGGGAGTGATTTTGGCTCTGATAGAGCCAAAATCACTCCGGAGCTTGCGGTTGAAAACCTCAACCGCAGGCTCCGGCTCGCAAATTCGATGGTCGCGATGGTCTCGACCATCGCGGCCATCACAATGCACGCTCGTATAGCCTGTGGGTGGTGACCCACAGCTATACGAGCGTCCAGGAGGACGCTCCATGAAAATGGAGCCCGGCCCTCATTCAGAGCGTGCGCTCTGCTCAGAGCGTACGGCTCTGAATGAGGGCCTGAATCATGCCCTTAGTCCTTTAAAATCTTCCTTACATTGTTCATTATAGCCAGGAATTTAAGGTTTGTACACAGCAAAGATTTTATTACAATATTATGACTCATCATTTTGTACTTGTATTGGACTAGTAACATTCCTGTAGTTATTCAGATCTGAGGTGTAGTCTGCTTCATTTCATATACTTTCTTATTAAAACAAAATGGAATGCGTTCACTTACAGAAGCAGCTAATCTGCATGAAAGTCTCTCACAGTCTCTGAGATTTGTGGTCCTTCCTGCCACATGCAGGACTGGACACTGGCCTCCTGGCCTGGTATAGCTTCCTTAGCTTGTTGGCTGCCGCCTCTCACAAGGACAGTGTCAGAGGTATATGGATCTGCTTGCCTCCTTGCAGGTATGATCCTGACCACCTGGTCTGCTTCACTCACACTGCAGCCCCACCTGGACTGTCTGACTGTGCCCACCAGCAGCCTCACCTGGGCTCTGGTCCTAAGGCAGCCATTACACATCTTCCCACAATGCTTTTCTACTCTGTGTGGGCGGATCTGTCCTGCCACACATAGAATCTGCTGCTGCTCACCAGCACCACCTCTGGTGATACTGCCACACCGGATAGTCTTTTAAATACAGGACTGAATTTCCTAGAGGAATCGGCATGTATAAAAAATTTGCTCTCCCATGGAAAATCCCAGCTCCTGCTACACAATGAATGGGCTGAGGGCCACACAAGTCTTTCTCGACCATCGCGGCCATCACAATGCACGCTCGTATAGCCTGTGGGTGGTGACCCACAGCTATACGAGCGTCCAGGAGGACGCTCCATGAAAATGGAGCCCGGCCCTCATTCAGAGCGTGCGCTCTGCTCAGAGCGTACGGCTCTGAATGAGGGCCTGAATCATGCCCTTAGTCCTTTAAAATCTTCCTTACATTGTTCATTATAGCCAGGAATTTAAGGTTTGTACACAGCAAAGATTTTATTACAATATTATGACTCATCATTTTGTACTTGTATTGGACTAGTAACATTCCTGTAGTTATTCAGATCTGAGGTGTAGTCTGCTTCATTTCATATACTTTCTTATTAAAACAAAATGGAATGCGTTCACTTACATATGAAAATAACATAATTATTAGTGGTTTTGTCAAGTTATAGTTATCAGTAACCCTTTTCCTGTTTACAACTTTTTTCACAATTCTCACATGGTTTTATGTTAGTTATCTTAATATTTTCAGTATATTTCAACTCAAGAATGGTTCTGGCACAAATTCAACAATTAGTAGCATTTAATACTTTACCCATCAATGAATATGTTTGTAGAATTGGATATTCTTTTAGAATAATATCCATACACCATAGTATACATCTTTCTTCTGGTTTAGTACAGTAAATGCAAATGCACTTTTCAATAGATGATAAATTAGATTTCTGACACCGATCATTTAACCTGCTTAGAAAAGAGGAAGGAAAGGACTTATTAGAATAACCCCATCATCCACACTACTGGATGTGTAGTCATACCAGACCATGAACCCTTGCTTGCTCTCTCTCCAAAATAAAAATAAGTCTCAATGTTGCAATAAACACGATTGTTTCATCACGCAGCTAAGAAAAATGATGGTTCCTTTGTCATCAGTCTATATCATAGTCTATTGTGAGCAATAATCTCCATCTTGATTGAAGAGTTCTCATAGTCTTATATCACAGTCTTTATAGCTCAGTCTCTATATCAGCACTTGAGTCTGAGTCTTTAGTCCCCTTTAAGCTCGGATCTCTCTCTGACCTTTTTAGTGTGAGCCATGGATCCAGGTGTCCTCAGCAACCTTTATAGCTGTATCTGTTGTCAGCATCACTTTGCCATGCCAAGGACCATCCCATTGATCTGTAAGGGAACCAGAATGTAACAAACTTCTCATCATACCATCATAGTCTCCAGACTGTATTTCATCTTCTGCCTCAAATGCTGATGTTGGTTGAATATCCTGTTGAGCTTCCCCGAAAGTCTTCTTGTTGTAGCTGCTTAGACAATTGTATAAAATATTGAACAGTCAAATCATGTTGTAATCTCAAATCAGTCTTTGGTTTAGTACCACATCTTGATTTAGTTAAAAAAAAACAATTAATAAGGAGATATTGAGATAAGGCTCAGGTGTGATTCTATTACTATGAAGCACCAATGTAGGCCTTCAAACATTGCCATTCCTGTCTCTTTTGTAAGTTTAACTCATTTATTTTTCTATAACACCATTGTGTGTAACTTTCATTTTATTCCCATCATTTCACTTATTTGAAAAACTTCCCCTGTAAATTTCAATAACACTTACAGTAAGCAACCTATACCTTACATACAAATTCCTCCAAAATCTCTTCTCTTAGCATTATGGAGCTATAAATTCAGTAAACTCCAAAAACATGCTAACACTATATTTTACAACATCCCGAAACCTTAATAATAACATACTTTAATCCTCTTATTCGACACGCCCCACTCCTTCTTTAATCAACATACTTCAAATCCTTCTTTTTCTTCATTGGTAACTGAATAAAATCAATTATCAATAGTACTTTGAAAATGTTTTAGTAGGTATCATATTCTCTACATTATTTATCATCTGAATTACATAAACATTCACATTTTCACTTTATCTCTGGCTCGAGAATACCAGTAAGATTGTACAATGAAATTCATATTATCTGCTCTTAAATGTACTAACCCATGAACATCTCTATATGGCTTGTATTAATTTCAATTCTACTCAAATACCCTTTATCATCCTTTCTTGTAACAATGCTCTAATTTCCAGACATTGACCTCATTGTGAGAAGTATTTTCCTGATATTGTCTTAATTAATCAAATGTGATATCCTTAAACACCATTAACTGAGTTTCTATAACTGGTTCATCATATGTACTTACAATTACCTCTCATACTACCCTGTAAAGCTAATATGTTACCCATGGAAATAATATCAATCTCTTTAGTTTGTGCCCAACACTTAATTACTACAAGTTATTATTAGTAAACATATCGCTTCTTTCAGTTCCTTAACTGTTTGTATATGTAAAATTGTAGTTCCCAGAAGCTATGCGGTAACCCCTATGCTATAATTAATACTGTACATTACATTCAGCTAAGTACGTTGACTGTGGTAGTCACTTTAATGCATTCCCTGTAACCAAAAAAACATTATGTATCTGTCTGTAACAGTTATCATCAGTAAAGAGAACTAAGGGCCTGATTCAGACCCACTCGCGAGCGGCTGTCCGCTCGCAAGTGGGTCGATGGTCTGCACTGAGCATGCGCACGACGGAGGGAGCTCCGTCGTGCGCATGCGCCAGACACGACGAGCGAAGGACTTTCCTTCGCTCGTTGTGTCCGATCAAAGGGGGCGTGCTGTCAATGTTGATTGACAGCACGCCCCCTTTGGTGGGCGTGCCGGGGACGTGCCTCCCTGACGGGGGCGTTCCCACGGGAACGCCTCTCGTCAGAAACCGGCCCACTGACATCACTAGTGATGTCAGTGGGAGTGATTTTGGCTCTGATAGAGCCAAAATCACTCCGGAGCTTGCGGTTGAAAACCTCAACCGCAGGCTCCGGCTCGCAATTTCGATGGTCGTGATGGTCACGACCATCGCGGCCATCAAAATGCACGCTCGTATAGCCTGTGGGTGGTGACCCACAGCTATACGAGCGTCCAGGAGGACGCTCCATGAAAATGGAGCCCGGCCCTCATGCAGAGCGTGCGCTCTGCTCAGAGCGTACGGCTCTGAATGAGGGCCTAAGTCAGGATTATCTAATGAAACTTCCCATTACTGAATAATATTTTTATATTTCATTATTGCAAACTTATTCATTGTCTTCCTTTTTCCTCACCATTAACCATAATCAACCATATTCCCCCCAGTTGAGCATAAAGAAGATCAATGTAGCACAATTGAAAATATGACTTATGTAAGATTGATATGAGTCTAACATATTATCCCAATCAAGAAAAAATCTGACTGTAGGAACATGTTTAAGTTGAGCATTATTAAATATCTGAATAACAGTATGTAAAACAAATAGATACAATTCAACTTAACAATAAATGCCACCCTTTAAGGATATAAATGTCTTCGCGCTGGTGGAAAACAACGTCCTGTATATTTAAAATTATTAGTATACAGTTGGATTTTGTCCCATTAAACTTATAACTTGCTTCTGCAAAAGAAACACAATAATTGTTATTATCTTTTATTGAAGTTTAAAATAACTTTGAATATAATCACAGATCACTGTTAGAAAAGGACGGAGTCATCTGTAAGAACAAAAAAAAAATTGCAGATTATTCATCAAATATTGTAAACTGTTTGTGACTTTTTCTTTTTAGAATATTACCCGTCTTTTTTAAAACACTAAGTAGATATAGCATATATACTAAAAAGTATGTCTCATAACCTTCTTTTATTAGTACCCTGGCTGATGTACAAAAGAAACCTATGATGCAAGAATACAGACACAGTCTCATGATCTGAGATAGTTAAAGCATTTCTTTGAAACAAAATTATTTTTTTCTCTTCTCCTCCTCCGTGCTGCTTCTCGATCTGGGAGGGGTATACAGAGAGAGTGATACTCACACTGACGCACTAGGTACACAGACAGAGTGATACTCACACTGACGCACTAGGTACACAGACAGAGTGATACTCACACTGACGCACTAGGTACACAGAGAGAGTGATACTCACACTGACGCACTAGGTACACAGACAGAGTGATACTCACACTGACGCACTAGGTACACAGAGAGAGTGATACTCACACTGACGCACTAGGTACACAGACAGAGTGATACTCACACTGACGCACTAGGTATACAGAGAGAGTGATACTCACACTGACGCACTAGGTACACAGAGAGAGTGATACTCACACTGACGCACTAGGTACACAGACAGAGTGATACTCACACTGACGCACTAGGTACACAGACAGAGTGATACACTGACGCACTAGGTACACAGACAGAGTGATACTCACACTGACGCACTAGGTACACAGACAGAGTGATACTCACACTGACGCACTAGGTACACAGAGAGAGTGATACTCACACTGACGCACTAGGTACACAGACAGAGTGATACTCACACTGACGCACTAGGTACACAGACAGAGTGATACACTGACGCACTAGGTACACAGACAGAGTGATACTCACACTGACGCACTAGGTACACAGACAGAGTGATACTCACACTGACACACTAGGTACACAGAGAGAGTGATACTCACACTGACGCACTAGGTACACAGAGAGAGTGATACTCACACTGACGCACTAGGTACACAGAGAGAGTGATACTCACACTGACGCACTAGGTACACAGAGAGAGTGATACTCACACTGACGCACTAGGTACACAGACAGAGTGATACTCACACTGACGCACTAGGTACACAGACAGAGTGATACTCACACTGACGCACTAGGTACACAGACAGAGTGATACTCACACTGACGCACTAGGTACACAGACAGAGTGATACTCACACTGACGCACTAGGTACACAGACAGAGTGATACTCACACTGACGCACTAGGTACACAGACAGAGTGATACTCACACTGACGCACTAGGTACACAGACAGAGTGATACTCACACTGACGCACTAGGTACACAGACAGAGTGATACTCACACTGACGCACTAGGTACACAGACAGAGTGATACTCACACTGACGCACTAGGTACACAGACAGAGTGATACTCACACTGACGCACTAGGTACACAGAGAGAGTGATACTCACACTGACGCACTAGGTACACAGACAGAGTGATACTCACACTGACGCACTAGGTACACAGAGAGAGTGATACTCACACTGACGCACTAGGTACACAGAGAGAGTGATACTCACACTGACGCACTAGGTACACAGAGAGAGTGATACTCACACTGACGCACTAGGTACACAGACAGAGTGATACTCACACTGACGCACTAGGTACACAGACAGAGTGATACTCACACTGACGCACTAGGTACACAGACAGAGTGATACTCACACTGACGCACTAGGTACACAGACAGAGTGATACTCACACTGACGCACTAGGTACACAGACAGAGTGATACTCACACTGACGCACTAGGTACACAGACAGAGTGATACTCACACTGACGCACTAGGTACACAGACAGAGTGATACTCACACTGACGCACTAGGTACACAGACAGAGTGATACTCACACTGACGCACTAGGTACACAGACAGAGTGATACTCACACTGACGCACTAGGTACACAGACAGAGTGATACTCACACTGACGCACTAGGTACACAGACAGAGTGATACTCACACTGACGCACTAGGTACACAGACAGAGTGATACTCACACTGACGCACTAGGTACACAGAGTGATACACTGACGCACTAGGTACACAGACAGAGTGATACTCACACTGACGCACTAGGTACACAGACAGAGTGATACTCACACTGACGCACTAGGTACACAGAGAGAGTGATACTCACACTGACGCACTAGGTACACAGACAGAGTGATACTCACACTGACGCACTAGGTACACAGAGAGAGTGATACTCACACTGACGCACTAGGTACACAGACAGAGTGATACTCACACTGACGCACTAGGTACACAGAGAGAGTGATACTCACACTGACGCACTAGGTACACAGAGAGAGTGATACTCACACTGACGCACTAGGTACAGAGAGAGAGTGATACTCACACTGACGCACTAGGTACACAGACAGAGTGATACTCACACTGACGCACTAGGTACACAGACAGAGTGATACTCACACTGACGCACTAGGTACACAGACAGAGTGATACTCACACTGACGCACTAGGTACACAGACAGAGTGATACTCACACTGAAGCACTAGGTACACAGACAGAGTGATACTCACACTGACGCACTAGGTACACAGAGAGAGTGATACTCACACTGACGCACTAGGTACACAGAGAGAGTGATACTCACACTGATGCACTAGGTACACAGACAGAGTGATACACTGACGCACTAGGTACACAGACAGAGTGATACTCACACTGAAGCACTAGGTACACAGACAGAGTGATACTCACACTGACGCACTAGGTACACAGAGAGAGTGATACTCACACTGACGCACTAGGTACACAGAGAGAGTGATACTCACACTGATGCACTAGGTACACAGACAGAGTGATACTCACACTGACGCACTAGGTACACAGACAGAGTGATACTCACACTGACGCACTAGGTACACAGACAGAGTGATACTCACACTGACGCACTAGGTACACAGAGAGAGTGATACTCACACTGACGCACTAGGTACACAGACAGAGTGATACTCACACTGACGCACTAGGTACACAGACAGAGTGATACTCACACTGACGCACTAGGTACACAGAGAGAGTGATACTCACACTGACGCACTAGGTACACAGACAGAGTGATACTCACACTGACGCACTAGGTACACAGACAGAGTGATACTCACACTGACGCACTAGGTACACAGACAGAGTGATTCTCACACTGACGCACTAGGTACACAGACAGAGTGATACTCACACTGACGCACTAGGTACACAGAGAGAGTGATACTCACACTGACGCACTAGGTACACAGACAGAGTGATACTCACACTGACGCACTAGGTACACAGAGAGAGTGATACTCACACTGACGCACTAGGTACACAGAGAGAGTGATACTCACACTGACGCACTAGGTACACAGACAGAGTGATACTCACACTGACGCACTAGGTACACAGACAGAGTGATACTCACACTGACGCACTAGGTACACAGACAGAGTGATACTCACACTGACGCACTAGGTACACAGACAGAGTGATACTCACACTGACGCACTAGGTACACAGACAGAGTGATACTCACACTGACGCACTAGGTACACAGACAGAGTGATTCTCACACTGACGCACTAGGTACACAGACAGAGTGATACTCACACTGACGCCCTAGGTACACAGAGAGAGTGATACTCACACTGACGCACTAGGTACACAGAGAGAGTGATACTCACACTGACGCACTAGGTACACAGACAGAGTGATACTCACACTGACGCACTAGGTACACAGAGAGAGTGATACTCACACTGACGCACTAGGTACACAGACAGAGTGATACTCACACTGACGCACTAGGTACACAGAGAGAGTGATACTCACACTGACGCACTAGGTACACAGAGAGAGTGATACTCACACTGACGCACTAGGTACACAGACAGAGTGATACTCACACTGACGCACTAGGTACACAGACAGAGTGATTCTCACACTGACGCACTAGGTACACAGACAGAGTGATACTCACACTGACGCACTAGGTACACAGAGAGAGTGATACTCACACTGACGCACTAGGTACACAGAGAGAGTGATACACTGACGCACTAGGTACACAGACAGAGTGATACTCACACTGACGCACTAGGTACACAGACAGAGTGATACTCACACTGACGCATTAGGTACACAGACAGAGTGATACTCACACTGACGCACTAGGTACACAGACAGAGTGATACTCACACTGACGCACTAGGTACACAGAGAGAGTGATACTCACACTGACGCACTAGGTACACAGAGTGATACTCACACTGACGCACTAGGTACACAGACAGAGTGATTCTCACACTGACGCACTAGGTACACAGACAGAGTGATACTCACACTGACGCACTAGGTACACAGAGAGAGTGATTCTCACACTGACGCACTAGGTACTCAGACAGAGTGATACTCACACTGACGCACTAGGTACACAGAGAGAGTGATTCTCACACTGACGCACTAGGTACACAGAGAGAGTGATTCTCACACTGACGCACTAGGTACACAGAGAGAGTGATACTCACACTGACGCACTAGGTACACAGACAGAGTGATACTCACACTGACGCACTAGGTACACAGACAGAGTGATACTCACACTGACGCACTAGGTACACAGAGAGAGTGATACTCACACTGACGCACTAGGTACACAGACAGAGTGATACTCACACTGACGCACTAGGTACACAGAGTGATACTCACACTGACGCACTAGGTACACAGAGAGAGTGATACTCACACTGACGCACTAGGTACACAGACAGAGTGATACTCACACTGACGCACTAGGTACACAGACAGAGTGATACTCACACTGACGCACTAGGTACACAGACAGAGTGATACACTGACGCACTAGGTACACAGACAGAGTGATACTCACACTGACGCACTAGGTACACAGACAGAGTGATACTCACACTGACGCACTAGGTACACAGACAGAGTGATACTCACACTGACGCACTAGGTACACAGACAGAGTGATACTCACACTGACGCACTAGGTACACAGAGAGAGTGATACTCACACTGACGCACTAGGTACACAGAGAGAGTGATACTCACACTGACGCACTAGGTACACAGAGAGAGTGATACTCACACTGACGCACTAGGTACACAGACAGAGTGATACTCACACTGACGCACTAGGTACACAGACAGAGTGATACTCACACTGACGCACTAGGTACACAGACAGAGTGATACTCACACTGACGCACTAGGTACACAGACAGAGTGATACTCACACTGACGCACTAGGTACACAGAGAGAGTGATACTCACACTGACGCACTAGGTACACAGAGAGAGTGATACTCACACTGACGCACTAGGTACACAGAGAGAGTGATACTCACACTGACGCACTAGGTACACAGACAGACAGTTTCTCACTCTGAAAATATTGAAAGAACAAGTTAAACAGTTTGTCATTACAAAAGTTTACAATCCTGTTCTGAATATAGGAAGTATATAGGATCATGTTTATTAGACCCTTCTAATATAAATTAAGTATCTACAGTCTTCTCATCTCATTCCTAATACTCCACAGAAACAGCATTCTCTTCCTATGCAAACACTATAATCCATAGGTTTTCAAGAGACATCCCTTCTTGATTGACATCCTACTTATATAATCATTCTTATACTGTGCACTTTTCTGATTCTACCTCCATTCTTAGCAAACTAATCTTCTCCTTTGATTTTCAGTATCATCTGTATGCAGACAATACTCAAATTCTCCCTATTCTCCCCAGATTTGTCACTAACTGCGCTCATCTGTGTCACTGTATATCTCTCCGTCATTACATCTTGGAATGTCATCTCGCCACCTCAAAATTACTGTATCCACAGCAGAATTAATTATATATCTACCAGCCAATAATAGTCACCATCCTGATATCTCTATAACTATTGACAACTCGACAACTCGACAATCAGCCCCACTTCACAAGCTCGCTGCCTTGGTGTCATCCTCGACTATAAACTGTCTAATGTTTCTCACATTCAACTGTCTCTAAATCCTGTCACATACATCTAAAACACATAGCCAAAATTCAACCATATCTTACACAAGACAATGCAACAAATCTAACACATGGAGTCATTATTTCCAGCATTAAAAGTCCCTTAAGCATGTAATCATGTTGAATCCTTTATGATTATCAGCAACTGTCTTATTCTTATTTAGGGCCTGATTCAGACCCACTCGCGAGCGGCTGTCCGCTCGCAAGTGGGTCGATGTTATGCACTGAGCATGCGCACGACGGAGGGAGCTCCGTCGTGCGCATGCGCCAGACGCGACGAGGAAAGTCCTTCGCTCCTTCGCTCGTTGTGTCCGATCAAAGGGGGCGTGCTGTCAATGTTGATTGACAGCACGCCCCCTTTGGTGGGCGTGCCGGGGGCGTGCCTCCCTGACGGGGGCGTTCCCACGGGAACGCCTCCCGTCAGAAGCCGGCCCACTGACATCACTAGTGATGTCAGTGGGAGTGATTTTGGCTCTGATAGAGCCAAAATCACTCCGGAGCTTGCGGTTGAAAACCTCAACCGCAGGCTCCGGCTCGCAATTTCGATGGTCGCGATGGTCTCGACCATCGCGGCCATCAAAAAGCACGCTCGTATAGCCTGTGGGTGGTGACCCACAGCTATACGAGCGTCCAGGAGGACGCTCCATGAAAATGGAGCCCGGCCCTCATTCAGAGCGTGCGCTCTGCTCAGAGCGTACGGCTCTGAATGAGGGCCTTAGTCTGGTATAACGTAGCATTAAACATTTGGCTTATGGTCATTAATAACATCAATACTATTTATCTCAAAAATCACATTTCTCAAAAAATTAGCTGTTTCCAAACTTTCTCTATTGGTTTATGTAACAATGATAATGTAATAAATCTATAAGCCTTTATAGTTCTCTTGCTTTTGTAAACTCTGTCTTTTGTCTGGGACATTCTGAACGTATAAGCACTTTTCTTGGCAAACAATAAAGTAAACTCTGCCTGTACTGTTTTTCAGATACTATGACAGCGTTTTGTTTCACAGATACTAAACACTATTTTAAAGATTTTATGAATTTTTTTAAACATTACTGACACAGTTATAGAAATAGCAGCTACAGCCTGCCATTGGGCAGGCTGCCAGTGGGCTGATCTCTGCACTTAATTTAGAATTACTTATACCATTTATGTAAACATTACAAATTCACACTTTACGCTGCACTTTTTATTTCCATCCACTGGAATACACATTTTATCATCTCTTGTCATTTTAACATTCACCATAGAAACGCACATAGTCAGAACAAGCTTTCTATGATCACCTGTTTTTCTCCAAGCAAATACAACCACATTTGTATTACCTCTTGCGACACGTCTGTCTGTCGAAAAACAGGTACATCTCCACATTTCATACACTCATAATTCATACATTCTTCACTACACAAATATTAAATAAACCTTGACCTGTGAGTGATCAGTTCACAGTCTAAAATTATTAAATCATCTTAATACAGTTAACTCTATTTTTAGCAATATTACTTAAATGCAACAACACACAATATAAAATCATCTCTGAGTTCAACTTTAGCTACATCCCCTCTCGTTACATGGTCACCCATTTCCTCTCATTCTTACATAATATCTCGGAGCACAGAAACATACATATATATACACATAATGTATATATATAATTCATTCTAATACTCACGAAGATTTTGGAGATTGGATGTCCCAGCTGCTGGACAGACAGCAGGTACAGCCACTCCTCTCCCATTGTTGAGGTAATGAGGAAACCTGACAGGTGCACAGGTAGATGATGGATGTCGTAAAGCCATAAGCGAGTGCCTCCATCTGTTTAAGTTACCTTTAACCAGGTGTTGTTCCATAATAAGTAATATTCTCCAATCCAGTATACTTAAGAATTTTTCATTTTATTAATTAATTAAATAATTAGATCAAGCCCTTTTAACTGGGACATTTCTCCCAGGGTTAATGCAGCAGTCAACCACCATGGACATTGTCTCACAATATTTATACATTATTACAGTATTCAAGTAATACGTCCCCTTTTATACACCCACTAACATTATCAGATAGCCAAAGCTTGTTCTTGCTAACTCCTCCTTGGCAATCAGAATTGAAACTGAATTCTTTTGAGAGATACTCATTGCTTGCTGTATCCCCATATTTAGTCTGAATATTTTTCTCAACACAAGGACGCATATATGGGCATGCTCTCATTCATTGTGTTAGATAAACAGTTTTTCTTGGGAAAGGCCTTAAAGACACACACTAATTTCCATTTAAATGTGAGTTTAGACAGAGAAACAACATGGATGTACCAATGCCCTATTATATCTCATGTACTACTTCATTATACAGCATAAAGCATATGTAAATATGGAATTATGTAAATTAGTCTTCGACAGTGTGTACCCGGCTTTACACACAGATTGTTTTCCACAGTCCTGCCCAAGGAAGAGCTGAAACATCTGGGTCTCCAAAATGCTATTTATTTTAGTCTTTCTCCAGGATTAAATTTTCCTTTTTAAATATAACAGAGAAATAAGGGTTAATACTCAAACCTCTAGTTCAAAAGCTGGAGAAGGACATTTTTGTTCCATTTTGAACTAAAGATTCTAAACATCAGGCTTTAAATGACCAAAAAAAAAATTAATACTTGGTATCTATAATCAATGGCCTAAAGCCCAAGGAGCTTTTAGTTTCAATTCAGGATGTGTATCTGATATCTCCATGTGCCAGTTTGGGAAGGGCATCACTATTCAGATTTCAGGGTTGATAAAGTCCCTTATTTGGATGATATTCTTCTCGAGGCCAAACATTACTTCACTGCAATCTCCAAAGAGCTGCTAGAGTTCTGAAAAGTCATCATTAGATTCTCCAATACTGAAAGTACAACCTGATTCCTAGTCAGAGAATATTGTTCCTGGGTTTGATCTTCAATCACAGGCTGCAGAGAGTTTTCATCCCAGGAGACAAGATCAGAACCCTGAAGGGATTAGTGAACACAGGGCCTGATTCAGACCCGCTTGCGAGCGCTTTGCAAGCCCCAGAGCGAGAGAGAAATTCTCTTGCTCCGGGACTCACTACAAAAGGGGCGCCTGTCGATGTTGATCAACAGCTCACCCCGTTTTGTAGGCGGGGCGGGGGGGTGGCTACACAAATGGAGGAGTTCCCAAAGGAACACCTGCCGCTTGTGGGAGGCACCACTGACAGTCAGTGATGTCAGTGGAGAGCTTCCTGCTCTGTTAGAGCAGGAAGCTCTCTGGGGCTTGTGACGGACAAGACCCTACCACAAGGGTCTCTTCGCAAGCCCCAATGGTCGCAATGGTCGTGACCATTGCGACCATCACCTGGCCACCCGCAAAAGCTGTGGGTGGAAAACTCCTCTGCGCCCATGGAGGAAGTTGTTAATACTATATGTTGCAGCAACAGATTAAACCCCCAGCCAGGTAATAAGGTCAAAGGTAGCAATACGGCCGGTCTGCATCCCATCCGGACAATTACTGTTCCAAATGGGAATGTGGATGCGAACGAAGTTGTACCTACAAGGGATGTGGTAATGCATTGTCCTTGGACAAGAGCAGAACTAAATTCCATCATAAATGATTTCCCCAATCCCAAAAAGTAACTTGCCAAATGTCAAAGATTTTTGAGAAACTTGGGTAGTTCTCATGAACCCACCAATAAAGATTGGTGGGTGGTGTTAAGGGCCTGTCTACCATGCAATATCGATGTGACAAAATTTATCATGGATTGTGTATTGGATGGTGACGTTCCCTTAACAGACCAAGTAAACCAAGGTAACATTTCCCGTATTATAACTCATTTGGGTGTATATTTTCCAGTAGTAGTTAACTGGAACAAAATTTTCACTATAAAACAAAAAGAGAGTGAATCTGCAGAAGATTGTTGCGACCGGGCTCTGCAGGCTATCACCCAGTACACTGGGTTAGAGGATATTAAAGATAGCACTCACCACAGGGGAATGATTGTCACCATTGTCACCAGATGGCTTTAAAGAGAACCTAAAAACCCATGTTCAGACCTCACAGCCTGGCTGGAGGGGAGTCACAATAGATACCCTCTTAGAATCTGCCATAGAACATGATAATAACATCTCAAAGAAGAGAGAGACCCAGAGCGAGAAACTAATGGCTGTCAGTATTCAAGCTCTAGAAGGAATGACGGTAACATCACAGCCAGCAGACACACCTGCACCTAAACAGTTACACGCCCTCACTAATCCCACACCACCGCAAACGCAGTCCTACCACTTATCCTACACAACCACAAGTCCCATACTACCCACAAACTTCATATCTCCCACCATATCCTTTCCCTCAATATCCTTACCCATACCCACCACCTCTCCCTCCTGCTCAACCAACACAACAATCCCTTTCTTCATCCAATCCACAAACGTGTTTTAATTGTAACCAGCCAGGACATTTAGGTAGAAACTGTACGGTAAACAGGGTAGGAACTCCAAATCAGGGAAAACCCGTATATCCTCATAAGGGATATGCACAGAGACCAGCAAATGTCCAACAGGCACCAACTCCAATTGTGGCCGTTAATGCTTTATTGGAGAGTGGGAGTCAGCGCTAGGGGTCAGGTCATACCTGTAGTCTACAGATAGTCAGGTTAACGGGAGGTACTAGGGAAGAGCCAGTCATGATGGTTGATATAGCTGGTACTAAATATGCTTTTCTTGTAGACACAGGGGCGACCAGGTCAGTGATAAAATCTCCGGTCAATTTACAGGTAACCAACGAGACAGTACCAGCAATGGGCGTAACGGGTAAAGTGCAACATTATCCTTTAACAAAATCCACAGAGGTTACTATCGGGCCGTTGCATACCAGGCATTCTTTCCTTCTGGCTGCTGCGGCTCCTACTAACCTAATGGGAAGAGATTTGTTAAGCAAGATGGAATGTGTCATATATTGCACCCCTGATGGTGTATTTCTAGATATCCCAGAGAGAGTTGCGCACGAGGTGAGGGATATGTTGGACACTCCAAAAAGGATAATGTATCACTCTACCAGTGTAAATGGAAATCCATATCAGGTAGATCAAATGTTATCCCAAATTCCAGATTCACTTTGGACCAAGAATGGACAGGATACTGCATTAATGGCAAACGTAAGCCCTGTAATGGTAACTTTAAAAGGCGGTAGGCAAGCTCCAAAAATTTGCCAGTACCTACTAAAACAGGAGGTAGAATTAGGGGTTTATCCAATAATTAAGCGATTATTACAACAGGGAATTTTAGTCCGTACAGCTAGTGTAGCCAACAGTCCCATCTTTCCGGTAAAGAAGAGTGGTGGGAGGGGTTATAGGCTGGTACAAGACCTTAGAGGTGTTAATAAGGTAGTAGAGAGCCAATTTCCTGTAGTGCCAAATCCAGCTGTCATTCTTATGCAGATTCCACCAAATGCAACCCATTTCACTGTCATTGACCTCTGTTCTGCTTTCTTCTCTGTGCCTCTTCATCCTGACTGTCAGTACCTATTCGCTTTCACATACAGGGGTGTACAATACACATGGACACGATTGCCCCAAGGTTTCATAGACAGCCCCAGTTTCTTCTCCCAGGCTTTGCACGACTGTTTACAATCTTTTCAACCTGCCAATGGATCGATTTATTGCTATGTTCTGATTCGTTTATGTCATGTTTAAATGATACTAACTTTTGTTGCTTCACCTCTCGCACACAGGACACAAGATTGCTAAGGACAAACTACAGCCGTGCCAATCCAGAGTAAAATATTTAGGACACTGCCTAACCCAGGGGTTACGACATCTCACAAATGACAGAATCCAAGCCATACAGAACATGACACTGCCGCAGAACCAACAGCAAATTCGTACCTTCTTGGGAATATGTGGATACTGTAGAATGTGGATCCCAGGTTTTACTATTTTGGCCTTGCCTTTACAGGACTTAGGACCTCATTCAGAGTAGGTCGAAGCAGCCGCACGGGAAAAGGGGCCGGATATGCAAATGATGCACTCGCATGCTGCGTCCCTAAGTTCAGATCGTTAGCTGCCCGACCAAGGGGAGGAAGCGGCCGGAAGATAAAAAATATGCCCCATTCTCGTACGCATTACACGTCATCTCCGGCTATATAAGGATTAATCGAGACCATCGGGCACCATCGGAACTGGTCGTAGAGCTTAATGTTGACCATACCCTATCTTAAGCTCTACGATCATGTCAGTGTAAAAACCTCCAATGTCACATGTGCCATGACACTACTTTGTTAATTATGCACTCCCATTAAATGCCGTTCGCATAATTAAGCATGCCTGCGTTTGGATCTCCACTCCCCCGTTTTCAAGCACCTTCCCCTGTTACCACCCACAAACGCCTCAATTCGTCACTCATACTACCGACCTGGCTGTGTTCAAGGAGAGAGAAATTTCTGATCGTAGCAGCTAGTGTGCGCATGCGCATTGCGAACTTTACGAATGCGCAGTTTAGCAAACATCGGTGGCGTACGACCGTGCAGCAGCTTTGACCACCTCTGAATGAGGTCCTTAGTCTCTTCCTCAAAGCCCGATCATGTCATACACACAGAGGAATCAGAGCAGGTTTTTCTTAATCTTAAGGATAGTCTGACAAAAGCACCTGCATTGGGAATACCTGATTATGAAAAACCCTTTGATTTGTATTGTACGGAAGCCGATGGTTGTGCTGCAGGTGTCCTCACACAAAAACATGGTGATGCCAGTAGGCCTGTAGCATACTACAGTGCCCAATTGGACACTGTAGCAAGATCACTCCCAACGTGTTTGAGAAGTGTAGCAGTGACAGCTCTATTGGTGAGTAAAAGTGAGGATGTAGTATTGGGCCATGATGTGATTGTCTACACTCCCCACGCTGTATCTGCTCTGCTGAACTCTGCCGAAACCAGACATGTCTCTTCAGCTAGGTTTACCAAATGGGAACTAGCTCTAATTGCACCTGCAAACATCACTGTTAAACAATGTAGTACGCTGAATCCAGCAAAGTATTTACCATATGTACAACATGATGTACAAAGGGTGGATGGAGACGAGTTGCTGGTGGGAAGTGAGTTCAGCGGACAAAATGATACACACAATTGTATGGAATATCTGAATCAGACCTTTACTGCTAGACCTGACATAAGTGACACACCTTTAGAGAATGTGGATGTGACATGTTGCACGGACGGGAGTTGTCATAGACAAACAGATACAGGTGAATTATGTACAGGTTATGCTGTTGTAAATGACACAGACATCATAGAAGCTGAACCCCTTGGTCCTCCTCACTCAGCCCAGGTGGCAGAGTTAGTAGCACTAAAAAGATCGTGTGAATTGGCAGCAGGCAAATCTGCTAACATTTACACTGACTCTAGGTATGCGTTCGGAGTTGTGCACGATTTTGGAGCTCTATGGCGTCTGAGAAATTTTATGACAGCAGCAGGCACACCAATTGCACATTCCAGACACATAAAACAATTACTAAAAGCAATCCAACTGCCCAAAATGGTGGCAGTAATTAAGTGCAAAGCCCATACATGTAAGAGTGACCCGGTGTCACTGGGCAACAACAGAGCCGATGAAGCTGCAAAATGGGCATCAGGGTTAAAAATGTTTTTACCAACAGAAATTATGTCTTTCCAAACAATTGATATGCTGAAACTAATTGAGATGCAAAATTTGTGTTCAATCCAGGAAAAGTCCATCTGGAAGTCCAAGGGATGTGGGCAAGAGTCCTCTGAGCTCTGGAGGGATGGACAAGGTAAGCCAGTAGCCCCCAAAGCATATTACCCCAGCCTAGCTGAGGCAGCACATGGTCTGACTCATCTGGGAAAGCAAGGTATGTGTAAATTGGTGAGAGCATATTGGTGCTCACCGGGTTTTTCTTCACAAGCAGAAAAGAGAGTCATGTCTGACCTACTTGAGGAAGAACATAGGGAAAGCGATCTCTACTGAACCATCCCACATTCCACCGACTGTCGGACATTTCCAGGTGAAACAAATTGATTTCAACCAATTACCACCCTGCAGGAATCTCAAGTATGTATTCGTGTGTACTGACATATTTTCCAACTGGGTTGAGGCCTACCCAGCGGCCACTAATACTGCTGCATTTACTGCCAAGAAAATTGTACAGGACTTTGTATGCAGATACGGTATCCCTATAATTATCGAGAGTGACAGGGCTACCCATTTCACAGGTGATGTTTTTCAAAATATGTGTAAACTGATGAGTATTAATAGTCGACTTCACATCCCCTATCGACCGCAGGCCAGCGCCACGGCAGAGAGGATGAACGGGACTATTAAAAATAAGTTAAGTAAAATCATGGCAGAGACTGGACTAGGTTGGCAGAAGCATTACAGTTGGTCCTGCATAGCATAAGGACCACTCCTAGACCCCCCTCTAAATCTTTCCCCCTTTGAAACACTGTTTGGTAGACAACCTCATTTGATTATAAGTCCACAGGAAGACTTGAAGGGTAACAATGAGGTAACTGTAAAGTATCTTATATCAATGAGTAAACAGTTAAAACAGCAACAGCAGAAACTGAAATTGTTGTCCCATGATATACCTGAAACTAACTGTCATGATGTTGAACCAGGAGAATATGTTATGAGCAGAAATTTCTTGCTTTCAGGTTGTTTGACTGATCGGTGGGAAGGTCCATACCAGGTGCTGCTGACAAGTACTACATCTTTGAAGGTGGCTGAGAGAGATACCTGGGTCCATTCCACTCACTGCAAAAAGGTCAACCAACCGGTGGAGAAACAAGTCGGAGATAAGGCTGATAACGTTGACCTGTCGATCACGAGCTTGTTCCGGGAGGATTGAAAAGGTCGTAGTGAGATACCTGAACTAAAGGAAATTTGCAGGTCTTTGTTGTGGCAATGGACTGGCCTGCTGTATTCATTTTCATATTCTCTTCTAGAGTGTTCGCCATCCTGGTTGGTTTGGGAATGTCCGGTTTGTGTGTCGGGGGACCGATAGAGGAGATGGGAGCTGATTTCAGTCAGGAGGAGTGCTATGCCAATCAGGGGAGTGTTTGACCAATCTTAGTACTGTAATTGTTAAGAGAACTGTTATTTCGGATACTCAGGAATGGTGTGGAGGTTTATTGTCTGAAGATTCCTGTATTTGTGAGTTTTGTGGGTCCCTAGTTGATGAGAACTGTATCCAATGGTGCCAACCTAAATATAACCCACACTGGGGTGGGTATCCTTTAGAGGATTATCATAGCATGGTAGGCAAAGTTTTAAATCAAATTGATTGTTGGGTGTGCTCACATGTGCCACAGGATCAACATAATGTAGGGTTGGTGCCAGTTCCGCTGAATATCACGGAAATTTTAGAATTACAAAAAGGGAAAACCTTGGATAGAAAATTGCTCTCATCCAAACCACCTAATTTCAAACTATATCAATTCCAAGCAGATAGATCACTTTTATGTTTAAACATAACCAACCCCAATAAACCAGGGAGTTGGGAAGTGACGGGGAATAATCAGACGATGACCTTCTCACAGAGAGCTGATAATGAGACTATGAATCATGATCTGTTATGCTCAATTAAATCTAATGGGTGAAACTTTAGGTATCGGTACACATTGAGTTCCACCAAAGAAACTATTGGTAAGGTACCAGATGGATATTGTGCTAAGATAATACAACCAGAAACTTGCATGTACCAGATGGAAGAACCTGAAATAGGATTATTTGCAAGGGAAATGTGTTTAATGATAATGATGCATACTATCCCTTATGTTCTCCTCGATAATGTATATTTTATATGTGGAAGAAAAGCGTATAAGTGGCTTTCCCCGAGTTCCAAAGGTTTGTGTTACCTGGGAAGAGTAGTCCCAGAGGTTATGACCCTCACACATGTTGAAATGCTCGGTATTCATAAAAACACACCATCACCATATCTTCACACACAGTATGAACACAGAGACAAAAGAAATATGATACCTGGTGACTTACATAAAGCTACTCAGTTAATTAGTGAGACAACTGGCTTTCAAGTTTTAGTAGCATTGCATCCCACCAGGATTGCTCAGGGTACACTAAATTTTAGATATATTCAGGATCTTGCTAAATTAATAGATAATATCACCGAGATGTAAGATGACACTTTCAGGTATACAGGTAGAGAATTGCAAGCGTACAAGAAAGAACTGGTGCAACACAGACTAGTGTTAAATTATTTAACCATTGTCACTGGAGGATATTGCGTAACTTTGGCCACCCAATTTGGTGTGAAGTGTTGCACCTATGACACCAATGATACCAGCGATCCCAAGGAGGTAATAGATCGAAATATGGATGAAATTCTGCAGCTGAAATGGGAATTTCGGAAGAACCATAATGCTTCAGTGGCTGAAGTAGAGGAATGGGTGTCATGGTTGAACCCCGTGAAATGGTTCTCAGGCCTAGGGAAATGGGCCCAGGAAATGATCGCAAGCGTAGGTAACTTCCTAATCCTTACACTGGTCATCATCATAGTAATTGGCATATGTGTCCGGTGTGCTCCTATTGTGTTGAAGTGTGGAAATGTAAGAATAAGGTAAAATGAAGGAACAAAATTATGATGGTGGTCAGTAATGACAATATGAATACTGAGGTAAATATAGAACTGCATTACAACCCTGAACTTGGGAATACCATCATATAGTGTATTGTATTTAGATGTGCATAAAAGGTATTATTGAAGTGTTATTTTTCTCATTCAAACATCTTAGATGATGTAAGTCTCTATTCCCCATCAAAACTTCATTTATAGGACTGGTGCATCCCCACATCTTTCACATGATCTCCCAAGGTCTGCGGTGTGCATATAATGGTAGTTTTTATGTCCCCTCCTAGAAACAGATTATTTAATGAGAGCCACCTTGTGCCATAATAACATTAAGTAATATATAAATGTACGCCTAAATTAATTTTAAATCAGAGTGTGATAGCATGTTGTTCGCTATCAAAGGGTGGACTGTCAAAGCTGGATAATTGGCTGAGACAAGATCAGCTTAAAATAAGATCAAAACGACGCCATCTTGCGAATGGCTGCAAGACACCATTTTATAGATGAGATCGGCAAGACACCATTATGCGAATGGCCGCTCAGCGACATTTTAGCTAAACTCACTTAAGTACATATGGCGAGGCTAAAATTAGTATTAGGTGACCACATCTTTTACCATACCCCATACATACATTAATACACACAGTGGCGCTGTTAACATGTCGCATATTAGCGAATGCATAAGGCCCAGTATGAAAACGTTGTTTATTAGCTTAATGCACACGCATCTGTCCGAAGTTAACTAGCATCTTTTCCCAAATCCCTAATACTTACATAGTGCACACTCACATAAAAGGTTCCATAGCTTGAAAGTATAAGATCCAAGTTTTATTCATTTATTACAAATGCTGTGAAATAAAGACTATTTTGGTAACTAAGGTTTAATACGTGATAAGTAAGCCGTGTTTGATATTGTACTGATCTGCACTTTCTCAACAGCTTCCCAGTATCATCGGTGTGAAGATCGCAACATGCATTCGCAACTTGTGGACAGTAGAGACTTAAAGCACCAAAATGTACATTGTAAAACCAACAGCCAAGATTTCCATGAGGAGGGAAAATGAAGGTAACCAGCTGTCGGAGGCTGGTCTGTGTCCATTTGAATCAACTTGTTAAATGCACTGTAACAGAAGCACTGTGATGGGGAACCAATGGAATCGCAACAAACCTCTCTTGTGTAGTCTATTTCTGTGGGGGTAAAAATATGTGTGTTGTGACCCCAGTCTGGAGTCTTCTTGCTGATTGCTGATTGACGGAGGTTTCTTGCTGATGCCGGTATCTGGTCCAGAGCGCGTGCGTATCTATAAACTGTATCGTGGGTCTGTATAATTCTTTGCGCTAAATTGTACTTAGATCACAGCGTGTAACTGACTGTACTTTACTTGAATAATACTTTGTGCTTTGGAAACACATGTTCAAGGTCTAAAGTCTTTATTTTACTGTATGACTGCGTACGCAAATAGCGTCAATTTTAGAGGTTTATAGGCAGCGTTTAGAAGGTATAGGCAGGAGCGTATAGAGGTTAAAATCCAGTATCCTTAGTAACTACCAGAGATCATGGAAGACTTTACTGTTCAGTGCAAAGGTTTAGGGTTCCACACTTCTTCCTTCATCCTGAGCAGAGTGATGAAGTTAAGCCCAATAAATAAGAGAATGTCCCACAAACCATCTTCCATCCAAGAACCCAATACTACCTGTAAGACCAAAAACAATCCCTTAATTTAACACCACACAAACTACAAGGCCCAAAAACTCAAGAAACAAACTGTGCAGACTGTAAGAATGCAAACAGAGGAGGGTGACGCTAAAGGAGCCAGGTAAGGAGGGGAAACTGGTGACACAAATGAAGGTGAAAACTGTAATAAACTTTCAGGATACCAACAGTCAATCAGGTTCTCCAAGTCCCCTTAGCAATGGTGGTGAGTGACATATATTCAGTGTATACATACATTCAACACAGGAAGTGAAACATACACCGTAACTCTCATCAAAGCACTGCAGTCACATGACACCCAGGTTATACTGTAACTCTCATCCCAGCACTGCAGTCACATGACACCCAGGTTACAAAGTAACTCTCATCCCAGCACTGCAGTCACATGACACCCAGGTTACACTGTAACTCTCATCCCAGCTCTGCAGTCACATGACACCCAGGTTACACTATAACTCTCATCCCAGCTCTGTAGTCACATGAAACCACAGGTTATACTGTAACACTCATCCAAGCACTACAATCACATGACACCCAGGTTACACTGTAACTCTCATCCCAGCTCTGCAGTCAGATGACACCCAGGTTACACTGTAACTCTCATCCCAGCACTGCAGTCACATGACACCCAGGTTCCACTGTATCACGTCTCCCAGCTCTGCAGTCACATGACACCCAAGTTATACTGTATCACTTCTCCCAGCTCTGCAGTCACATGACACCAGGGTTACACTGTAACTCTCATCCCAGCACTGCAGTCACATGACACCCAGGGTACACTGTATCACTTCTCCCAGCATTGCAGTCACATGACAAACGGCTTACACAGTATCAATTCTCCCAGCTCTGCAGTCACATGACTCCCAGGTTACTCTGTATCTCTCATCCCAGCTCTGTAGTCACATGACACCCAGGTTACACTGTAACTCCCATCCCAGCTCTGTAGTCACATGACACCCAGGTTACACTGTAACTCCCATCCCAGCTCTGTAGTCACATGACACCCAGGTTACACTGTAACTCTCATTCCATCACTGCAGTCACATGACACCACAGGATACACTGTACTCTCATCCCAGCTCTGTAGTCAGATGACACCCAGGTTACACTGTAACTCTCATCCCAGATCTACAGTCACGACACCCAGGTTACACTGTAACTCTCATCCCAGCACTGCAGTCACATGACACCCAGGTTACACTGTAACTCTCATCCGAGCTCTACAGTCACATGACACCCAGGTTACACTGTAACTCTCATCCCAGCTCTGCAGTCACATGACACCAGGGTTACACTGTAACTCTCATCCCAGCACTGCAGTCACATGACACCCAGGTAACACTGTAACTCTCATCCCAGCACTGCAGTCACATGACACCCAGGTTACATTGTAACTCTCATCCCAGCACTGCCGTCAAATGACACCCAGGTTACACTGTAACTCCCATCCCAGCTCTGTAGTCACATGACACCCAGGTTACACTGTAACTCCCATCCCAGCTCTGTAGTCACATGACACCCAGGTTACACTGTAACTCTCATTCCATCACTGCAGTCACATGACACCACAGGATACACTGTACTCTCATCCCAGCTCTGTAGTCAGATGACACCAAGGTTACACTGTAACTCTCATCCCAGATCTACAGTCACGACACCCAGGTTACACTGTAACTCTCATCCCAGCACTGCAGTCACATGACACCCAGGTTACACTGTAACTCTCATCCGAGCTCTACAGTCACATGACACCCAGGTAACACTGTAACTCTCATCCCAGCTCTGCAGTCACATGACACCAGGGTTACACTGTAACTCTCATCCCAGCACTGCAGTCACATGACACCCAGGTTACACTGTAACTCTCATCCCAGCACTGCAGTCACATGACACCCAGGTTACATTGTAACTCTCATCCCAGCACTGCCGTCAAATGACACCCAGGTTACACTGTAACTCTCATCCCAGCACTGCAGTCACATGACACCCAGGTTACACTGTAACTCTCATCCCAGCACTGCAGTCAATGACACCCAGGTTACACTGTAACACCCATCCCAGCACTGCAGTCACATGACACCTGGGTTACACTGTGATTCTCATCCCAGCACTGCAGTCACATGACACCCAGGTTACACTGTAACTCTCATCCCAGCTCTGCAGTCACATGTCACCCAGGTTACACTGTAACTCTCATACCAGCTCTGCAGTCACATGAAACCCAGGTAACACTGTAACTCTCATCCCAGCTCTGCAGTCACATGACAACCAGTTTACACTGTAACTCTCATCCCAGCACTGCAGTCACATGACACCGAGGGTACACTGTAACTCTCATCCCAGCACTGCAGTCACATGACACCCAGGTTACACTGTAACTCTCATCCCAGCACTGCAGTCACATGACACCCAGGTTACACTGTAACTCTCATCCCAGCTCTGCAGTCACATGTCCCCAAGGTTACACTGTAACTCTCATCCCAGCACTGCACTCACAAGACACCCCAGGTTACACTGTAACTCTCATCCCAACTCTGCAGTCACATACCTCCCAACTGTCCTGCTTCCAGCGGGACAGTGCCATTTTTTGGGGGCTGTCCCGCTGTCCCACCCACAGGCCGCAGTGTCCCGCGGTGGTTGGGGAAGTTGGGGAGAGCACAAACAGCTGCTCTGCATAGCAGAGCAGCAGGTGTGCAGGAGGAGGACAGATGCCATGCGCATGCATTTTCAGAAGGCTCCATTGGTGCAAGCCACACCCCATTTTCTGTCGCGTGCGCCGAAAGTGCGCGACCAGTCCCTCCTTGAGTGGATGAAAACTTGGGAGGTATGTGACACCCTGGGTTACACTGTAACATTTCTCCTAGCACTGCAGTCACATGACACCCAGGTTACATTGTATCACTTCTCCCAGCTCTGTAGTCACATGACACCCAGGTAACACTGTAACTCTCATCCCAATTCTGTAGTCACATGACACCCAGGTTACACTGTACTCTCATCCCAGCTCTGTAGTCACATGACACCCAGGTTACACTGTAACTCTCATCCCATCACTGCAGTCACATGACACCCAGGTTACTCTGTAACTCTCATCCCAGCTCTGCAGTCAGATGACACTCAGGTTAAACTGTAACTCTCATCCGAGCTCTGCAGTCACATGACACCCAGGTTACATTGTATCACTTCTCCCAGCACTGCAGTCACATGATACCCAGGTTACATTGTATCACTTCTCCCAGCTCTGTAGTCACATGACACCCAGGTTATACTGTATCACTTCTCCCAGCACTGCAGTCACATGACACCCAGGTTATACTGTATCACTTCTCCCAGCACTGCAGTCACATGACACCCAGGTTATACTGTATCACTTCTCCCAGCACTGCAGTCACATGACACCCAGGTTACACTGTATCACTTCTCCCAGCACTGCAGAGACATGACATCCAGGTTACACTGCAACTCTCATCCCAGCTCTGCAGTCACATGACACCCAGGTTACACTGTAACTCCAATCCCAGCTCTGCAGTCACATGACACCCAGGTTACACTGTAACTCCCATCCCAGCACTGCAGTCACATGACACCCAGGTTACACTGTAACTCCCATCCCAGCTCTGTAGTCACATGACACCCAGGTTACACTGTAACTCTCATTCCATCACTGCAGTCACATGACACCACAGGATACACTGTACTCTCATCCCAGCTCTGTAGTCACATGACACCCAGGTTACACTGTAACTCTCATTCCATCACTGCAGTCACATGACACCACAGGATACACTGTACTCTCATCCCAGCTCTGTAGTCAGATGACACCCAGGTTACACTGTAACTCTCATCCCAGATCTACAGTCACGACACCCAGGTTACACTGTAACTCTCATCCCAGCTCTGCAGTCACATGACACCCAGGTTACGCTGTAACTCTCATCCCAGCTCTGCAGTCACATGACACCAGGGTTACACTTTAACTCTCATCCCAGCACTGCAGTCACATGACACCCAGGTTACACTGTAACTCTCATCCCAGCACTGCAGTCACATGACACCCAGGTTACATTGTAACTCTCATCCCAGCACTGCCGTCAAATGACACCCAGGTTACACTGTAACTCTCATCCCAGCACTGCAGTCACATGACACCCAGGTTACACTGTAACTCTCATCCCAGCACTGCAGTCAATGACACCCAGGTTACACTGTAACACCCATCCCAGCACTGCAGTCACATGACACCCGGGTTACACTGTGATTCTCATCCCAGCACTGCAGTCACATGACACGCAGGTTACACTGTAACTCTCATCCCAGCTCTGCAGTCACATGTCACCCAGGTTACACTGTAACTCTCATACCAGCTCTGCAGTCACATGAAACCCAGGTAACACTGTAACTCTCATCCCAGCTCTGCAGTCACATGACAACCAGTTTACACTGTAACTCTCATCCCAGCACTGCAGTCACATGACACCCAGGGTACACTGTAACTCTCATCCCAGCACTGCAGTCACATGACACCCAGGTTACACTGTAACTCTCATCCCAGCACTGCAGTCACATGACACCCAGGTTACACTGTAACTCTCATCCCAGCTCTGCAGTCACATGTCCCCAAGGTTACACTGTAACTCTCATCCCAGCACTGCACTCACAAGACACCCCAGGTTACACTGTAACTCTCATCCCAACTCTGCAGTCACATACCTCCCAACTGTCCTGCTTCCAGCGGGACAGTGCCATTTTTGGGGGGCTGTCCCGCTGTCCCACCCACAGGCCGCAGTGTCCCGCGGTGGGAGGGGAAGTTGGGGAGAGCACAAACAGCTGCTCTGCATAGCAGAGCAGCAGGTGTGCAGGAGGAGGACAGATGCCATGCGCATGCATTTTCAGAAGGCTCCATTGGTGCAAGCCACACCCCATTTTCTGTCGCGTGCGCCGAAAGTGCGCGACCAGTCCCTCCTTGAGTGGATGAAAACTTGGGAGGTATGTGACACCCTGGGTTACACTGTAACATTTCTCCTAGCACTGCAGTCACATGACACCCAGGTTACATTGTATCACTTCTCCCAGCTCTGTAGTCACATGACACCCAGGTAACACTGTAACTCTCATCCCAATTCTGTAGTCACATGACACCCAGGTTACACTGTACTCTCATCCCAGCTCTGTAGTCACATGACACCCAGGTTACACTGTAACTCTCATCCCATCACTGCAGTCACATGACACCCAGGTTACTCTGTAACTCTCATCCCAGCTCTGCAGTCAGATGACACCCAGGTTAAACTGTAACTCTCATCCGAGCTCTGCAGTCACATGACACCCAGGTTATACTGTATCACTTCTCCCAGCACTGCAGTCACATGACACCCAGGTTATACTGTATCACTGCTCCCAGCACTGCAGTCACATGACATCCAGGTTACACTGCAACTCTCATCCCAGCTCTGCAGTCACATGACACCCAGGTTACACTGTAATTCTCATCCCAGCACTGCAGTCACATGACACCCGGGTTAACCTGTAACTCTCATCCGAGCTCTGCAGTCACATGACACCCGGGTTAACCTGTAACTCTCATCCGAGCTCTGCAGTCACATGACACCCAGGTTACACTGTAACTCTCATCCCAGCTCTTCAGTCACATGACATCCTGGTTACACTGTAACATTTCTCCCAGCTCTGCAGTCACATGACACCACAGGTTACACTGTAACTCTCATCCCAGCTCTGCAGTCACATGACACCCAGGTTACACTGTAACATTTCTCTCAGCTCTGCAGTCACATGACACCACAGGTTACACTGTAACTCTCATCCCAGCTCTGCAGTCACATGACACCCAGGTTACACTGTAACTCTCATCCCAGCTCTGCAGTCACATGACATCCTGGTTACACTGTAACATTTCTCCCAGCTCTGCAGTCACATGACACCACAGGTTACACTGTAACTCTCATCCCAGCTCTGCAGTCACATGACACCCAGGTTACACTGTAATTCTCATCCGAGCTCTGCAGTCACATGACACCCGGGTTAACCTGTAACTCTCATCCGAGCTCTGCAGTCACATGACACCCAGGTTACACTGTAACTCTCATCGCAGCTCTTCAGTCACATGACACCCCAGGTTACACTGTAACTCTCATCCCAGCTCTTCAGTCACATGACACCCCAGGTTACACTGTAACTCTCATCCCAGCTCTGTAGTCACATGACACCCAGGTTATACTGTATCACTTCTCCCAGCACTGCAGTCACATGACACCCAGGTTATACTGTATCACTTCTCCCAGCACTGCAGTCACATGACACCCAGGTTATACTGTATCACTGCTCCCAGCACTGCAGTCACATGACATCCAGGTTACACTGCAACTCTCATCCCATCTCTGCAGTCACATGACACCCAGGTTACACTGTAACTCTCATCCCAGCTCTGCAGTCACATGTCCCCAAGGTTACACTGTAACTCTCATCCCAGCACTGCACTCACAAGACACCCCAGGTTACACTGTAACTCTCATCCCAACTCTGCAGTCACATACCTCCCAACTGTCCTGCTTCCAGCGGGACAGTGCCATTTTTTGGGGGCTGTCCCGCTGTCCCACCCACAGGCCGCAGTGTCCCGCGGTGGTTGGGGAAGTTGGGGAGAGCACAAACAGCTGCTCTGCATAGCAGAGCAGCAGGTGTGCAGGAGGAGGACAGATGCCATGCGCATGCATTTTCAGAAGGCTCCATTGGTGCAAGCCACACCCCATTTTCTGTCGCGTGCGCCGAAAGTGCGCGACCAGTCCCTCCTTGAGTGGATGAAAACTTGGGAGGTATGTGACACCCTGGGTTACACTGTAACATTTCTCCTAGCACTGCAGTCACATGACACCCAGGTTACATTGTATCACTTCTCCCAGCTCTGTAGTCACATGACACCCAGGTAACACTGTAACTCTCATCCCAATTCTGTAGTCACATGACACCCAGGTTACACTGTACTCTCATCCCAGCTCTGTAGTCACATGACACCCAGGTTACACTGTAACTCTCATCCCATCACTGCAGTCACATGACACCCAGGTTACTCTGTAACTCTCATCCCAGCTCTGCAGTCAGATGACACTCAGGTTAAACTGTAACTCTCATCCGAGCTCTGCAGTCACATGACACCCAGGTTACATTGTATCACTTCTCCCAGCACTGCAGTCACATGACACCCAGGTTATACTGTATCACTTCTCCCAGCACTGCAGTCACATGACACCCAGGTTACACTGTAATTCTCATCCCAGCACTGCAGTCACATGACACCCGGGTTAACCTGTAACTCTCATCCGAGCTCTGCAGTCACATGACACTCGGGTTAACCTGTAACTCTCATCCGAGCTCTGCAGTCACATGACACCCAGGTTACACTGTAACTCTCATCCCAGCTCTTCAGTCACATGACATCCTGGTTACACTGTAACATTTCTCCCAGCACTGCAGTCACATGACACCCAGGTTATACTGTATCACTTCTCCCAGCACTGCAGTCACATGACACCCAGGTTATACTGTATCACTGCTCCCAGCACTGCAGTCACATGACATCCAGGTTACACTGCAACTCTCATCCCAGCTCTGCAGTCACATGACACCCAGGTTACACTGTAATTCTCATCCCAGCACTGCAGTCACATGACACCCGGGTTAACCTGTAACTCTCATCCGAGCTCTGCAGTCACATGACACCCGGGTTAACCTGTAACTCTCATCCGAGCTCTGCAGTCACATGACACCCAGGTTACACTGTAACTCTCATCCCAGCTCTTCAGTCACATGACACCCCAGGTTACACTGTAACTCTCATCCCAGCTCTGCAGTCACATGACATCCTGGTTACACTGTAACATTTCTCCCAGCTCTGCAGTCACATGACACCACAGGTTACACTGTAACTCTCATCCCAGCTCTGCAGTCACATGGCACCCAGGTTACACTGTAACTCTCATCCCAGCTCTTCAGTCACATGACACCCCAGGTTACACTGTAACTCTCATCCGAGCTCTGCAGTCACATGACACCCGGGTTAACCTGTAACTCTCATCCGAGCTCTGCAGTCACATGACACCCAGGTTACACTGTAACTCTCATCCCAGCTCTTCAGTCACATGACATCCTGGTTACACTGTAACATTTCTCCCAGCTCTGCAGTCACATGACACCACAGGTTACACTGTAACTCTCATCCCAGCTCTGCAGTCACATGACACCCAGGTTACACTGTAATTCTCATCCGAGCTCTGCAGTCACATGACACCCAGGTTACACTGTAACTCTCATCCCAGCTCTTCAGTCACATGACACCCCAGGTTACACTGTAACTCTCATCCCAGCTCTGCAGTCACATGACATCCTGGTTACACTGTAACATTTCTCCCAGCTCTGCAGTCACATGACACCACAGGTTACACTGTAACTCTCATCCCAGCTCTGCAGTCACATGGCACCCAGGTTACACTGTAACTCTCATCCCAGCTCTTCAGTCACATGACACCCCAGGTTACACTGTAACTCTCATCCCAGCTCTGTAGTCACATGACACCCAGGTTATACTGTATCACTTCTCCCAGCACTGCAGTCACATGACACCCAGGTTATACTGTATCACTTCTCCCAGCACTGCAGTCACATGACACCCAGGTTATACTGTATCACTGCTCCCAGCACTGCAGTCACATGACACCCAGGTTATACTGTATCACTTCTCCCAGCACTGCAGTCACATGACACCCAGGTTATACTGTATCACTGCTCCCAGCACTGCAGTCACATGACATCCAGGTTACACTGCAACTCTCATCCCAGCTCTGCAGTCACATGACACCCAGGTTACACTGTAATTCTCATCCCAGCACTGCAGTCACATGACACCCGGGTTAACCTGTAACTCTCATCCGAGCTCTGCAGTCACATGACACCCGGGTTAACCTGTAACTCTCATCCGAGCTCTGCAGTCACATGACACCCAGGTTACACTGTAACTCTCATCCCAGCTCTTCAGTCACATGACATCCTGGTTACACTGTAACATTTCTCCCAGCTCTGCAGTCACATGACACCACAGGTTACACTGTAACTCTCATCCCAGCTCTGCAGTCACATGACACCCAGGTTACACTGTAACATTTCTCTCAGCTCTGCAGTCACATGACACCACAGGTTACACTGTAACTCTCATCCCAGCTCTGCAGTCACATGACACCCAGGTTACACTGTAACTCTCATCCCAGCTCTGCAGTCACATGACATCCTGGTTACACTGTAACATTTCTCCCAGCTCTGCAGTCACATGACACCACAGGTTACACTGTAACTCTCATCCCAGCTCTGCAGTCACATGACACCCAGGTTACACTGTAATTCTCATCCGAGCTCTGCAGTCACATGACACCCGGGTTAACCTGTAACTCTCATCCGAGCTCTGCAGTCACATGACACCCAGGTTACACTGTAACTCTCATCCCAGCTCTTCAGTCACATGACACCCCAGGTTACACTGTAACTCTCATCCCAGCTCTTCAGTCACATGACACCCCAGGTTACACTGTAACTCTCATCCCAGCTCTGTAGTCACATGACACCCAGGTTATACTGTATCACTTCTCCCAGCACTGCAGTCACATGACACCCAGGTTATACTGTATCACTTCTCCCAGCACTGCAGTCACATGACACCCAGGTTATACTGTATCACTGCTCCCAGCACTGCAGTCACATGACATCCAGGTTACACTGCAACTCTCATCCCAGCTCTGCAGTCACATGACACCCAGGTTACACTGTAACTCTCATCCCAGCTCTGCAGTCACATGTCCCCAAGGTTACACTGTAACTCTCATCCCAGCACTGCACTCACAAGACACCCCAGGTTACACTGTAACTCTCATCCCAACTCTGCAGTCACATACCTCCCAACTGTCCTGCTTCCAGCGGGACAGTGCCATTTTTGGGGGGCTGGCCCGCTGTCCCACCCACAGGCCGCAGTGTCCCGCGGTGGTTGGGGAAGTTGGGGAGAGCACAAACAGCTGCTCTGCATAGCAGAGCAGCAGGTGTGCAGGAGGAGGACAGATGCCATGCGCATGCATTTTCAGAAGGCTCCATTGGTGCAAGCCACACCCCATTTTCTGTCGCGTGCGCCGAAAGTGCGCGACCAGTCCCTCCTTGAGTGGATGAAAACTTGGGAGGTATGTGACACCCTGGGTTACACTGTAACATTTCTCCTAGCACTGCAGTCACATGACACCCAGGTTACATTGTATCACTTCTCCCAGCTCTGTAGTCACATGATACCCAGGTAACACTGTAACTCTCATCCCAATTCTGTAGTCACATGACACCCAGGTTACACTGTACTCTCATCCCAGCTCTGTAGTCACATGACACCCAGGTTACACTGTAACTCTCATCCCATCACTGCAGTCACATGACACCCAGGTTACTCTGTAACTCGCATCCCAGCTCTGCAGTCAGATGACACTCAGGTTAAACTGTAACTCTCATCCGAGCTCTGCAGTCACATGACACCCAGGTTACATTGTATCACTTCTCCCAGCTCTGTAGTCACATGACACCCAGGTTATACTGTATCACTTCTCCCAGCACTGCAGTCACATGACACCCAGGTTATACTGTATCACTTCTCCCAGCACTGCAGTCACATGACACTCAGGTTATACTGTATCACTTCTCCCAGCACTGCAGTCACATGACACCCAGGTTACACTGTATCACTTCTCCCAGCACTGCAGAGACATGACATCCAGGTTACACTGCAACTCTCATCCCAGCTCTGCAGTCACATGACACCCAGGTTACACTGTAACTCCAATCCCAGCTCTGCAGTCACATGACACCCAGGTTACACTGTAACTCCCATCCCAGCACTGCAGTCACATGACACCCAGGTTACACTGTAACTCCCATCCCAGCTCTGTAGTCACATGACACCCAGGTTACACTGTAACTCCCATCCAAGCTCTGTAGTCACATGACACCCAGGTTACACTGTAACTCTCATTCCATCACTGCAGTCACATGACACCACAGGATACACTGTACTCTCATCCCAGCTCTGTAGTCACATGACACCCAGGTTACACTGTAACTCTCATTCCATCACTGCAGTCACATGACACCACAGGATACACTGTACTCTCATCCCAGCTCTGTAGTCAGATGACACCCAGGTTACACTGTAACTCTCATCCCAGATCTACAGTCACGACACCCAGGTTACACTGTAACTCTCATCCCAGCTCTGCAGTCACATGACACCCAGGTTACGCTGTAACTCTCATCCCAGCTCTGCAGTCACATGACACCAGGGTTACACTGTAACTCTCATCCCAGCACTGCAGTCACATGACACCCAGGTTACACTGTAACTCTCATCCCAGCACTGCAGTCACATGACACCCAGGTTACATTGTAACTCTCATCCCAGCACTGCCGTCAAATGACACCCAGGTTACACTGTAACTCTCATCCCAGCACTGCAGTCACATGACACCACAGGATACACTGTACTCTCATCCCAGCTCTGTAGTCAGATGACACCCAGGTTACACTGTAACTCTCATCCCAGATCTACAGTCACGACACCCAGGTTACACTGTAACTCTCATCCCAGCTCTGCAGTCACATGACACCCAGGTTACGCTGTAACTCTCATCCCAGCTCTGCAGTCACATGACACCAGGGTTACACTGTAACTCTCATCCCAGCACTGCAGTCACATGACACCCAGGTTACACTGTAACATTTCTGTCAGCTCTGCAGTCACATGACACCACAGGTTACACTGTAACTCTCATCCCAGCTCTGCAGTCACATGACACCCAGGTTACACTGTAACTCTCATCCCAGCTCTGCAGTCACATGACATCCTGGTTACACTGTAACATTTCTCCCAGCTCTGCAGTCACATGACACCCAGGTTACACTGTAACTCTCATCCCAGCTCTTCAGTCACATGACACCCCAGGTTACACTGTAACTCTCATCCCAGCTCTGTAGTCACATGACACCCAGGTTATACTGTATCACTTCTCCCAGCACTGCAGTCACATGACACCCAGGTTATACTGTATCACTTCTCCCAGCACTGCAGTCACATGACACCCAGGTTATACTGTATCACTGCTCCCAGCACTGCAGTCACATGACATCCAGGTTACACTGCAACTCTCATCCCAGCTCTGCAGTCACATGACACCCAGGTTACACTGTAACTCTCATCCCAGCTCTGCAGTCACATGTCCCCAAGGTTACACTGTAACTCTCATCCCAGCACTGCACTCACAAGACACCCCAGGTTACACTGTAACTCTCATCCCAACTCTGCAGTCACATACCTCCCAACTGTCCTGCTTCCAGCGGGACAGTGCCATTTTTGGGGGGCTGGCCCGCTGTCCCACCCACAGGCCGCAGTGTCCCGCGGTGGTTGGGGAAGTTGGGGAGAGCACAAACAGCTGCTCTGCATAGCAGAGCAGCAGGTGTGCAGGAGGAGGACAGATGCCATGCGCATGCATTTTCAGAAGGCTCCATTGGTGCAAGCCACACCCCATTTTCTGTCGCGTGCGCCGAAAGTGCGCGACCAGTCCCTCCTTGAGTGGATGAAAACTTGGGAGGTATGTGACACCCTGGGTTACACTGTAACATTTCTCCTAGCACTGCAGTCACATGACACCCAGGTTACATTGTATCACTTCTCCCAGCTCTGTAGTCACATGATACCCAGGTAACACTGTAACTCTCATCCCAATTCTGTAGTCACATGACACCCAGGTTACACTGTACTCTCATCCCAGCTCTGTAGTCACATGACACCCAGGTTACACTGTAACTCTCATCCCATCACTGCAGTCACATGACACCCAGGTTACTCTGTAACTCGCATCCCAGCTCTGCAGTCAGATGACACTCAGGTTAAACTGTAACTCTCATCCGAGCTCTGCAGTCACATGACACCCAGGTTACATTGTATCACTTCTCCCAGCACTGCAGTCACATGATACCCAGGTTACATTGTATCACTTCTCCCAGCTCTGTAGTCACATGACACCCAGGTTATACTGTATCACTTCTCCCAGCACTGCAGTCACATGACACCCAGGTTATACTGTATCACTTCTCCCAGCACTGCAGTCACATGACACCCAGGTTATACTGTATCACTTCTCCCAGCACTGCAGTCACATGACACCCAGGTTACACTGTATCACTTCTCCCAGCACTGCAGAGACATGACATCCAGGTTACATTGCAACTCTCATCCCAGCTCTGCAGTCACATGACACCCAGGTTACACTGTAACTCCAATCCCAGCTCTGCAGTCACATGACACCCAGGTTACACTGTAACTCCCATCCCAGCACTGCAGTCACATGACACCCAGGTTACACTGTAACTCCCATCCCAGCTCTGTAGTCACATGACACCCAGGTTACACTGTAACTCCCATCCCAGCTCTGTAGTCACATGACACCCAGGTTACACTGTAACTCTCATTCCATCACTGCAGTCACATGACACCACAGGATACACTGTACTCTCATCCCAGCTCTGTAGTCAGATGACACCCAGGTTACACTGTAACTCTCATCCCAGATCTACAGTCACGACACCCAGGTTACATTGTAACTCTCATCCCAGCTCTGCAGTCACATGACACCCAGGTTACGCTGTAACTCTCATCCCAGCTCTGCAGTCACATGACACCAGGGTTACACTGTAACTCTCATCCCAGCACTGCAGTCACATGACACCCAGGTTACACTGTAACTCTCATCCCAGCACTGCAGTCACATGACACCCAGGTTACATTGTAACTCTCATCCCAGCACTGCCGTCAAATGACACCCAGGTTACACTGTAACTCTCATCCCAGCTCTGCAGTCACATGACACCCAGGTTACACTGTAACTCCCATCCCAGCACTGCAGTCACATGACACCCAGGTTACACTGTAACTCCCATCCCAGCTCTGTAGTCACATGACACCCAGGTTACACTGTAACTCCCATCCCAGCTCTGTAGTCACATGACACCCAGGTTACACTGTAACTCTCATTCCATCACTGCAGTCACATGACACCACAGGATACACTGTACTCTCATCCCAGCTCTGTAGTCACATGACACCCAGGTTACACTGTAACTCTCATTCCATCACTGCAGTCACATGACACCACAGGATACACTGTACTCTCATCCCAGCTCTGTAGTCAGATGACACCCAGGTTACACTGTAACTCTCATCCCAGATCTACAGTCACGACACCCAGGTTACATTGTAACTCTCATCCCAGCTCTGCAGTCACATGACACCCAGGTTATGCTGTAACTCTCATCCCAGCTCTGCAGTCACATGACACCAGGGTTACACTGTAACTCTCATCCCAGCACTGCAGTCACATGACACCCAGGTTACACTGTAACTCTCATCCCAGCACTGCAGTCACATGACACCCAGGTTACATTGTAACTCTCATCCCAGCACTGCCGTCAAATGACACCCAGGTTACACTGTAACTCTCATCCCAGCACTGCAGTCACATGACACCACAGGATACACTGTACTCTCATCCCAGCTCTGTAGTCAGATGACACCCAGGTTACACTGTAACTCTCATCCCAGATCTACAGTCACGACACCCAGGTTACACTGTAACTCTCATCCCAGCTCTGCAGTCACATGACACCCAGGTTACGCTGTAACTCTCATCCCAGCTCTGCAGTCACATGACACCCAGGTTAAACTGTAACTCTCATCCGAGCTCTGCAGTCACATGACACCCAGGTTACATTGTATCACTTCTCCCAGCACTGCAGTCACATGATACCCAGGTTACATTGTATCACTTCTCCCAGCTCTGTAGTCACATGACACCCAGGTTATACTGTATCACTTCTCCCAGCACTGCAGTCACATGACACCCAGGTTATACTGTATCACTTCTCCCAGCACTGCAGTCACATGACACCCAGGTTATACTGTATCACTTCTCCCAGCACTGCAGTCACATGACACCCAGGTTACACTGTATCACTTCTCCCAGCACTGCAGAGACATGACATCCAGGTTACACTGCAACTCTCATCCCAGCTCTGCAGTCACATGACACCCAGGTTACACTGTAACTCCAATCCCAGCTCTGCAGTCACATGACACCCAGGTTACACTGTAACTCCCATCCCAGCACTGCAGTCACATGACACCCAGGTTACACTGTAACTCCCATCCCAGCTCTGTAGTCACATGACACCCAGGTTACACTGTAACTCCCATCCCAGCTCTGTAGTCACATGACACCCAGGTTACACTGTAACTCTCATTCCATCACTGCAGTCACATGACACCACAGGATACACTGTACTCTCATCCCAGCTCTGTAGTCACATGACACCCAGGTTACACTGTAACTCTCATTCCATCACTGCAGTCACATGACACCACAGGATACACTGTACTCTCATCCCAGCTCTGTAGTCAGATGACACCCAGGTTACACTGTAACTCTCATCCCAGATCTACAGTCACGACACCCAGGTTACACTGTAACTCTCATCCCAGCTCTGCAGTCACATGACACCCAGGTTACGCTGTAACTCTCATCCCAGCTCTGCAGTCACATGACACCAGGGTTACACTGTAACTCTCATCCCAGCACTGCAGTCACATGACACCCAGGTTACACTGTAACTCTCATCCCAGCACTGCAGTCACATGACACCCAGGTTACATTGTAACTCTCATCCCAGCACTGCCGTCAAATGACACCCAGGTTACACTGTAACTCTCATCCCAGCACTGCAGTCACATGACACCCAGGTTACACTGTAACTCTCATCCCAGCACTGCAGTCAATGACACCCAGGTTACACTGTAACACCCATCCCAGCACTGCAGTCACATGACACCCGGGTTACACTGTGATTCTCATCCCAGCACTGCAGTCACATGACACCCAGGTTACACTGTAACTCTCATCCCAGCTCTGCAGTCACATGTCACCCAGGTTATACTGTAACTCTCATACCAGCTCTGCAGTCACATGAAACCCAGGTAACACTGTAACTCTCATCCCAGCTCTGCAGTCACATGACAACCAGGTTACACTGTAACTCTCATCCCAGCACTGCAGTCACATGACACCCAGGTTACACTGTAACTCTCATCCCAGCTCTGCAGTCACATGTCCCCAAGGTTACACTGTAACTCTCATCCCAGCACTGCACTCACAAGACACCCCAGGTTACACTGTAACTCTCATCCCAACTCTGCAGTCACATACCTCCCAACTGTCCTGCTTCCAGCGGGACAGTGCCATTTTTGGGGGGCTGTCCCGCTGTCCCACCCACAGGCCGCAGTGTCCCGCGGTGGGAGGGGAAGTTGGGGAGAGCACAAACAGCTGCTCTGCATAGCAGAGCAGCAGGTGTGCAGGAGGAGGACAGATGCCATGCGCATGCATTTTCAGAAGGCTCCATTGGTGCAAGCCACACCCCATTTTCTGTCGCGTGCGCCGAAAGTGCGCGACCAGTCCCTCCTTGAGTGGATGAAAACTTGGGAGGTATGTGACACCCTGGGTTACACTGTAACATTTCTCCTAGCACTGCAGTCACATGACACCCAGGTTACATTGTATCACTTCTCCCAGCTCTGTAGTCACATGACACCCAGGTAACACTGTAACTCTCATCCCAATTCTGTAGTCACATGACACCCAGGTTACACTGTACTCTCATCCCAGCTCTGTAGTCACATGACACCCAGGTTACACTGTAACTCTCATCCCATCACTGCAGTCACATGACACCCAGGTTACTCTGTAACTGTCATCCCAGCTCTGCAGTCAGATGACACCCAGGTTAAACTGTAACTCTCATCCGAGCTCTGCAGTCACATGACACCAAGGTTACATTGTATCACTTCTCCCAGCACTGCAGTCACATGACACCCAGGTTACATTGTATCACTTCTCCCAGCTCTGTAGTCACATGACACCCAGGTTATACTGTATCACTTCTCCCAGCACTGCAGTCACATGACACCCAGGTTATACTGTATCACTTCTCCCAGCACTGCAGTCACATGACACCCAGGTTATACTGTATCACTGCTCCCAGCACTGCAGTCACATGACATCCAGGTTACACTGCAACTCTCATCCCAGCTCTGCAGTCACATGACACCTAGGTTACACTGTAATTCTCATCCCAGCACTGCAGTCACATGACACCCGGGTTAACCTGTAACTCTCATCCGAGCTCTGCAGTCACATGACACCCGGGTTAACCTGTAACTCTCATCCGAGCTCTGCAGTCACATGACACCCAGGTTACACTGTAACTCTCATCCCAGCTCTTCAGTCACATGACACCCCAGGTTACACTGTAACTCTCATCCCAGCTCTGCAGTCACATGACATCCTGGTTACACTGTAACATTTCTCCCAGCTCTGCAGTCACATGACACCACAGGTTACACTGTAACTCTCATCCCAGCTCTGCAGTCACATGGCACCCAGGTTACACTGTAACTCTCATCCCAGCTCTTCAGTCACATGACACCCTAGGTTACACTGTAACTCTCATCCCAGCTCTGTAGTCACATGACACCCAGGTTATACTGTATCACTTCTCCCAGCACTGCAGTCACATGACACCCAGGTTATACTGTATCACTTCTCCCAGCACTACAGTCACATGACACCCAGGTTATACTGTATCACTGCTCCCAGCACTGCAGTCACATGACATCCAGGTTACACTGCAACTCTCATCCCAGCTCTGCAGTCACATGACACCCAGGTTACACTGTAATTCTCATCCCAGCACTGCAGTCACATGACACCCGGGTTAACCTGTAACTCTCATCCGAGCTCTGCAGTCACATGACACCCGGGTTAACCTGTAACTCTCATCCGAGCTCTGCAGTCACATGACACCCAGGTTACACTGTAACTCTCATCCCAGCTCTTCAGTCACATGACATCCTGGTTACACTGTAACATTTCTCCCAGCTCTGCAGTCACATGACACCACAGGTTACACTGTAATTCTCATCCCAGCTCTGCAGTCACATGACACCCAGGTTACACTGTAATTCTCATCCGAGCTCTGCAGTCACATGACACCCGGGTTAACCTGTAACTCTCATCCGAGCTCTGCAGTCACATGACACCCAGGTTACACTGTAACTCTCATCCCAGCTCTTCAGTCACATGACACCCCAGGTTACACTGTAACTCTCATCCCAGCTCTGCAGTCACATGACATCCTGGTTACACTGTAACATTTCTCCCAGATCTGCAGTCACATGACACCACAGGTTACACTGTAACTCTCATCCCAGCTCTGCAGTCACATGGCACCCAGGTTACACTGTAACTCTCATCCCAGCTCTTCAGTCACATGACACCCCAGGTTACACTGTAACTCTCATCCCAGCTCTGTAGTCACATGACACCCAGGTTATACTGTATCACTTCTCCCAGCACTGCAGTCACATGACACCCAGGTTATACTGTATCACTTCTCCCAGCACTGCAGTCACATGACACCCAGGTTATACTGTATCACTGCTCCCAGCACTGCAGTCACATGACACCCAGGTTATACTGTATCACTTCTCCCAGCACTGCAGTCACATGACACCCAGGTTATACTGTATCACTGCTCCCAGCACTGCAGTCACATGACATCCAGGTTACACTGCAACTCTCATCCCAGCTCTGCAGTCACATGACACCCAGGTTACACTGTAATTCTCATCCCAGCACTGCAGTCACATGACACCCGGGTTAACCTGTAACTCTCATCCGAGCTCTGCAGTCACATGACACCCGGGTTAACCTGTAACTCTCATCCGAGCTCTGCAGTCACATGACACCCAGGTTACACTGTAACTCTCATCCCAGCTCTTCAGTCACATGACATCCTGGTTACACTGTAACATTTCTCCCAGCTCTGCAGTCACATGACACCACAGGTTACACTGTAACTCTCATCCCAGCTCTGCAGTCACATGACACCCAGGTTACACTGTAACATTTCTCTCAGCTCTGCAGTCACATGACACCACAGGTTACACTGTAACTCTCATCCCAGCTCTGCAGTCACATGACACCCAGGTTACACTGTAACTCTCATCCCAGCTCTGCAGTCACATGACATCCTGGTTACACTGTAACATTTCTCCCAGCTCTGCAGTCACATGACACCACAGGTTACACTGTAACTCTCATCCCAGCTCTGCAGTCACATGACACCCAGGTTACACTGTAATTCTCATCCGAGCTCTGCAGTCACATGACACCCGGGTTAACCTGTAACTCTCATCCGAGCTCTGCAGTCACATGACACCCAGGTTACACTGTAACTCTCATCCCAGCTCTTCAGTCACATGACACCCCAGGTTACACTGTAACTCTCATCCCAGCTCTTCAGTCACATGACACCCCAGGTTACACTGTAACTCTCATCCCAGCTCTGTAGTCACATGACACCCAGGTTATACTGTATCACTTCTCCCAGCACTGCAGTCACATGACACCCAGGTTATACTGTATCACTTCTCCCAGCACTGCAGTCACATGACACCCAGGTTATACTGTATCACTGCTCCCAGCACTGCAGTCACATGACATCCAGGTTACACTGCAACTCTCATCCCAGCTCTGCAGTCACATGACACCCAGGTTACACTGTAATTCTCATCCCAGCACTGCAGTCACATGACACCCGGGTTAACCTGTAACTCTCATCCGAGCTCTGCAGTCACATGACACCCGGGTTAACCTGTAACTCTCATCCGAGCTCTGCAGTCACATGACACCCAGGTTACACTGTAACTCTCATCCCAGCTCTTCAGTCACATGACACCCCAGGTTACACTGTAACTCTCATCCCAGCTCTGCAGTCACATGACATCCTGGTTACACTGTAACATTTCTCCCAGCTCTGCAGTCACATGACACCACAGGTTACACTGTAACTCTCATCCCAGCTCTGCAGTCACATGGCACCCAGGTTACACTGTAACTCTCATCCCAGCTCTTCAGTCACATGACACCCCAGGTTACACTGTAACTCTCATCCCAGCTCTGTAGTCACATGACACCCAGGTTATACTGTATCACTTCTCCCAGCACTGCAGTCACATGACACCCAGGTTATACTGTATCACTTCTCCCAGCACTGCAGTCACATGACACCCAGGTTATACTGTATCACTGCTCCCAGCACTGCAGTCACATGACACCCAGGTTATACTGTATCACTTCTCCCAGCACTGCAGTCACATGACACCCAGGTTATACTGTATCACTGCTCCCAGCACTGCAGTCACATGACATCCAGGTTACACTGCAACTCTCATCCCAGCTCTGCAGTCACATGACACCCAGGTTACACTGTAATTCTCATCCCAGCACTGCAGTCACATGACACCCGGGTTAACCTGTAACTCTCATCCGAGCTCTGCAGTCACATGACACCCGGGTTAACCTGTAACTCTCATCCGAGCTCTGCAGTCACATGACACCCAGGTTACACTGTAACTCTCATCCCAGCTCTTCAGTCACATGACACCCCAGGTTACACTGTAACTCTCATCCCAGCTCTGCAGTCACATGACATCCTGGTTACACTGTAACATTTCTCCCAGCTCTGCAGTCACATGACACCACAGGTTACACTGTAACTCTCATCCCAGCTCTGCAGTCACATGGCACCCAGGTTACACTGTAACATTTCTCTCAGCTCTGCAGTCACATGACACCACAGGTTACACTGTAACTCTCATCCCAGCTCTGCAGTCACATGACACCCAGGTTACACTGTAACTCTCATCCCAGCTCTGCAGTCACATGACATCCTGGTTACACTGTAACATTTCTCCCAGCTCTGCAGTCACATGACACCACAGGTTACACTGTAACTCTCATCCCAGCTCTGCAGTCACATGACACCCAGGTTACACTGTAATTCTCATCCGAGCTCTGCAGTCACATGACACCCGGGTTAACCTGTAACTCTCATCCGAGCTCTGCAGTCACATGACACCCAGGTTACACTGTAACTCTCATCCCAGCTCTTCAGTCACATGACACCCCAGGTTACACTGTAACTCTCATCCCAGCTCTTCAGTCACATGACACCCCAGGTTACACTGTAACTCTCATCCCAGCTCTGCAGTCACATGACACCCAGGTTACACTGTAACTCTCATCCCAGCTCTGCAGTCACATGACATCCTGGTTACACTGTAACATTTCTCCCAGCTCTGCAGTCACATGACACCACAGGTTACACTGTAACTCTCATCCCAGCTCTGCAGTCACATGACACCCAGGTTACACTGTAATTCTCATCCGAGCTCTGCAGTCACATGACACCCGGGTTAACCTGTAACTCTCATCCGAGCTCTGCAGTCACATGACACCCAGGTTACACTGTAACTCTCATCCCAGCTCTTCAGTCACATGACACCCCAGGTTACACTGTAACTCTCATCCCAGCTCTTCAGTCACATGACACCCCAGGTTACACTGTAACTCTCATCCCAGCTCTGTAGTCACATGACACCCAGGTTATACTGTATCACTTCTCCCAGCACTGCAGTCACATGACACCCAGGTTATACTGTATCACTTCTCCCAGCACTGCAGTCACATGACACCCAGGTTATACTGTATCACTGCTCCCAGCACTGCAGTCACATGACATCCAGGTTACACTGCAACTCTCATCCCAGCTCTGCAGTCACATGACACCCAGGTTACACTGTAATTCTCATCCCAGCACTGCAGTCACATGACACCCGGGTTAACCTGTAACTCTCATCCGAGCTCTGCAGTCACATGACACCCGGGTTAACCTGTAACTCTCATCCGAGCTCTGCAGTCACATGACACCCAGGTTACACTGTAACTCTCATCCCAGATCTTCAGTCACATGACATCCTGGTTACACTGTAACTCTCATCCCAGCTCTGCAGTCACATGACACCCAGGTTACACTGTAACATTTCTCCCAGCTCTGCAGTCACATGACACCACAGAGTGAGAGCAGGAACGTACATGACATATTAAACGTGTACAGGATACAGGAGTCAGTAAAAGCTGCACACGTGGGGATTTCTCACACAATCCAGGTACAGTAGTATGTGAACTATAAGCTATACTAGGATGCACAGTACAGTATAGAAAGACAGACAATGTTACAAATGAAGTATATTATCACTATATGCAGTGTAGGGGATATGTGCACATTGCATAGTTTATCAGTGAGGGATTACAGCCTATTGTATGTGACTGTGGGGTCTATGTACTAAGCCTAGGATGGAGATAAAGTGAATGGAGATAAAGTACCAGCCAATCAGCTCCTGTCACTTTAGAGGCTATGTTTGAAAAATGACAGTTAGGAGCTGATTGGTTGGTGCTTTATCTACATCCACTTTCTCTCTCTCTAAGCCTTAGCACATAAAGGTCTGTTTACAAAGCCTTGGATGGAGATAAAGTGAACGGAGATAAAGTACCAAGCAATCAGCTCCTAACTGCAATGTCGCAGGTTGTGTTTGAAAAATTACAATTTGAGCTGGTTGGTTGATACTTTATCTCCAGCAAAGGCTTAGTAACTAGTACCCTGTGTCACCAGTGGGGCTTTGAATACACTGAGCATGCAATGAGCACATACTGAGCACCAGGGCCGGATTATAGGCAGTGCACACGGGGCAGTCATCCAAGGGCCCCCATACATTAGGGGCTTCCACACTGCAGAAACCATTGTCCCAACTTGCACCACTCTGTCCCCTTCCTGGCCAGCTCCCGGCAGCATCGCAGTGTCCTATTTCATGTCTGCCATGTTGCCGGGAAGGTCCGTCATCATAGGGATGCAGGACTAAAGTGCCCTTACCGATAAGGGGCCCTCCGGATATGCTGTGCTCCCAGCAGCTGCTAGATGACGTCGCAAAGCTGCAGCCACCTGTCAGAGTGGAGAGAAGATGAAGAGTCAGCAAGAGGAACAGTGATGGGTGAGTGCACTGACCCCACACTGAGCACACACTGACCCCGCACTGAGCACACACTGACCCCGCACTAATCACACACTGACCCCGCACTGAGCACTCACTGACCCCGCACTGAGCACACACTGACCCCGCACTGAGCACACACTGACCCCACACTGAGCACACACTGACCCCACACTAAGCACACACTGACCACGCACTGACCCCGCACTGAGCACACACTGACCCCGCACTAAGCACACACTGACCCCACACTGACCCCGCACTCGTGATGTCAGTAGTGAGCTTCCTGCTCTATTAGAGCAGGAACCTCTCTGGGGCTTGCGGGAACGAGACCCTACCACAAGCGTCTCGTTGCAAGCCCGATGGTCGCGACCATCATCTGGCTGCCCGCTAAAGCTGTGGGAGGTCACCCACAGCTTAGCAAGCGGCCAGGAGGCCGGGTTTTAAAAAAAGCGAGCGCCTCTGAATCAGGCCCTGAGCACACACTGACCCCGCACTGAGAACACACTGACCCCGCACTGAGCACACACTGACCCCGCACTGAGCACACACTGACCCCGCACTAAGCACACACTGAGCACGTAATGTCTCATCAACATGAAGTTACCTTAAAGCTTATTTGCAGGGATGTATTCAGTTACAGCATAGCTTGAGATGTTCAGCACTTAGGGGCTAATACACACTGATTTGTATTCTTGTGTTTATGTACAGCACACTGGCCAACTCTCCCTCATTGTCATGGAGACTCCCTGAAATAGTAGCAATCTCCCTGTCTCCCTGACGAGTTCAGCAATCTCCCTGATTGCACCTTAGCCCCATTATGAAGCAGTTATATTAAAAAAAATATATGGGATCATTAGTATCATTTCCCTGCATTGGGTATAATGCACAATGATTCCTATGGCTACATGTATTTTCTGTCATGTATCAGTGTGTTTTCATCAACACATAGATCTTACTAACTGCTTTGGGGCTGGTTTACAATTGGATGTAAGTCAATTTTATGACACGCCCCTAAAATGGAGCAGTACACGCCCCTCAGCTGTATAACACGCCTCTCAGATGTAGCAGTACACGCCCCTCAGATGTATGACATGCCTCTCAGATGTAGCAGTACACGCCCCTCAGATGTATGACACACCTCTCAGATGTATGACACGCCCCTCAAATGGAGCAGTACACGCCCCTCAGCTGTATAACACGCCTCTCAGATGTAGCAGTACATGCCCCTCAGATGTATGACACGCCTCTCAGATGTAGCAGTACATGCCCCTCAGATGTATGACACACCTCTCAGATGTAGCAGTACACGCCCCTCAGATGTATGACACGCCTCTCAGATGTAGCAGTACACGCCCCTCAGATGTATGACACGCCTCTCAGATGTAGCAGTACACGCCCACTTTACCACCGCGCTCATAGCTGGTGCTTTCACACTCTCCCTGAAATTCTTTTTCAAAAGTAGGCAAATATGGTGTATATTATGAGATGCTACGAGTGAGTAATAAGTATATGTAATAACGTATGAGAAGACAATTGATTGCTGGAATAAGGCATAACTAGGCCCTTTAAATAAATGTTCAACACTGACAATCTGATATTAAGAACTTTATAGCATGTGCAATTGTGTAACAGGAATAGTGTAAGCAAACATTGCTAAATGGACATTTGATTTGCTGTAACTTTAGTTATTCTCAGGGCCACATAGTACCTTCAAAAGAAGGAAGCAAAACGGTGACATAGCTTGTCTTTCCATCTCTTCTGCAAAGCTAAGTATTGTGTAGCTTCTGCACCTGGCAATGCCCGGCAGGTAACCTCCCCCGATAGCCTTCTCTCGGGCAGACTGCCTCCAAAATTCTGAGCTGGAAATGGAATAAAGTGCGCTTCATAGCCCCAGAGCCCGCTGTTACCATTATACACAGCTCCAGCCCACCATTCCCCCCCCGGGTTCCTGTGGCAGCAGAGCGCCACCATTACACTTATCCAGGAATTTGTATGTGGGGCGTAGCTGAGACCCAGAAGTAAAGTGTTGGCATCAGCCATAGTCACAGCCATAGTATGTCTCCGTTACCTGCTCACAGGACAAGAAGTGGGGATTGCAGACAGGTCCCACGCCCGCAGGTCGCCAGCTGAACAGCCCCACTACTAAAGCACATCCAGAGCACTACTTATCTCTCCCAGGGGCATATTTATTAAGAAATGCGGTGTGCCTCTAATAACAAGGATCCTTATTCGGTGTAATGTATTATCACTGCGTCGCTAGAACAGGGGCCATGTAAGATGGTGTGGTAAATCTGACAGCCTTGCAGGCCCCTATAGAAAGCCATGGAGGCTGTTTCTGCTGCGGGCAATGGAAGGACGGCAGCAGTTATTGGTGATATCTAGCATCGTCCCTCCAAGGTACATCCAGGGGATCCTTAATATTTGCAGGGAACCCCTGACAAGAGGTGTTTTCAGAGGATAATCCTGCACATATTATTTGATAAATAGGCCTCACAGGGATGTAAATAGCTGTTCTTTAAGTTACATTTTGTACCTATTTCCGCTCAATGAAACAGTCTCTACATAATTTTATTTAAACTATCATCAATTTGTTCACCCTCGAAGTCACTATTAAACCACCCCAATCTACAGTATGAGGGGGCCCAACACTAAAGAATGTCACTCTGCCACCTTATCAGCGAATTGAGAGGCGGCATTTGTCAGCGCAGACAGCGGCGGTCTTCTGATCAGGATAAATTGCTACAAAGATCACTGAACAAGCTGTGAAATCACTTTTATATACTGTATAAATCAGAACAAAGTGACATGAACTTATTAACATGGGTGATAAAACAGATTCCAAATACAGCGTATGTACCGTGTATACACTTTGTATAGATGTGACATGGACACTCATTCACACGTGCAGAGCAGGACCACCCATGCAGCAATGCGGCCCTGGTACATGTGTGTATTGAATGTCTTTGGAATATCTTGGCAGCTTCAGGTAGAGATATGGACATTATAAGCTCAGGTGATACAACCTCAGATATATAACTGTAACTCATCTCTAATCTACAGGATACAACATGTCTGATTACAACATCCGGCTGTACAAGGACTCCGACTATGAGACGGTGAGGGACTTGTTTGCCCAGGGCACCCTAGAACACACTCAAGTAGCCTTTGAGCATGCCCTTTCCCTGCCACGTATTTGGTCACTGCTATTAGTTGCCTTCCTCTTTCCTCTTCTCACCATTGGGTCCATCGCCTTCTCCTTTGTACTTGTGTTCTCAGCCTTCCTAATCCTCTGGTTGGGCACAAGAGACCTCTACGATTCCTATGTCAGACACGCTCTCACCGACGACATGTTGGATATCCAGAAGTTCTACCTGCAGAGAGATGGCTACTGCTTCTGGGTGGCCGAGTCAGCTGGAGAAGTAGTGGGAATGGTGGTGGCTCTGCCGTCATCACACCCTGGGGGAGACAACCATACTGAACTAAGGAGGATGTCGGTGACCAAAAGTCACAGAGGCAGAGGAATCGCCAAAGCCCTCTGCAGGACAGTCATTGACTTTGCCCGTGATCGCGGTTGCAGTGCGGTAATCTTGGAGACAACATTGGGTCATCGGGCGGCTCATGGATTGTACCTGAGTATGGGCTTCAAGTGGCAACATTCAACTTTTCTGAAACATCCGTTGGCAAAACTTGTAGACTTTAAGTTCCTTTTCTATAAGTACAACATTCCAACACTGGGAGAATAATGCCCTAATGAGAATCTATGGCCCCATCTGTGAGCTGTCTTCTGTACAGTCAAAGGGTAAATTTATGGGGGTCGTTCAGAGTTGCAGGCAAATTGTCCGTAATTGCCCTCACACGGTGTACACAATGCTAAATACGGAAAATCACCCATATAGTTACACACATCCATCCATTAGCTGCCGTCATCATCAGTGGGGATGCCGTCATAATCCCGGCACATGGCATTCCGGCATTTAGAATACCGGTGCCAGAATCCTGATGGTAAGTAGTGGTGTTAGGGGGAGGGCTGGGGGGTGGTTAGGGTTAAGCACTTGGGCGAGGGTTAGGCTGCAGGGGGGAGGAGGTTAGGATTAGGTTGTGAGGAGGGAGGGTTAGGCTGCAGGGGGGAAGATTTTAGGATTAGGTTGTGAGGAGGGAGGGTTAGGCTGCAGGGGGGAGGAGGTTAGGATTAGGCTTTGAGGAGGGAGGGTTAGGCTGCAGGGGGGAAGAGGTTAGGATAAGGTTGTGAGAAGGGAGGGTTGGGCTGCAGGGGGGAAGAGGTTAGGATAAGGTTGTGAGGAGGGAGGGTTAGGCTGCAGGGGGAAGAGGTTAGGATTAGGCTGTGAGGAGGGAGGGTTAGGCTGCAGGGGGGAGGAGGTTAGGATTAGGTTGTGAGGAGGGAGGGTTAGGCTGCAGGGGGGAGGAGGTTAGGATAAGGTTGTGAAGAGGGAGGGTTAGGCTGCAGGGGGTAGGAGGTTAGGATTAGGTTGTGAGGAGGGAGGGTTATGCTGCAGGGGGGGGGGGGAGAGGTTAGGATTAGGTTGTGAGGAGGGAGGGTTAGGCTGCAGGGGGTAGGAGGTTAGGATTAGGTTGTGAGGAGGGAGGGTTAGGCTGCAGGGGGTAGGAGGTTAGGATTAGGTTGTGAGGAGGGAGGGTTAGGCTGCAGGGGGTAGGAGGTTAGGATTAGGTTGTGAGGAGGGAGGGTTAGGCTGCAGGGGGTAGGAGGTTAGGATAAGGTTGTGAGGAGGGAGGGTTAAGCTGCAGTGGGGGAAGAGGTTAGGATTAGGTTGTGAGGAGGGAGGGTTAGGCTGCAGGGGGGAGGAGGTTAGGATTAGGCTTTGAGGAGGGAGGGTTAGGCTGCAGGGGGGAAGAGGTTAGGATAAGGTTGTGAGAAGGGAGGGTTGGGCTGCAGGGGGGAAGAGGTTAGGATAAGGTTGTGAGGAGGGAGGGTTAGGCTGCAGGGGGAAGAGGTTAGGATTAGGCTGTGAGGAGGGAGGGTTAGGCTGCAGGGGGGAGGAGGTTAGGATTAGGTTGTGAGGAGGGAGGGTTAGGCTGCAGGGGGGAGGAGGTTAGGATAAGGTTGTAAAGAGGGAGGGTTAGGCTGCAGGGGGTAGGAGGTTAGGATTAGGTTGTGAGGAGGGAGGGTTATGCTGCAGGGGGGGGGGGAGAGGTTAGGATTAGGTTGTGAGGAGGGAGGGTTAGGCTGCAGGGGGTAGGAGGTTAGGATTAGGTTGTGAGGAGGGAGGGTTAGGCTGCAGGGGGTAGGAGGTTAGGATTAGGTTGTGAGGAGGGAGGGTTAGGCTGCAGGGGGTAGGAGGTTAGGATTAGGTTGTGAGGAGGGAGGGTTAGGCTGCAGGGGGTAGGAGGTTAGGATTAAGTTGTGAGGAGGGAGGGTTAAGCTGCAGTGGGGGAAGAGGTTAGGATTAGGTTGTGAGGAGGGAGGGTTAGGCTGCAGGGGGGAGGAGGTTAGGATTAGGCTTTGAGGAGGGAGGGTTAGGCTGCAGGGGGGAAGAGGTTAGGATAAGGTTGTGAGAAGGGAGGGTTAGGCTGCAGGGGGAAGAGGTTAGGATTAGGCTGTGAGGAGGGAGGGTTAGGCTGCAGGGGGAAGAGGTTAGGATTAGGTTGTGAGGAGGGAGGGTTAGGCTACAGGGGGGAGGAGGTTAGGATTAGGTTGTGAGGAGGGAGGGTTAGGCTGCAGGGGGGAGGAGGTTAGGATAAGGTTGTGAAGAGGGAGGGTTAGGCTGCAGGGGGAAGAGGATAGGATTAGGCTGTGAGGAGGGAGGGTTAGGCTGCAGGGGGGAGGAAGTTAGGATTAGGTTGTGAGGAGGGAGGGTTAGGCTGCAGGGGGGGGGAAGAGGTTAGGATAAGGTTGTGAGAAGGGAGGGTTAGGCTGCAGGGGGGGAAGAGGTTAGGATAAGGTTGTGAGGAGGGAGGGTTAGGCTGCAGGGGGAAGAGGTTAGGATTAGGCTGTGAGGAGGGAGGGTTAGGCTGCAGGGGGAAGAGGTTAGGATTAGGCTGTGAGGAGGGAGGGTTAGGCTGCAGGGGGGAGGAGGTTAGGATTAGGTTGTGAGGAGGGAGGGTTAGGCTGCAGGGGGGAGGAGGTTAGGATAAGGTTGTGAAGAGGGAGGGTTAGGCTGCAGGGGGAAGAGGATAGGATTAGGCTGTGAGGAGGGAGGGTTAGGCTGCAGGGGGGAGGAAGTTAGGATTAGGTTGTGAGGAGGGAGGGTTAGGCTGCAGGGGGGGAAGAGGTTAGGATAAGGTTGTGAGGAGGGAGGGTTAGGCTGCAGGGGGAAGAGGTTAGGATTAGGCTGTGAGGAGGGAGGGTTAGGCTGCAGGGGGGAGGAGGTTAGGATTAGGTTGTGAGGAGGGAGGGTTAAGCTGCAGGGGGTAGGAGGTTAGGATTAGGTTGTGAGGAGGGAGGGTTAGGCTGCAGGGGGTAGGAGGTTAGGATTAGGTTGTGAGGAGGGAGGGTCAGGCTGCAGGGGGGAGGAGTTTAGGATTAGGCTGTGAGGAGAGAGGGCTAGGTTTAGGCACTATGGGGGGAGGGTTAGATTTAGGCTGCTGGGCAGGGGGGTAGCGAGAGCTGGAGGGTTAGGATACCTACCAGTAATCCTAACACTGTTGGGATGCCGGTGTCGGTATTTTAACTGCTGGGATCCCAAAAGTTGGCATCGCATACCCCACCCCATCAGTGCGCACACGCAGATACCTTGTGCAAGAGATCCAATGCACAGCCCTTGACACGCCCTCGCAGGATGGGTACAGGATGCCAGCGCTCGGGATCCCTGCATTCAGAATCCTGATGCTGGCATCCCGACCGGGTTACCATATCGACACCTCTCAGTAGTTATCCTAACCCACTCCCTACCCTAACCATCTCTTCCTGGTGCCTGAACCTAACCTCCCCCACCCTAAACCTAACTGCCCCTCCTTAGTGCCTAACCCCTAACGCTAACCCTCCCCCTCCTGGACCCTAAACCTAACCGTCCCTCCTTAGTGCCTAACCCTAACCCCTAATGCTCCCCCTAACCCCGCTACTTAGCTTTGGGATTCTGCCAGGTGTCGGGGTTCCAGCTGCGGCATCCTGACTGCCGGAAACCTTGCGGTCAGGATATTGACCATATTGCGCTCTCACTCACTTTAGCCTACATGCATATGTCCCATTGCTGCCTAGTTATGGCCACTCAGCGGCATGTGCAGAGGTAACTGAGTAACTCCCGGCTAAGTACCACACGCAGGGTTAACAATCGCATGGTCTGTAGCTCAGAATCAGCCCTTATGTCTCCATTTCAGATGTATAACAAATGTTTGTATCGCTGTAAGAAACAAGCAAATTGCTCTCCAACATTTCTTGTGCTTGAATAATATTTATTTATGCTACAAGAATGTGACATACACGGCATTATATACTGTAGGTACGAGAGTCTGTGGTCGCTGCACACTGGGAATCTCAGGAACCTAAAAATTTGACAATATGAATTACGCCCAATTTCAGCCTATAAGGGAAGTCGCTGTTTATTATAAGATCAGACTGTTAGTGCAGATTTGAACCTGTCAGCACTGTTATTTACTAACACCATAAAGTCCAATCAGGCAGCAGCTCTCACTGTCTTACCTACACTAGACAGATAAAAGCTGATTGGTCGCTTTAGTTTCCATGTTATAGATGCACATCATGGAGCAAAGTACTTTTGTGCTATTTCATTTACTCATTAAAATGTCTCCAGATGTCCCACCTAAGAGTTTTTCTATTAAATGTGAGACGATCTGAGAGATATTCCATGTAAGTGACTCTTCCTACAATCTGCAGTTCTGAAGCATGTTGGAGTTTTGTTTAATGTAGTCTCACAGCATCTCTCTATGGCCATACACACGGACTGGACACCAATTGCTCAGTTATAAATAAAATCTAATCACCTGCTTTATCTGGTTACTGTACCTGGAGATTATTATTAGGAAATATGGGCAGTGTGGCCCCAAAACTGAACGTTTACCTTGTATCCTGGCGTCAGCACCCTGGGTTCATACAATGCAGAGAGGAACGTACTCTGCGAGTGGTTACCTGGATGGTAACCGTAAGACCAATCCCGCACTGGGCCAGGATGTGCTTTGGTTGGCACAGATTCCTGGCACACTGCTTTCCTGGGCACAGCAATCAGCGGTGTAACACTACATATTCCATAATGTCTGGCACCAGTTATCTAATGGATCAGAGCAGAGGTGCTTGTCTATAATAATCAGTTGTATCCTTATTGGGGATGTTGTAGAGTTATTGACATTCAGAATATATACAGTAATAGAGGAGGACAGAGTTATGTCGCCCCCGGCAGGGTACTAATGTGATGTAAACTTTGTATCCGTGTCGGCTTTAGGACTTTAAATCAGTGACGTCACTAGGGGGGGGTGCGGCCCGCACTGGCTGACACCATACGAGGGGGTGACACCAAAATAGCATAGCTGCTCCGCTCTTCTGGTGTCACCACCCCGGATGGTGCAGCGCATCATCCATTCCATGTACCCGGTATGTAGTCAGGAAGCCGATGATCAAAATGCCAACCGCCGGCTTCCTGACTGTGCAATCCCAACAGGGGACTAATGAAGGGCGTCGAAATCCTAACGCCTATCATTATCCCTATGCCGGAGCCCGACATACTGACTGAAGGTAAGCCGGCGGCGTGTGCGGACAGCCGCGGGGTGGGGGGTGGGGTTAGGTTAGGGGTTCCCGCCGGGGACTTAGGCCTGGGGAAGGTGGGGTTAGGGTTAGGCACCTACGGGAGGAGGTTAGGGTTAGACACCCCCCCAGGAGGGTCAGGTTTAGGCTGCGGGGACAGGGGGATTAGGTTTAGGCACTTAGGGGGTGGGGGGGTTAGGGACTAGGGGGAGGGGTTAGGGTTAGGAGGGAGAGAGGGTTAAGTATTGTTATTATACTTACCTATCAGAATCTTCACTGCTGCCGGTCTTCCGGTGTCAGGATTTGTACCGCTGGACATAGGTCCGGCGGTCTTTCATACTGATCCCCATTTACCCCAGTGTTGGGAGAGGCTGGGGGCTTCCTAGCTGCTCTGGACAGTGCAGTGTATTGAACCATAAGTAGTACCTAGATAATATACGTTAGATGCATCAATTGACCATAGTGTAAATATTCAAGCAATTAAAATAAAAATGAATGAGCATATAAAAGTTATATAGGTGAATAAAATGATGAGAGCATAGATCACAATGCAATCCGTCCCCAGGAGCGTGTCTGCAGTGTCACATATCAATAGCTGAAAAAAACCTAGAAATGTATATGACTGATAGTTCACCTATAGAATTTTTAGATGCTCATTGATTTTTTTTTTTTTTTTAATTGCTTGAGATTTATTAAATAGCTGCTGTATATTTAAAGTATAGTTATTTAGATACTATATACGGTTCAATACACATTGCTCCGTCTCTACTTCCCGCTGTTGGGGAGCACACGTCATTCATCATGCAGAGCTGTGGTAACAGAGCGCCCACTAACCTTCTCCCCCACCCATGGCACATTGGTAGTCAATGGCAGGGTGAAGCAATAAAAGAATCATAGATAAAATGGATGCGGCTTCTTTTAGAGTCATCATGGTAACATAATAAACCAAATTAATATTCAATTAAACATTTACAGAAATATTCAGCACTGTTGGAATTTGAACCCTAGATGACGGTATCCTAGCTAGAGGCTGTAACCTTGAGCCTGCATGGTCAGCACACTGGCCAACCCTCCCTTATTGTCAGGGAGACTCCCTGGAATAGCAGCAATTTCCCTGACTTCCTGAAGAGTCTGGTGATCTCCCTGATTGCACCTTACCCCCATTATGTAGCTGTTATATAAAAAACATCACCGATATATACAATCAAATGGAACCATCAGTATAATTTCCCTGCATTGGGTATAAGGCACAATGATCCCTATGGCTACATGTATTTTCTGCAAAGTATTGGTACATACACACGGTCAGATTTTCCTTCAGATCTGTACAATAACGATTTTAAAAATAGTTCAATCGTTCATATCTAAAGGAAAATCTGACATGTTTGTCAGATGAACGATGAACGATGCGCGTTCCCATTTGTCAGATGGAGATATCTGACATCTGATGTGTTTGCAGCCAGATTCGGATGATTCCATTCATTTTAATGCATTCAGAAATCATTCAAATCGTTGGTAAAAGCATTCAAATCGTTCATCTGACACATCTGGCCATGTGTATGCACCTTATCAGTGTGTTTCCATCAACAAATAGATTGTACTAACTGCTTTAGGACTCATTTTCATTTGGCTGTTAGGCAATTTTATGACACGCCCCTCAGATGTATGACACGCCTCTCAGATGTATGACATGCCCCTCAGATGTATGACACACCTCTCAGATGTATGACACGCCCCTCAGATGTATGACACACCTCTCAGATGTATGACACACCCCTCAGATGTATGACATGCCTCTCAGATGTATGACACACCTCTCAGATGTATGACACGCCCCTCAGAAGTATGACATGCCTCTCAGATGTAGAAGTACATGCCCCTCAGATGTATGACACGCCCCTCAGATAAAGAAGTACACGCCCCTCAGATGTATGACATGCCCCTCAGATGTATGACATGCCTCTCAGATGTATGACACACCCCTCAGATGTATGACACACCCCTCAGATGTATGACAGGCCTCTCAGATGTAGAAGTACATGCCCCTCAGATGTATGACACGCCTCTCAGATGTATGACACGCCTCTCAGATGTATGACATGCCTCTCAGATGTATGACATGCCTCTCAGATGTAGAAGTACATGCCCCTCAGATGTATGACACACCTCTCAGATGTAGAAGTACATGCCCCTCAGATGTATGACACGCCCCTCAGATGTATGACACGCCTCTCAGATGTATGACACGCCCCTCAGATGTATGACACGCCTCTCAGATGTAGAAGTACATGCCCCTCAGATGTATGACACGCCCCTCAGATGTATGACATGCCCCTCAGATGTATGACACGCCTCTCAGATGTATGACACGCCTCTCAGATGTATGACATGCCCCTCAGATGTATGACACACCTCTCAGATGTATGACACGCCCCTCAGATGTATGACACGCCTCTCAGATGTATGACATGCCTCTCAGATGTAGAAGTACATGCCCCTCAGATGTATGACACGCCCCTCAGATAAAGAAGTACACGCCCCTCAGATGTATGACATGCCCCTCAGATGTATGACATGCCTCTCAGATGTATGACACACCCCTCAGATGTATGACACACCCCTCAGATGTATGACAGGCCTCTCAGATGTAGAAGTACATGCCCCTCAGATGTATGACACGCCTCTCAGATGTATGACACGCCTCTCAGATGTATGACATGCCTCTCAGATGTAGAAGTACATGCCCCTCAGATGTATGACACGCCTCTCAGATGTAGAAGTACATGCCCCTCAGATGTATGACACGCCCGTCAGATGTATGACACGCCCGTCAGATGTATGACACGCCCCTCAGATGTATGACATGCCTCTCAGATGTAGAAGTACATGCCCCTCAGATGTATGACACGCCTCTCAGATGTAGCAGTACACGCCCCTCAGATGTATGACACGCCTCTCAGATGTAGAAGTACATGCCCCTCAGATGTATGACACACCTCTCAGATGTAGCAGTACACGCCCCTCAGATGTATGACACGCCCGTCAGATGTATGACACACCTCTCAGATGTAGAAGTACATGCCCCTCAGATGTATGACACACCTCTCAGATGTAGCAGTACACGCCCCTCAGATGTATGACACGCCTCTCAGATGTAGCAGTACACACCCCTCAGATGTATGACACACCTCTCAGATGTAGCAGTACACGCCCCTCAGATGTAGAAGTACATGCCCCTCAGATGTATGACACGCCCGTCAGATGTATGACACGCCCCTCAGATGTAGCAGTACACGCCCCTCAGATGTATGACATGCCCCTCAGATGTATGACATGCCCCTCAGATGTATGACACGCCTCTCAGATGTAGCAGTACATGCCCCTCAGATGTATGACACGCCTCTCAGATTTAGCAGTACACGCCCCTCAGATGTATGACACGCCCCTCAGATGTATGACATGCCCCTCAGATGTATGACACGCCTCTCAGATGTAGCAGTACATGCCCCTCAGATGTATGACACGCCCCTCAGATGTAGCAGTACACGCCCCTCAGATGTATGACACGCCCCTCAGATGTATGACATGCCCCTCAGATGTATGACACGCCTCTCAGATGTAGCAGTACACGCCCCTCAGATGTATGACACGCCTCTCAGATGTAGCAGTACACGCCCCTCAGATGTATGACACGCCTCTCAGATGTAGCAGTACACACCACTCAGATGTATGACATGCCCCTCAGATGTAGCAGTACATGCCCCTCAGATGTATGACACGCCCCTCAGATGTAGCAGTACACGCCCCTCAGATGTAGCAGTACACGCCCCTCAGATGTAGCAGTACACGCCCCTCAGATGTAGCAGTACATGCCCCTCAGATGTATGACACGCCCCTCAGATGTAGCAGTACATGCCCCTCAGATGTATGACACGCCTCTCAGATGTATGACACGCCCCTCAGATGTAGCAGTACACGCCCCTCAGATGTATGACACACCTCTCAGATGTAGCAGTACACGCCCCTCAGATGTAGCAGTACATGCCCCTCAGATGTATGACACGCCTCTCAGATGTATGACACGCCCCTCAGATGTAGCAGTACACGCCCCTCAGATGTATGACACGCCCCTCAGATGTAGCAGTACACGCCCCTCAGATGTATGACACGCCCCTCAGATGTAGCAGTACACGCCCCTCAGATGTATGACACGCCCCTCAGATGTAGAAGTACACGCCCACTTTACCGCACGCTCATAGGTGTTGCCTTTACAATCTCCCTGACATGCTTTTTCAAAAGTAGGCAAGTATGGTGGACAGGTAGCTGGGGAGCTTGTGCTTTACAATCATACAGGAAGACAAATGGAATAAAACCCCATTATATTCATACTTCAGCAGAGAACCAATTAGTGATATTGGGCCTGATTCAGACCCACTCGCGAGCGGCTGTCCGCTCGCAAGTGGGTCGATGTTATGGACTGAGCATGCGCACGACGGAGGGAGCTCCGTCGTGCGCATGCGCCAGATGCGACGAGCGAAGGAAAGTCCTTCGCTCGTTGTGTCCGATCAAAGGGGGCGTGCTGTCAATGTTGATTGACAGCACGCCCCCTTTGGTGGGCGTGCCTCCCTGACGGGGGCGTTCCCACGGGAACGCCTCCCGTCAGAGGTCGGCCCACTGACATCACTAGTGATGTCAGTGGCAGTGATTTTGGCTCTGATAGAGCCAAAATCACTCCGGAGCTTGCGGTTGAAAACCTCAACCGCAGGCTCCGGCTCGCAAATTCGGAGACCACCATCGCGACCATCACAATGCACACTCGTATAGCCTGTGGGTGGTGATCCACAGCTATACGAGCGTCCAGGAGGACGCTCCATGAAAATGGAGGCCGGCCCTCATTCAGAGCGTACGGCTCTGAATGAGGGCCATTGTTATTATGTACAAAGCAAAATAGCATTAGGCTGCTGGCAACACATATGAAGGGACACGTCACATATTGCATATATAAGATTCTGAACTTGCTCGCCCCCTGGCAGCTGGGTGCTGGTGAAGCTCCCTCCCAGTGCTGTCTGCTAGCAATGAGACTGGAATCTACATGGGGAAATGACAGAGAAGAGGGGTCCGGGCAGCAGGTGCCCCCACTGATCCGGTGGCATTCGAGGAGCAGCAGCTAGGAATGTCATATTGGAGGTCCCGTATAAATGTGTGTATCAATACGGGTTCAGCATCTGTGTACTTATTATTAAACATAATAATAGGTGCTACCATGCTGAGACCTGTAGTTCTATAGCAGAAAAAAAGGGAGATGCAGGTGCACACTCTAAGAACTCAAATGATAATTTTTTTTATAATAAATGTATTTATAATGTCCTATGGGGACAGGTGTGTGCTCTTCCACATCGCAGCTGTGTGCCACCGCCAGGGGTGCCAAGAGGGAGGGAGTGGGTACTAATTACCCAGGCACGGGCTTGCTGGAGGGGCCCAGGACCGACACTGCCCTCCTTCTCCCTGTCATTGCTGTGCGCTGGGCTGCAAAGAGAGACTGCCCCCCCTCCCCTGGATATGCGCTGGGCTGAGGGGCTCATAGCGCCCCCCTCCCCAGTGCGCGGCGCTTCAACAATGCTTTTCTTTTTTACCTGTGGTTAGGCCACGCCCCTCTTTTTCCGGTCCTGGCACGGCTCTTGGCAGCCCAGGGGTATGGCCAACCATGTAGCAACACATTCTCCTATATTCCCTGTAGCAACTTTCCCACCAAAGGAAGCAATTTGGAAATACAACAGAATAGGAAAACTGTAATATAAAATATATATATATATATATATATATATATATATATATATATATATTCCTGTGGAGATCACTCACATACTATTAAACACACTTATCAATAACTGAGAACCGGATGGTAGAATGGCTCTAATTCTAATGATTACAAGAAACTTTACCACAGTGCACCAAGAACTTTGTCAGTGCTGCAGAACTTTGCTGATTTAAAATGAGAGACTTGTACATCTGTCACAATTATCCTAACGCTGCATCTGATTCAGATGTGAGCATTAATGCAATCGCAGCTCCGATGCCGTCCGCAGCTATTGTGTGAAAATATCCTAATGCTATAGCCACATTGAAATGTCCTGAGACGCCCACTGGCGGCCGCACAAATCAAAGCGTACAAACACCAAGCGGTGGTCACGGATCCTTTGACAATCGCCCATCTGAGTAATCCGATGGTCGCACAGAATGACCGCGGGAACTAAGACGTTGGCTCCATGTTTTCTGCATACGGGGTCACAGATATAGGCAGATACACGCCCTGATAACGGTCACCACACGCCCGCATTCTCGCTGCTGTTCCCTGTTACTTCCCACAAAATGGCCTCTGTCTGGCAATCACTTGCGAATAAAACCTCATTACAATCGGAGTCACATTTGATCACAATTAAATTTGTCGCGCATGGAGGCTAAGACGCATGCACAGTCGTACGATAATCGCTCTATGGAGTACATTTCGGCATTGCGCACCTATCTGTATCAGGCTCACACTCAGATTCCCCATCTCTGTGATCGGCCACAGTGTCAGCTACCTGAGCATGACTTGTGCTATCTTGAGGCTTATGTGCAAACAGAGTTGGTAATGCTAATGGCCGCTGCAATCTCCTGATTCCTGAGCTATCCTTGCACATGAAGGCAATTCCACTGCACTTACTAAACCCACCAGTAAATTGCATTGAAGGCCACATGACACTGGAGACGAGATATACAATGATGATCCATCCATGGCTCCCTTACACACAGTGGGGCCAGTGGCGGTTCTAGGGGTAGGCAAGCAGGGCAGTCGCCAGGGGTGCTGCGACCTGGGAGTGCAGCCGCAGTCACTCCATTGGTACCATCTAATTTGATGGCGCCCGCCCGTGCCAGCCACCATCGCCATGCTGATAATCTGTTCTGCAGCAGCACAGCAGGACACAGGAAGCAGCTCCACTCTCCCACAAACCCCGTATACCGCAGCCTCAACTTCCCTATTCATGTCGCCTGCAGCCTGCACAGGAGAGAGGAAGTGCTGGAGAGGCTGAAGGCTGGACTAAGGGGTCTATTTACTAAGCAGTGTTAGGAGACAAGGTGAAATGATATAAGGTACCAGCCAATCAGCTCCCAGCTGCTATCTCACAGGCTGTGTTTGAAAACTGACAGTTGGGAGCTGATTGGCTGGTACCTTATCTCATTTCACTTTGTCTCCTAACACTGCTTAGTAACTAGACCCCTAGAGTCTGGACTCAGAGCACGAAGCGGCGGCAGCAGGAACTACACAGCAGAAGGTAAGAGCTGGTGCTGGGGAGGAAATGTTGGGACTCTGCCAGTCTCACATCAGCTGGAGGGATACAGGTAGTCTAAGGCTGACATAGCATACCTCCCAACATTTGAGGTTGGAAAGTAGGGACAGGTCGCGCGCCTCCGGCGCACGCATCCGAAAAGGGAGCATGGCTTAAGTAAAAGGGGTGGAGCTTATGGAAAATGGGGCAGAGCCTCACCGCTTCCCCCGTTTTTGTCACTTTGGGGGCGTGCCCAGCACTCTCCGAGATGCTGGGCGGCCCCCAGGCTCTCCGTACATGAGAGAACAGATGCCGTGCGCATGTGCACAGCATCTGTTCTCCTCCAGCATACCCACTGCTCTGCTATACAGGGCAGCGGTTTGTGATTTCCCCAACTTCCCCCCCCCACCGAGGGACACTGCGGCCTGCGGGCGGGACAGCGGGACAGTCCCAGAAATACGGTTGGGAGGTATGACATAGTGTAACGTGATAACCACTCCCTGCTACCTTCTGCCTATTCTTGTCACACTCTGCTTTCCCCTGTCACCAACTGCCTCTCCCCGGTCACCAACTGCCTCTCCCCTGTCACCCACTGTCCATTCCTGTGTCCCTCTGCCTTCCCCTGTCACCCATTGCCTATTCCTGCCAATGTCTCCCTGTCACTCTCTGCCTTCTGTCACCCTCGCCTATCCCGTTACTCATTGTCTCTTCCTACCACCGTCTCACTGTCTCCCTCTGCCTTCCGCAGTCTCCCTCTGCCTTCCACTGTCACTCTTTGCTGGGTAGTCAGTTGATGACAGGAAGATGCAGTCACCCACTGTCTCACCCTGTCTGCCTCTCTTCTATCACCCATTGCCTCTCCATGCCATCTTTCTTTAGGGTAAGTGCCCTAGAGTGATGAAAAGGGGGCATGTCATGAAAACATGCCCCTTTTTGGTAGCGCTCCCACCTCCAGAGCGTGCAGAAGAGAGTCCTCTTTAGGTTTTTTTTTTGGGGGGGGGGGCACTAAAGGAAATAAGTCCCTCAGCCCGGAGTATTGCTGAGGGATCTTATTCAGAGCTGGCTGCAGTGTCGGACGCAAGGAATCAATGTTTTCAGTCTTCAGCCAGACTTCGCATGTGTCCATAATGTTACCACTGGGGGAACCACTAAGCGAATCTGGACGTAGTGAGGTGGGCTTTCAGTGAGTGTTTCTGGGTGATAATGGGGGGTGGCTGGGCAAATGTGAGCGTGGCGCAGACTAGTAGTTAGTGACTGCGAGTTTTTCTACATTTGCACTGATTCCAGTGGTCATGTTCAGACAGAAATCCTGCACCTCCGTAGGGCTGGTAAAATGTTCGATTGTGCGACTGATGGTGCATCTTAATACGTAAACGGCGGATTATTACTGCAGCGGTATTCATCACTACACATCCGCTGCGGCATTAGCATAAAGATGCATAAGAAGTCACCGTGGCATCAATGTCCAGCACTGAATGAGGCCCACAGTGTGGCTGAGGGTGTCGTGTACTGTGTGGCATGCAGCGGCGGGAAGGCAAACAGCGTTTGCCATTGCGCAGGGTGTTTTATTGTGGCCCTTCAAACAAATACTGCCAATGAGGCCCTCTGACTGATTAGTATGTGCACCCGTTATAGGTGGTCAGAGCAGACTGTGGAGGATACCGTGTAAAGGTCATTGATCCCATTGTTACACTATTTACAATTTTAAACACCTTAATGTTCATTATGAAATGACTGATGCCAGCGACCTGGATATAAGGTTACAGTAGTGCTGTATACACAGGACATGGAGTTCATGCAGCATCATATTACAGTGTAATAACCCCTATTTCTACCTCCACCAGACAGCTCTATATACAGTATATGTGTGTGATGTCATCAGCTGCAGCGTGACAGCATTATACTACACAACACATAGCTGCAGCTAACAGTCTCCCAAGCTGAGGTGGAACTACAAATCCCATCATGCTTTGCCAGAGAGCTGTGGAGGGGATCAGAGGGATTGTCTGTGAGATCAGAGAGGGGGGAGGGCTGCATTCCCCTGTGCTGTCTCCATCATACACAGCTTTATATGGAAACTGTGAGGAGGGCGGACTCACTGCTCGGACTCCTAATCTCACTGCAGGGGATTGTGGGTAACACAGCAGACTAGGCTTCTATGGTCTCTACAAGGAGAGTTCATCCACGGACAGTAACCCAGGTATAATTACATCATTACCATATACTGTAATGTGTTACATTAGTGTTATTATATAGTGCTACATCATTACCAAACACTACACAGCGCTACTGTATAATAATAATGTATCACATCATTACCACACACTACACAGTGCTACATTATTATTATTATTATTATTATTATTATTATTATTATTTTACTGTGTCACATCATTACCACACACTACACAGTGCTACATTATTATTATTATTATTATTATTATTATTATTATTTTACTGTGTCACATCATTACCACACACTACACAGTGCTACATTATTATTATTAGTATTGTACAGTGTCACATTATTGCCACACACTACACAGTATTACTTTACTATTATACAGTGATACATTATTATACAGTGTCACATCATTACCACACACTACACAGTGCTACATTATTATTATTATTATTATTATTATTATTATTATTATTATTATTTTACTGTGTAACATCATTACCACACACTACACAGTGCTACATTATTATTATTATTATTATTATTATTATTATTATTATTATTATTATTATTTTACTGTGTCACATCATTACCACACACTACACAGTGCTACATTATTATTATTAGTATTGTACAGTGTCACATTATTGCCACACACTACACAGTATTACTTTACTATTATACAGTGATACATTATTATACAGTGTCACATCATTACCACACACTACACAGTGCTACATTATTATTATTATTATTATTATTATTATTATTATTATTATTATTTTACTGTGTCACATCATTACCACACACTACACAGTGCTACATTATTATTATTATTATTATTATTATTATTATTATTATTATTATTATTATTATTTTACTGTGTCACATCATTACCACACACTACACAGTGCTACATTATTATTATTAGTATTGTACAGTGTCACATTATTGCCACACACTACACAGTATTACTTTACTATTATACAGTGATACATTATTATACAGTGTCACATCATTATCACACAATACACAGTGTTACATTATTATTATTATACAGTGTCACATCATTATCACACAATACACAGTGTTACATTATTATTATTATACAGTGTCACATCATTATCACACAATACACAGTGTTACATTATTATTAATAATAATAATAATAATAATAATGTTACACTGTGTATTGTGTGGTAATGATGTGACACTGTATAATAATAATAATGTAGCACTGTATGAAAATAATGTAGCACTGTGTTGTGTGTGGTAATCATGTGACACTGTATAATAATATTATACCACTGTATAAATAATATAATGTAACACTGTAGTGTGTGGTAATGATGAGACACTGTATAATAATAATAATAATAATAATAATAATAATAATAATAAGTGTCACATCATTACCACACACTACAGTGTTACATTATATTATTTTTACAGTGGTATAATATTATTATACAGTGTCACATGATTACCACACACTACACAGTGCTATATTATTAATATTTTTATTATTATACAGTCACATCATTATCACACACTACAGATTGTTACATTATGATTATACAGTTTTACATTATTATTATACAGTGTCACATCATTACCACACACTACACAGTGTTACATTAATAATAATAATAATAATAATAATAATAATAATAATAATAATAATAATAATAATGTAACACTGTGTAGTGTGTGGTAATGATGTGACACTGTATAGTAATAATGTAACACTGTGTATTGTGTGGTAATGATGTAACACTGTATAATAATAATAATAATGTAAAACTGTATAATTATAATGTAACAATGTGTAGTGTGTGGTAATGATGTGACACTGTATAATAATAATAATAATAAAAATAATAATAATAATAATAATAATATCATTACCACACACTACACAGTGCTACATTACTATAATACAGGGATACATTAATATTATACAGTGACACATTACCACACACTTCATTATTATTATTATTATTATTATTATTATTATTATTATTATACAGTGTCACATCATTACCACACAATACACAGTGTTACATTATTACTTACCAGTGGTACATTATTATACAGTGTCATAACATTACCACACACTACAGTGTTACAATATTATTATTATACAGTGTCACATCATTAACACACACTACACAGTGCTTCATTCGTATTATTATTGCACAATGTCACATCATTACCACACACTACAATGTTTCATTATTATGCAGTGTTACAATATTATTATACAGTGTCACATCATTACTACACACTACACAGTATTATTATTATTATACAGTGTCCCATCATTACCACACTCTACACAGTGTTACATTATTATACAGTATCACATCTTTAACATACACTAGATTGTTACATTATTATTATACAGTGCTACAATATTATACAGTGTCACTTCATCACCACACGCTACACAGTGCTACATTATTATTATTATTATTATTATTATTATTATTATTACTATACAGTGTCACATCATTACCACACTCTACACAGTGTTACATTATTATACAGTATCACATCATTAACATACACTAGATTGTTACATTATTATTATACAGTGCTACAATATTATACAGTGTCACTTCATCACCACACGCTACACAGTGCTACATTATTATTATTATTATTATTATTATTATTATTATTATACAGTGTCACATTACCACACACTACACAGTGTTACATTATTATTATTATACAGTGCTACATTATTATACAGTGTCACATTACCACACACCACATAGTGCTACATTATAATTATTATACAGTGTCACATCATTACCATCCACTACACAGTGCTACATTATTATTATTATTATTATTATTATTATTATTATTATTATTATTATTATTATACAGTGTCAAATCATTACCACACACTACACAGTGTTACATTATAATTATTATACAGTGTCACATCATTACCACACACTACACTGTGTTACATTATTATTATACAGTGCTACATTATTATTATTATAATTATTATTATTATTATACAGTGTCACATCATTACCACACACTACACTGTGTTACATTATTATTATACAGTGCTACATTATTATTATTATAATTATTATTATTATTATACAGTGTCACATCATTACCACACACTACAGTGTTACATTATTATTTTACAGTGTCACATAATTACCCCACACTACACAGTGTTGCATTACTATTATGCAGTGATACTTTATTATACAGACACATCATTACCACACACTACACAGTGCTACATTATTATTAGTATACAGTGTCACATCATTACCACACACTACACAGTGTTACATTATTATTATTATTATTATTATTATTATTATTATTATTATTATTATACAGTGTAACATCATTACCTCACACTACACAGTGTTACATTATTATACAGTGCTACATTATTATTATACAAAGTCACATCACTACCACACACTACATAGTGTTACATTATTATTATTATTATACAGTATAACATCATTACCACACACTACAGAGTGCTACTGTCAGAGTTCAGCCGGGGATCATGCATTCCTTTCCGTCCTGCCGGCTTCCTCTGACTTCCCGGGCAGTCGGCTTCTGGTTCGGCAACATGGGAAGTGCTGAGCACTCTCCCTGATGCTGGTGTGTCGGGCGGCCTGGCACGCGGGGATCGGAGTCTCCATCATGGGTACCGCCATGACACTTCCCCTTTTGACTTGCCTTCCGTCCCTGATAGTCTGGCCGGTCAGCTGACACTGTGGACCAATCAGCAGGCTACCTGGGGTATACATCCGGCTCCTGTGTATCAGGTAAGTGCCTGAACAACCATTGTCGCTGCTAGTGTTACTAGTGGTCTCTCATTCTAGGTTCCCTTGCTTCCAGTGAGTTAATCCCAGCATGTCAGTATTCCACAAGCAACAGTGCTTTACCACCGCAGCTTATGTGCATTATACCATCCATCTCACCAGTGCTTTACCACCACAGCCTGAGTACAGTATACCATCCATCTTACCAGTGCTTTACCATCACAGCCTTTGTGCAGCTATACGTATCCACCTCTCCAGTGCTTACCATCACAGCCCGAGTGCAGTTGTACGTATCCACCTCTCCAGTGCTTACCACCACAGTCTGGGTCCAATACCGCTACCCACCTTGTTACTGGACTCCGTGGTCGCTACCTGTTTCACACGGTATTGCACTGTGGTGCATTCCTTCCAACCGGCAACCCAGTAGGGTGTGTGCGCAGTCACACTCCACAGTGCACACTACCTTGTACCTCAAGTACAATATCCCAAACCGGGGGTTCCACCCCAGTTCCTACGTGCCTCCTATTGGCACCTTGCCCTTGGGCCACAGGTGTTTGTTTCTCCTTTTCCCGCGGGGCTTAGTCACCTAGTCAAAAGGACTGCTACCTGCTTACGGGGTGCAGCTCAAGCCCATATCCTGCTTGGGGGGTTGCTGGTGAAACCACCCTGTGGGTTAGATTCCACACTTTGACTAGGTCTCACCAACGACCAAGACCCGTGGATGCGGAGATCGTACGTCCAGGCCCCTCGCCTTCATTTCTTCCTGCAACCTCAGGCTTCGGCTTTCAAAGACCCACCTCCCAGAGTGACAGTTTGGTCAGGCCCAATGGAAGCCGCAGGCTCCCCAGGTACTGGGACTCTCCAGGAGCTAACGACTTGCATGGATAACCAAGAGGCGGCACAGCAACACGTGGCCCAGTACCTACAAGAGCTATCCGGTCAGCTCATGGCCATCCAGAATACCCTGACATCCATGTCTCCCGCTCCACCTTCTGTCGCTCCCGCAGTTTCTCCAGCATTACCTTCTGGGATCATTCCACAAAAGTCTTGTTTGCACCTGGCTACTCCCGAAAGGTACGATGGTAGTCCTCAGAGGTGCCGTGGTTTCATAAACCAGTGTGAATCCAGTTCGAATGCCTCCCCCAGAACTTTCCTACCTCCCGGTCAAAAGTGGCTTACGTAATCTCACTACTAACTGGGGCAGCCCTGGACTGGGTCTCCCCATTGTGGGAACGAGCGGAGCCGGTGGTGTCTAGATATGAAGACTTCGTAGCAGCCTTCAAAAGGATTTTCGATGAACCCGGAAGATCTGTCTCTGCTTCTTCAGATTAGCTTCATGTCCGCCAGGGTACCCAGTCCGTCGGACAATATGTAGTACAATTTGAAACCCTTGCTTCTGAATTGAAGTGGAACGAGGAAGCGCTTAAGGCAGCCTTCCTACATGGCTTATCTGAGAGGATGAAGGACGAATTGGCGTCAAGGGACCTACCTCCTTTTCAGATATTATATCTCTCTGCATAAAGATCGATCTTCACCACAGAGAGCGGTGGGGAAATAAGGGGCGTGGAGATCGTTCTCGGGATCGCCCATCCTTGGGAAGTCATTCCTTTCCTTCTCCCTCTAGCAGCGAGGAGCAAATGCAGATAAACAGATCCAGGTTAACTACAGCCGAACGTAATCGGCATTTTCAAAATAAGCTGTGCTTGTATTGTGCTGCTCATGAGCACATATTAAGGAATTGTCCTTTACTGGTGGGAAATGCGAAACCCTTGTTGATGTTGGGAGCATTCAATTAGGGGTTATTTCAGAATCCTCCCAGATAACTGACAGTTTATTGCTCGTGTCACTCTCCTACCAGTCCAGGACAAGGACAATTAAAGCCCTTGTAGATTCCGGGGCTGCCGGCAATTTTATTTCTAAACCACTGGTTCAGACTCTAGGCATTCCGGTGGTTCCATTGCTAAACAAATGACTGCTCTCTGGTGTGGATGGCAAAACCGTGCTAGGGGAATCTATTTCCTCGAAATCCCTGCCTGTGTCCCTCCAGGTTGGATGTCTGCACCGAGAAACAATTGAATTTTTTGTACTCCCTAACTCAGCTTATGAGCTAGTTCTAGGCCTTCCCTGGTTAAGAAAGCACAATCCTACTTTGGAGTGGTCCAGCATGCAAATTTTATCATGGTCTCCAAGTTGTTTCCGTGGATGTCTCACCCAAGTACTCCCTGTCCGCACCCACGCCGTTCTCCCCAGTGGAAGTGGAAATTCCTCCTCGTCTGACAAACCAAAAAACTCCTCTATGTCCAGTATACCGGCAGCTTATCAAGACTTTGCTGATGTATTCTGCGAGCAGGCTGCGGACAAACTCCCACCTCATCGTGCCTGGGACTGTGGTATTGAACTCCTGCCAGATAAACCCTCCTCGGGGTCGGACCTACCGCTTGTCAGTTCCTGAAACAGCTGCTATGGCAGCATACATAAAAGAAAAATTAGCTAAGGGATTTATCCAGCCCTCTACCTCCCCAGCAGGGGCGGGTTTGGGCTCTGGCCCTGTATTGACTACTGTGGTCTAAACCAGATTACGGTAAAGAATCGATACCCACTGCCTTTAATTCCAGAGGTTTTTGACAAGGTTCGCGGGGCACAATTTTTCAACAAACTAGATCTACGGGGGGCATGCAACCTAATACGTATTAAAGCTGGAGATGAAGTGGAAGACCACTTTTAATACCAGGGACGGCCATTTCGAATGTCTTGTAATGCCCTTTGGACTCTGCAACACCCCAGCGATATTCCAAGGTTATGTGAACGAAATCTTTCGGGACATTCTCTACAGTTTTGTCATTGTCTACTTGGATGACATCTTAATTTTCTCTAAGAATCTTCAAGTCCACCGCCAGCATGTTTGTGAAGTCTTGTTTCATCTCTGGAAGCACCGTCTCTATGGAAAAATATCCAAGTGCCTCTTTGAGCAAACCTTGGTTCCTTTCTTAGAACATATAATTTCTGGGAAGACCCTCCGGATGGATCCGGAGAAGTTAAAAGCCATTTCAGATTGGCCGCTACCCAAATCCTTGAAAGCTACTCAACGCTTTTTAGGATTTTCAAACTATTAGAGACGGTTTATACCGAATTTCTCCATGCTTGTGTCACCTATTACTAGTCTCACAAAAAAGGGTGCCAACCCCTCTCTTTGGCCGGATACTGCCATACAAGCTTTTCAAAAATTAAAAAAAGCCTTCTCCACTGCACCTGTTCTGTGCCAACCTCAATTGGACAAACCATTTACAGTTGAGGTGGTCGCCTCTTTGGTAGGAGTAGGGGGAGTTCTGTCTCAAGTGATGGAAAGAACCATCCCTGTGAATATTTTTCTCGTAAATTTTCCTCTGCCGAAAACAACTATGCAATTGGCGATCAAGAGTTAGTGGCAATGCAGTTGGCCTTAATGGAATGGCGGCATTTGTTAGAAGTTGCCAACTTTCCAGTTACCGTTGTTATGGATCATAAAAATGTAATCTATCTCCAAACGGCTCACCGTTTAAACGCTAGACAGGCCCGCTGGTCCTTGTTCTTTTCAAGGTTCAATTTGAAACTTCAATTTTGTCCAGGCAGTCTAAACAATAAGGCTGATGCCCTCTCACGGTCCTTTTTATTTGACACTCAAGAAGAGGATCATCATCGTTCCCGACCAATTCTAGCTACTATGGTCTTCGCCTCCACTCAAATTCTGACTCCTCCTCCGGGGACAATTTTTCTGACCCCTGAATCACGGAAGAAATTGTTAACCTGGGCTCATACCTCTTTGTTCGCCGGTCATTTAGGTATCCTCAAGACTTATAAATTCCTTCAGCATTCTTATTGGTGGCCCACAATGAAAGGGGACATTCGAGAATTCATACTATCTTGTGTGAAATGCTCTCAGTAGAAGGTCCCCGTAAGAAAGTAGCAGGTCTCCTACGACCCCTATCCATTCTGGATGCTCCTTGGACCCATATATCCATGGATTTCATCTCTGAACTCCCATGCTCCAAAGGATACAATACCATAGGGGTAGTGGTAGATTGTTTTTCAAAAATGGCACACTTTATTCCATTGAGAGGTCTCCCTTCTGCTCCTCAGTTGGTCAACATTTTTGTTAAAGAGATATTCAGGTTACATGGGCTTCCAAAAGAGATCATTTCTGACCGCGGAGTCCAATTTGTAGCTAAATTCTTGAGGACCTTGTGTAGTACTTGAGGAACTAAGTTAAAATTTTCATCTGCCTATCATCCACAAACTAAGGGGCAAACCGAAAAAGTTAACCAAGAACTGGAGACCTTTATAAGACTTTGTTTCTTCCTCACAGGACAACTGGGTGGATCTGCTACCTTGGGCCGAATTTTCACACAACTTCAAATACCACACTTCCTCCAAAGCCAGTCCTTTTTTCACGGACCTCAAGTCCCAGACTTTCAAAATTTACCCACAGTAGAGGTTCCTGCAGTTTCTAATTTGGTAGAATCTTTTGCAACCATTTGGAGGAGGGTTCATTCTTTGAAGCAATCTTCTAGGAATTATAAAAAATTTGCAGATAGACGACGTGTCGCTGTTCCACTGCTGAGAGTTGGAGATAAAGTCTGGGTGTCCTCCAGGAACATACGATTAAAAGTACCCAGTATGAGGCTAGCCCCATGCTTCATTGGTCCCTACCATGTTCACCAAGTCATCAACCCAGTTGTGTATAAATTGGAACTTCCTCCTCAACTAAGAATATCCAATACCTTTCATATTTCTCTGCTACATCCTCTAGTGTTGAATCATTTTCAGACTTCTGCTCCCAAGCTACCTCAAGTGCAAACCTAACAAGGTACAGAGTTCGAGGTGGGGAAGGTCCTAGACTCTCTGTTTAGGTCTAACAACCTCCAGTATCTCATTGATTGGAAGGGGTATTGCCCTGAGGAAAGGGCATGGATCAGAGCCACAGATGTTCTCGTGCCTCAAATGGTTCGAGCCATCCATATTAAATTTCCTGGTAAGTCCGGTGGGTGTCCGGTGTCCACCCTGAAAGGGGGGGGGTACTGTCAGAGTTCAGCTGGGGATCGGCCATTCCTTACCATCCCTCCGGCTTCCTCTGACTTCCCGGGCAGTCGGGTGGCCAGTGCGGCGACGTGGGAGGTGCGGAGCAATCTCCCTGATGCTGGTGTGTCGGGCGGCCTGGTGCATGGGGATCAGAGTCTCCGTCAATGGTGCTGCCATGACACTTCCCCTAGTGACTTCCTTCCCTGACAGTCTGGCTGGTCAGCTGACGCTGTGGACCAATCAGCAGGCTTCCAGGGGTATACATCCGGCTCCTGTGTATCAGGTAAGTGCCTGAACAACCATTGTCGCTGCTAGTGTTACTAGTGGTTTCTCGTTCCAGGTTCCCTTGCTTCCACTGAGCTAATCCCAGTGTGTCAGTATTCCATGAGCAACAGTGCTTTACCACCGCAGCCTGTGTGCGTTATGCCATCCATCTCACCAGTGCTTTACCACCGCAGCCTGTGTGTGTTATACCATCCATCTCACAGCTTGAGTTCAGCTATATGTATCCACCTCACCAGTGCTTACAATCACAGCCTGAGTGCAGTTGTACGTATCCACCTCTCTAGTGCTTACCACCACAGTCCGGGTCCAATACCGCTACCCATCTCGTTACTGGACCCGTGGTTGCTACCCGTTTCACATGGTATTACACTGTGGTGCATTCCTTCCAACTGGCAACCCGGTAGGGTGTGTGCGCAGCCACACTCCGCAGTGCACACTCCCTTGTACCTCAAGTACAAAATCCCAAACCAGGGGTTCCACCCCAGTTCCTACAAGCCTCCTACTGGCACTTGCCCTTGGGCCACAGGTGTTTGTTTCTCCGTTTCCCACGGGGCTTGGTTACCTAGTCAAAGGACTGCTACCTGCTTACGGGGTGCAGCTGAAGCCCGTATCCCGCTTGGGGGGGAGTCACTGGCGAACACCACCCCGTGAGTTAGATCAAGCACCTTTGACTAAGTCTCACCAACGACCAAGACCCGTGGATGCGGAGATCGTACATCCAGGCCCGTTGCCTTTGTTTCTTCCCGCAGCTTCAGGCCTCGGCTTTCAAAGACCTGCCTCCCAGTGTGACAGCTACATTATTATTATTATACAGTGTTACATCATTACCACACACTACACAGTGCTACATTATTATTATTATTATTATTATTATTATTATTATTATACAGTGTCACATCATTACCACATACTACACAGTGATACATTTTTATTATTAGACAGTGTCACATCATTACAGCACACTACACAGTGCTACATATTATTATTATTATTATTATTATTATTATTATTATTATTATTATAATACAGTGTCACATCATTACCACATACTACACAGTGTTACATTTTTATTATTAGACAGTGTCACATCATTACCGCACACTACACAGTGATACATTATTATTATTATTATTATTATTATTATTATACAGTGTCACATAATTACTACACACTACACAGTGCTACATTATTATTATTATTATTATTATTATTATTATTATACAGTGTCACATAATTACTACACACTACACAGTGCTACATTATTATTATTATTATTATTATTATTATTATTATTATACAGTGTCACATAATTACTACACACTACAAAGTGCTACATTATTATTATTTACAAAGTGTCACATCATTACCACACACTACACAGTGTTAAATTATTATTATTATTATTATTATTATTATTATACAGTGTCCCATCATTACCGCACACTACACAGTGATACATTATTATTATTATTATTATTATTATTATTATACAGTGTCACATAATTACTACACACTACACAGTGCTACATTATTATTATTATTATTATTATTATTATTATTATTATACAGTGTCACATAATTACTACACACTACACAGTGCTACATTATTATTATTATTATTATTATTATTATTATTATTATTATTATTATACAGTGTCACATAATTACTACACACTACAAAGTGCTACATTATTATTATTTACAAAGTGTCACATCATTACCACACACTACACAGTGTTAAATTATTATTATTATTATTATTATTATTATTATTATTATACAGTGTCACATCATTACCACACACTACACAGTGCTTCATTATTATTATTATTATTATTATTATTATTATTATTATTATACAGTGTCACATTACCACACACTACACAGTGCTTCATTATTATTATTATTATTATACAGTGTCACATTACCACATACTACACAGTGTTACATTGTTATTATATAGTGTCACATCATTACCACACCCAACAAAGTGTTACATTATAATTATTATACATTGTCACATCATTACCACACACTACACAGTGCTACATTAGTATTATTATACAGGGCTACATTATTATTATTATTATTATTATTATTATTATTATTATTATTATTATTATTATTATTATACAGTCATGTTATCACACACTACACAGTGCTACATTACTATTATACAAAGTCACATCATTACAATACACTACACAGTGCTACATTACTATTATACAATGTCACATCATTACCACACACTACACAGTGCTACATTTTTATTATTATACAGTGCTACATTATTATTATTGGTATACACTGTCATATCATTACCACACACTACATAGTGCTGCATTATTATTTTACAGTGTGACATCATTACCACGCACTACATGGTGCTACATTATTATTATTATTATTATACAGTCACATTATCACACACTACGCAGTGCTACATTATTATTATACAGTGTCCCATCATTACCACACACTACACAGTGCTACATTATTATTATACAATGTCACATCATTACCACACACTACACAGTGCTACATATTTATTATTATACAGGGCTACATTATTATTAATTATTATTATTATTATTATACAGTCACGTTATCACACACTATACAGTGCTACATTATTATTGTACAGTGTCCCATCATTACCACACACTACACAGTGCTACATTAGTATTATACAGTGTCAAATCATTACCACACACTAGACAGTGCATCAATTTTATTACTATACAGGGCTACATTATTATTAATTATTATTATTATTATTATTATTATACAGTCACGTTATCACACACTACACAGTGCTACATTATTATTGTACAGTGTCCCATCATTACCACACACTACACAGTGCTACATTATTATTATTCAGTGTCAAATCATTACCACACACTACACAGTGCTACATTTTTATTATTATACAGTGCTACATTATTATTATTAGTATACACTGTCACATCATTACCACACACTACACAGTGTTACATTATTATTATTATTATTATTATTATTATTATTATTATTATTATACAGTGTCACATAATAATTACTACACACTACACAGTGCTACATTATTATTATTATAATTATTATTATTAAACAGTGTCACATTATTACCACACACTACACAGTGTTACATTATTATTATACAATGTCACTTCATTACCATACACTAAACACTGTTACATTACTATTATACAGTGATACATTATTACTATACAGTGTCACATCATTACCACACACTACACAGTGTTACATTTTTATTACACAGTGCTACATTATTATACAGTGTAACATTACCACACACTACACAGTGCTAAATTATTATTATTATTATTATTATTATTATTATTATTATTATACAGTGTCACATCATTACGACACACAACACAGTGCTAAATTATTATTATTATTATTATACAGTATCACACGATTACCACACGCTACAGTGTTACATTTTTTTTATTATTATTATTATTATTATTATTATTATACAGTGTCACATTATATCACACACTGTACAGTGTTTCATTATTATTATTATACAGTGTCACATCATTACCATACACTAAACAGTGCTTCATTATTATTATTATTATTATTATTATTATTATTATTATACAGTGTCACATTACCACACACTACACAGTGCTACATTGTTATTATATAGTGTCACATCATTACCACACCCTACAAAGTGTTACATTATATTTATTACACATTGTCACATCATTACCACACACTACAGAGTGCTACATTATTATTAGTATACAGTGTCACATCATTATTACACACTACACAGTGTTACATTATTATTAGTATACAGTGTCACATCATTATTACACACTACACAGTGTTACATTATTATTAGTATACAGTGTCCCATCATTACCACACACTACACAGTGTTACATTATTATTAGTATACAGTGTCCTATCATTACCACACACTACACAGTGTTACATTATTATACAGTGTCCCATCATTACCACACACTACACAGTGTTACATTATTATTATTATTATTATTATTACTATACAGTGTCCCATCATTACCACACACTACACAGTGTTACATTATTATTAGAACACAGTGACACATCATTACCACACACTACACACTGTTACATTATTATTAGTATACAGTGTCCCATCATTACCACATACTACACAGTGCTACATTATTATTAGTATACAGTGTCACATCATTACCACACACTACAGTGTTACATTATTATTATTATACAGTGTCCCATCATTACCACACACTACACAGTGTTACATTATTATTAGAACACAGTGACACATCATTACCACACACTACACACTGTTACATTATTATTAGTATACAGTGTCCCATCACTACCACACACTACACAGTGTTACATTATTATTAGTATACAGTGTCCCATCACTACCACACACTACACAGTGTTACATTATCATTAGTATACAGTGTCCCATCATTACCACACACTACACAGTTTTACATTATTATTAGTATACAGTGTCCCATCATTACCACATACTACACAGTTTTACATTATTATTAGTATAAAGTGTCCCATCATTACTACACACTACACAGTGTTACATTATTATTAGTATACAGTGTCCCATCATTACCACACACTACACAGTGTTACATTATTATTATTATTATTATTATACAGTGTCACATTATTACCACACACTACACAGTTTTACATTATTATTAGTATACAGTGTCCCATCATTACCACATACTACACAGTTTTACATTATTATTAGTATAAAGTGTCCCATCATTACCACACACTACACAGTGTTACATTATTATTAGTATACAGTGTCCCATCATTACCACATACTACACAGTTTTACATTATTATTAGTATACAGTGTCCCATCATTACCACATACTACACAGTTTTACATTATTATTAGTATAAAGTGTCCCATCATTACTACACACTACACAGTGTTACATTATTATTAGTATACAGTGTCCCATCATTACCACACACTACACAGTGTTACATTATTATTATTATTATTATACAGTGTCACATTATTACCACACACTACACAGTTTTACATTATTATTAGTATACAGTGTCCCATCATTACCACATACTACACAGTTTTACATTATTATTAGTATAAAGTGTCCCATCATTACCACACACTACACAGTGTTACATTATTATTATACAGTGTCCCATCACTACCACACACTACACAGTGTTTCATTATCATTAGTATACAGTGTCCCATCATTACCACACACTACACAGTGTTACATTATTATTATTATACAGTGTCCCATCATTACCACACACTACACAGTGTTACATTATCATTAGTATACAGTGTCCCATCATTAACACATACTTCACAGTGTTACATTATTATTATTATACAGTGTCCCATCATTACCAGATACTACAGTGTTACATTAATATTAGTATACAGTGTCCCATCATTATCACACACTACACAGTGTTATATTATTATTAGTATACAGTGTCACATCATTATCACACATTACACAGTGTTACATTATTATTAGTATACAGTGTCCCATCATTACCACACACTACACAGTGTTACATTATTATTATTATGCAGTGTCCCATCATTACCAGATACTACAGTGTTACATTAATATTAGTATACAGTGTCCCATCATTATCACACACTACACAGTGTTACATTAATATTAGTAAACAGTGTCCCATCATTACCACACACTACACAGTGTTACATTATTATTAGTATACAGTGTCCCATCATTACCATACACTACACAGTGTTACATTATTATTAGTATACAGTATCCCATCATTACCACACACTACACAGTGTTACATTATTATTAGTATACAGTATCCCATCATTACCACACACTACACAGTGTTACATTATTATTAGTATACAGTGTCCCATCATTACCATACACTACACAGTGTTACATTATTATTAGTATACAGTGTCCCATCATTACCATACACTACACAGTGTTACATTATTATTAGTATACAGTGTCCCATCATTACCATACACTACACAGTGTTACATTATTATTAGTATACAGTGTCCCATCATTACCACACACTACACAGTGTTACATTATTATTAGTATACAGTGTCCCATCATTACCACACACTACACAGTGTTACATTATTATTAGTATACAGTATCCCATCATTACCACACTCTACACAGTGTTACATTATTATTATTATTATTATTATTATTATTATTATTATTATTATTATTATTATACAGTGTCCCATCATTACCACATACTACACAGTGTTACATTATTATTATTATACAGTGTCACATTATTACCACACACTACACAGTGTTACATTATTATTATTATACAGTGTCCCATCATTACCACACACTACACAGTGTTACATTATCATTAGTATACAGTGTCACATCATTATTACATACTTCACAGTGTTACATTATTATTATACAGTGTCCCATCATTACCACACACTCCACAGTGTTACATTATTATTAGTATACAGTGTCCCATCATTACCACACACTACGCAGTATTACATTAATATTATTATATAGTGTCCCATCATTACCACACACTACACAGTGCTACATTATTATTAGAATACAGTGTCCCATCATTACCACACACTACACAGTGTTACATTATCATTAGTATACAGTGTCCCATCATTACCACACACTACACAGTGTTACATTATCATTAGTATACAGTGTCCCATCATTACCACACACTTCACAGTGTTACATTATTATTAGTATACAGTGTCCCATCATTACCACACACTACGCAGTATTACATTAATATTATTATATAGTGTCCCATCATTACCACACACTACACAGTGCTACATTATTATTAGAATACAGTGTCCCATCATTACCACACACTACACAGTGTTACATTATCATTAGTATACAGTGTCCCATCATTACCACACACTACACAGTGTTACATTATCATTAGTATACAGTGTCACATCATTACCACACACAACACAGTGTTACATTATTATTATACAGTGTCCCATCATTACCACACACTACACAGTGTTACATTATCATTATTATACAGTGTCCCATCATTACCACACACTACACAGTTTTACATTATTATTAGTATACAGTGTCCCATCATTACCACACACTACACAGTGTTACATTATTATTATTATTATAATACAGTGTCCCATCATTACCACACACTACACAGTGTTACATTATCATTAGTATACAGTGTCCCATCATTACCACACACTTCACAGTGTTACATTATTATTATTATACAGTGTCCCATCATTACCAGATACTACAGTGTTACATTAATATTAGTATACAGTGTCCCATCATTATCACACACTACACAATGTTACGTTGATTATTAGTATACAGTGTCCCATCATTACCACACACTACACAGTGTTACATTATCATTAGTGTACAGTGTCCCATCATTACCTCACACTACACAGTGTTACATTATTATTATTATACAGTGTCCCATCATTACCAGATACTACAGTGTTACATTATTATTAGTATACAGTGTCCCATCATTATCACACACTACACAGTGCTACATTATTATTAGTATACAGTGTCCCATCATTACCTCACACTACACAGTGTTACATTATTATTAGTATACAGTGTCCCATCATTATCACACACTACACATTGTTACATTATTATTAGTATACAGTGTCACATCATTATCAGACATTACACATTGTTACATTATTATTAGTATACAGTGTCCCATCATTACCACACACTACACAGTGTTACATTATTATTAGTATACAGTGTCCCATCATTACCACACACTACACAGTGTTACATTATTATTAGTATACAGTATCCCTTCATTACCACACACTACACAGTGTTAAATTATTATTAGTATACAGTATCCCATCATTACCACACACTACACAGTGTTACATTATTATTATTATTATTATTATTATTATTATTATTATTATTATTATTATTATTATTATTATTATTATTATACAGTGTCCCATCATTACCACATACTACACAGTGTTACATTATTATTATTATACAGTGTCACATTATTACCACACACTACACAGTGTTACATTATTATTATTATACAGTGTCCCATCATTACCACACACTACACAGTGTTACATTATCATTAGTATACAGTGTCCCATCATTACCACACACTACGCAGTATTACATTATTATTATTATATAGTGTCCCATCATTACCACACACTACACAGTGTTACATTATTATTAGAATACAGTGTCCCATCATTACCACACACTACACAGTGTTACATTATCATTAGTATACAGTGTCCCATCATTACCACACACTACACAGTGTTACATTATCATTAGTATACAGTGTCCCATCATTACCACACACTACACAGTGTTACATTATCATTAGTATACAGTGTCACATCATTACCACACACTTCACAGTGTTACATTATTATTATACAGTGTCCCATCATTACCACATACTTCACAGTGTTACATTATTATTATACAGTGTCCCATCATTACCACACACTTCACAATGTTACATTATCATTAGTATACAGTGTCCCATCATTACCACACACTACACAGTGTTACATTATCATTAGTATACAGTGTCACATCATTACCACATACTTCACAGTGTTACATTATTATTAGTATACAGTGTCCTATCATTACCACACACTACACAGTGTTACATTATTATTAGTATACCGTGTCCCATCATTACCACACACTACACAGTGTTACATTATCATTAGTATACAGTGTCACATCATTACCACATACTTTACAGTGTTACATTATTATTATACAGTGACCCATCATTACCACACACTACACAGTGTTACATTATTATTATACAGTGACTCATCATTACCACACACTACACAGTGTTACATTATTATTATTATACAGTTTCCCATCATTACCACACACAACACAGTTTTACATTATTATTATACAGTGACCCATCTTTACCACACACTACACAGTGTTACATTATTATTATTATACAGTTTCCCATCATTACCACACACTACACAGTGTTACATTATCATTAGTATACAGTGTCACATTATTACCACACACTACACAGTGTTACATTAATATTAGTATACAGTGTCCCATCATTATCACACACTACACAGTGTTACATTATTATTAGTATACAGTGTCACATCATTACCACACACTACACGGTGTTACATTATCATTAGTATACAGTGTCACATCATTACCACATACTTCACAGTGTTACATTATTATTATACAGTGTCCCATCATTACCACACAGTCCACAGTGTTACATTATTATTAGTATACAGTGTCCCATCATTACCACACACTACACAGTGTTACATTATTAGTATGCAGTGTCACATCATTACCACACACTACACAGTGTTACATTATCATTAGTATACAGTGTCCCATCATTACCACACACTACACAGTGTTACATTATCATTAGTATACAGTGTCCCATCATTACCACACAGTCCAGTGTTACATTATTATTAGTATACAGTGTCCCATCATTACCACACACTACACACTGTTACATTATCATTAGTGTACAGTGTCCCATCATTACCACACACTACACACTGTTACATTATCATTAGTATACCGTGTCCCATCATTACCACACACTACACAGTGTTACATTATCATTCGTATACCGTGTCCCATCATTACCACACACTACACAGTGTTACATTATCATTAGTATACCGTGTCCCATCATTACCACACACTACACAGTGTTACATTATCATTAGTATACAGTGTCACATCATTACCACATACTTCACAGTGTTACATTATTATTAGTATACCGTGTCCCATCATTACCACACACTACACAGTGTTACATTATCATTAGTATACAGTGTCACATCATTACCACATACTTCACAGTGTTACATTATTATTAGTATACCGTGTCCCATCATTACCACACACTACACAGTGTTACATTATCATTAGTATACAGTGTCACATCATTACCACATACTTCACAGTGTTACATTATTATTATTATACAGTGTCACATCATTATCACACATTACACAGTGTTACATTATTATTATTATACAGTGTCACATCATTACCACATACTTCACAGTGTTACATTATTATTATACAGTTTCCCATCATTACCACTATTACACAGTGTTACATTATTATTATTATACAGTGTCACATTATTACCACACACTACACAGTGTTACATTATCATTAGTATACAGTGTCCCATCATTACCACACACTACACAGTGTTACATTATCATTAGTGTACAGTGTCACATCATTACCACATACTTCACAGTGTTACATTATTATTATACAGTGTCCCATCATTACCACATACTTCACAGTGTTACATTATTATTATACAGTGTCCCATCATTACCACACACTACACAGTGTTACATTATCATTAGTATACAGTGTCACATCATTACCACATACTTCACAGTGTTACATTATTATTAGTGTACCGTGTCCCATCATTACCACACACTACACAGTGTTACATTATCATTACTATACAGTGTCACATCATTACCACATACTTCACAGTGTTACATTATTATTATACAGTGTCCCATCATTACCACACAGTCCACAGTGTTACATTATTATTAGTATACAGTGTCCCATCATTACCACACACTACACACTGTTACATTATTATTAGTATACAGTGTCCCATCATTACCACACACTACACACTGTGACATTATTATTATTATACAGTGTCCCATCATTACCACACACTACACAGTTACATTATTATTAGTATACAGTGTCCCCTCATTACCACACACTACACAGTGTTACATTATCATTAGTATACAGTGTCCCATCATAACCACACAGTACACAGTGTTACATTATTATTATTATACAGTTTCCCATCATAACCACACAGTACACACTGTTACATTATTATTAGTATACAGTGTCCCATCATAACCACACAGTACACACTGTTACATTATTATTAGTATACATTGTCCCATCATAACCACACACTACACAGTGTTACATTATTATTATTATACAGTGTCCCATCATTACCACACACTACACAGTGTTACATTATTATTAGTATACAGTGTCCCATCATTACCACACACTACACAGTGTTACATTATTATTATTATACAGTGTCCCATCATAACCACACAGTACACACTGTTACATTATTATTAGTATACAGTGTCCCATCATAACCACACAGTACACATTGTTACATTATTATTAGTATACAGTGTCCCATCATTACCACACACTACACAGTGTTACATTATTATTAGTATACAGTGTCCCATCATAACCACACAGTACACAGTGTTACATTATTATTATTATACAGTGTCCCATCATTACCACACACTACACACTGTTACATTATTATTATTATACAGTGTCCCATCATTACCACACACTACACAGTGTTACATTATTATTATACAGTGACCCATCATTACCACACACTACACAGTTACATTATTATTAGTATACAGTGTCCCATCATTACCATACACTACACAGTGTTACATTATTATTAGTATACAGTGTCCCATCATTACCACACAGTGTTACATTATTATTAGTATACAGTGTCCCATCATTACCACACACTACACAGTGTTACATTATCATTAGTATACAGTGTCCCATCATTACCACATACTTCACAGTGTTACATTATTATTATACAGTGTCCCATCATTACCACACACTACACACTGTTACATTATCATTAGTATACAGTGTCCCATCATTACCACACACTACACAGTGTTACATTATTATTAGTATACAGTGTCACATCATTACCACATACTTCACAGTGTTACATTATTATTAGTATACCGTGTCCCATCATTACCACACACTACACAGTGTTACATTATTATTAGTATACAGTGTCACATCATTACCACATACTTCACAGTGTTACATTATTATTATACAGTTTCCCATCATTACCACACACTACACAGTGCTACATTATTATTAGTATACAGTTTCCCATCATTACCACACACTACACAGTGTTACATTATTATTAGTATACAGTTTCCCATCATTACCACACACAACACAGTTTTACATTATTATTAGTATAAAGTGTCCCATAATTACCACACACTACACAGTGTTACATTATTATTAGTATACAGTATCCCATCATTACCACACACTACACAGTGTTACATTATTATTAGTATACAGTGTCCCATCATTACCACACACTACACAGTGTTACATTATTAGTATACAGTGACCCATCATTACCACACACTACACAGTGTTACATTATTATTAGTATACAGTGTCCCATCATTACCACACAGTCCACAGTGTTACATTATCGTTAGTATACAGTGTCCCATCATTACCACACACTACACAGTGTTACATTATTAGTATACAGTGTCCCATCATTACCACACACTACACAGTGTTACATTATTATTAGTATACAGTGTCCCATCATTACCACACAGTCCACAGTGTTACATTATCGTTAGTATACAGTGTCCCATCATTACCACACACTACACAGTGTTACATTATTAGTATACAGTGTCCCATCATTACCACACACTACACAGTGCTCCATTATTATTAGAATACAGTGTCCCATCATTACCACACACTACACAGTGTTACATTATTATTAGTATACAGTGTCACATCTTTACCACACACTACACAGTGTTACATTATTATTAGTATACAGTGTCACATCTTTACCACACACTACACAGTGTTACATTATTATTTTTATACAGTGTCCCATTATTACCACACACTACACAGTGTTACATTATTATTATACAGTGTCCCATCATTACCACACACTACACAGTGTTACATTATTATTAGTATACAATGTCCCATCATTAACACACACAACACAGTGTTACATTATCATTAGTATACAATGTCCCATCATTACCACACACTACACAGTGTTACATTATTATTAGCAAACAGTGTCCCATCATTACCACACACTACACAGTGTTACATTATTATTATACAGTGTCCCATCATTACCACACACTTCACAGTGTTACATTATTATTAGCAAACAGTGTCCCATCATTACCACACACTACGCAGTATTACATTATCATTAGTATACAGTGTCCCATCATTACCACACACTACACAGTGTTACATTATTATTAGTATACAGTGTCACATCATTACCACACACTACACAGTGTTACATTATCATTAGTATACAGTGTCCCATCATTACCACATACTACACAGTGTTACATTATTATTAGTAAACAGTATCCCATCATTACCACACACTACACAGTGTTACATTATCATTAGTATACAGTGTCCCATCATTACCACATACATCATTACCACACACTACACAGTGTTACATTATTATTAGTATACAGTGTCCCATCATTACCACACACTACACAGTGTTACATTATTATTAGTAAACAGTGTCCCATCATTACCACACACTACACTGTGCTACATGATTATTAGTATACTGTGTCCCATCATTACCACACACTACACAATGTTACATTATTATTAGTATACAGTGTCCCATCATTACCTCACACTACACAGTGTTACATTATCATTAGTATACAATGTCCCATCATTACCACACACTACACAGTGTTACATTATTATTAGCAAACAGTGGCCCTCATTCAGAGCCGCTCGTTAGCGGCAGTACGCTCGTTCCGAGCGATGTTTGCACATCTGCGCATGCGTACGGTTTTTAGTACTCATGCGCGAACCAGTCAGTGCGGCCGAAAATCGTTTGTACGCTATATTGCGAGTGCCTGCTATTTTGAGTGACAGAATGAGGCGTATGTGGGTGGTAACAGGGGAAGGTGCTTGAAAATGGGGAGTGGAGATCCGAACGCAGGCGTGCTTAAAGGTTAAAACGGGCGTTTTATGGGTGTGTATATTTAAAACAGCAGCGTCATTGTCCACGTCACTGGGTTATTTTATAGCCAGAACTGCTCGCAAATTTGAGGTAGCAAACACCAACCACAAGAATAGCGAGCAGTTCATACGCTGGTCGATGTACTCGATTAATCTAATAAATAGCGGACATGACGTATGGTTCGAGCGGCCAGGGAGCGTTTTTAACAAATAAACGAGCGTATGTTTTGCTCGTTCGTTCAGACTTAGAGGTGTGAACAGACTGCAATGTGCGTACGGATCATTTGAATAGCCACCCCTTGTTTTTAAACGAACGACCGCAAATAGCGAACGGCTCTGAATGAGGGCCAGTGTCCCATCATTACCACACACTACACAGTGTTACATTATTATTATACAGTGACCCATCATTACCACACACTACACAGTGTTACATTATTATTAGTATACAGTGTCCTATCATTACCACACACTACACAGTGTTACATTATCATTAGTATACAGTGTCCCATCATTACCACACACTACACAGTGTTACATTATTATTAGTAAACAGTGTCCCATCATTACCACACACTACACAGTGTTACATTATTATTAGTATACAGTGTCCCATAATTACCACACACTACACAGTGTTACATTATTATTATTATTATACAGTGTCACATCATTACTACACACTACACTGTGTTAAATTATTATTATTATACAGTATCCCATCTTTACTACACACTACACAGTGTTACATTATTATTATACAGTGTCCCCTCATTACCACACACTACACAGTGTTACATTATTATTAGTACACAGTGTCCCATCATTACCACACACTACACAGTGTTACATTATTATTAGTATACAGTGTCCCATCTTTACCACACACTACACATTGTTACATAATTATTAGTATACAGTGTCACATCATTACCACACTCTACACAGTGTTACATTATTATTATTATAATACAGTGTCCCATCATTACCACACACTACACAGTGTTACATTATTATTAGTATACAGTGTCACAACTTTACCACACACTACACAGTGTTACATTATTATTAGTATACAGTGTCACATCTTTACCACACACTACACAGTGTTACATTATTATTATTATACAGTGTCCCATCATTACCACACACTACACAGTGTTACATAATTATTAGTATACAGTGTCACATCATTACCACACACTACACAGTATTACATTATTATTATTATAATACAGTATCACATCATTACCACATACTACACAGTGTTACATTATTATTAGTATACAGTGTCACATCTTTACCACACACTACACAGTGTTACATTATTATTATTATACAGTGTCCCATCATTACCACACACTACAGAGTGTTACATAATTATTAGTATAATACAGTATCACATCTTTACCACATACTACACAGTGTTACATTATTATTAGTATACAGTGTCCCATCATTACCACACACTACACAGTGTTACATTATTATTAGTATACAGTGTCCCATCATTACCACACACTACACAGTGTTACATTTTTATTAGTATACAGTGTCCCATCATTACCACACACTACACAATGTTACATTATTATTAGTATACTGTGTCCCATCATTACCACACACTACACAATGTTACATTATTATTAGTATACAGTGTCCCATCATTACCTCACACTACACAGTGTTACATTATCATTAGTATACAGTGTCCCATCATTACCTCACACTACACAGTGTTACATTATTATTAGTATACAGTGTCCCATCATTACCACACACTACACAATGTTACATTATTATTAGTATACTGTGTCCCATCATTACCACACACTACACAATGTTACATTATTATTAGTATACAGTGTCCCATCATTACCTCACACTACACAGTGTTACATTATCATTAGTATACAGTGTCCCATCATTACCTCACACTACACAGTGTTACATTATTATTAGTATACTGTGTCCCATCATTACCACACACTACACAATGTTACATTATTATTTGTATACTGTGTCCCATCATTACCACACACTACACAATGTTACATTATTATTAGTATACAGTGTCCCATCATTACCACACACTACACAGTGTTACATTATTATTATTATAATACAGTGTCCCATCATTACCACACACTACACAATGTTACATTATTATTAGTATACAGTGTCCCATCATTACCACACACTACACAGTGTTACATTATTATTAGTATACAGTGTCCCATCATTACCACACACTACACAATGTTACATTATTATTAGTATACTGTGTCCCATCATTACCACACACTACACAATGTTACATTATTATTAGTATACAGTGTCCCATCATTACCTCACACTACACAGTGTTACATTATTATTAGTATACTGTGTCCCATCATTACCACACACTACACAATGTTACATTATTATTAGTATACTGTGTCCCATCATTACCACACACTACACAATGTTACATTATTATTAGTATACAGTGTCCCATCATTACCACACACTACACAGTGTTACATTATTATTATTATAATACAGTGTCCCATCATTACCACACACTACACAATGTTACATTATTATTAGTATACAGTGTCCCATCATTACCACACACTACACAATGTTACATTATTATTAGAATACTGTGTCCCATCATTACCACACACTACACAATGTTACATTATTATTAGTATACAGTGTCCCATCATTACCACATACTTCACAGTGTTACATTATTATTATTATACAGTGTCCCCTCATTTCTACACACTACACAGTGTTACATTATTATTATTATACAGTGTCCCCTCATTACCACATACTACAAAGTGTTACATTATTATTATTATACAGTGTCCCATCATTTCTACACACTACACAGTGTTACATTATTATTATTATTATACAGTGTCCCATCATTTCTACACACTACTCAGTGTTACATTAATATTATTATACAGTGTCCCATCATTACCACACACTACACAGTGTTACATTATTATTAGTATACAGTGTCCCATCATTACCACACACTACACAGTGTTACATTATTATTAGTATACAGTGTCACATCATTATTACACACTACACAGTGTTACATTATTATTATTATACAGTGTCCCATCATTTCTACACACTACACAGTGTTACATTAATATTATTATACAGTGTCCCATCATTTCTACACACTACTCAGTGTTACATTAATATTATTATACAGTGTCCCATCATTACCAAACACTACACAGTGTTACATTATTATTAGTATACAGTGTCACATCATTATTACACACTACACTGTGTTACATTATTATTATATAGTGTCCCATCATTACCACACACTACTCAGTGTTACATTATTATTAGAATACAGTGTCCCATCATTACCACACACTACACAATGTTACATTATTATTAGTATACTGTGTCCCATCATTACCACACACTACACAATGTTACATTATTATTAGTATACAGTGTCCCATCATTACCACATACTACACAGTGTTACATTATTATTAGTATACAGTTTCCCATCATTACCACACACAACACAGTGTTACATTATCATTAGTATACAGTGTCCCATCATTACCACACACAACACAGTGTTACATTATCATTAGTATACAGTGTCCCATCATTACCACACACAACACAGTGTTACATTATCATTAGAATACAGTGTCCCATCATTACCACAAACTACACAGTGTTAGTTACATTATTATTATTATTATACAGTGTCCCCTCATTACCACACACTACACAGTGTTACATTATTATTATTAGTATACAGTGTCCCATCATTATCACATACTACACAGTGTTACATTATTATTAGTATACAGTGTCACATCATTACCACACACTACACAGTGTTACATTATTATTATTATTATTATTATTATTATTATTATTATTATTATACAGTGTCCCATCATTACCACACACTACACAGTGTTACATTATTATTATTATACAGTGTCCCATCATTATCACATACTACACAGTGTTACATTATTATTAGTATACAGTGTCACATTATTACCACATACAACACAGTATTACATTATTATTATTATTATTATTATTATTATACAGTGTCCCATCATTACCACACATTACACAGTGCTACATTATTATTAGAATACAGTGTCCCATCATTACCACATACTTCACAGTGTTACATTATCATTAGTATACAGTGTCCCATCATTACCACACAGTGTTACATTATTATTAGTATACAGTGTCCCATCATTACCACACACTACACAGTGTCACATCATTATTACACACTACACAGTGTTACATTATTATTAGTATACAGTGTTCCATCATTACCACACACTACACAGTGTTACATTATCATTAGTATACAGTGTCCCATCATTACCACACAGTGTTACATTATTATTAGTATACAGTGTCCCATCATTACCACACACTACACAGTGTCACATCATTATTACACACTACACAGTGTTACATTATTATTAGTATACAGTGTTCCATCATTACCACACACTACACAGTGTTACATTATTATTAGTATACAGTGTCCCATCATTACCATACACTACACAGTGTTACATTATTATTATTATACAGTGTCCCATCATTTCTACACACTACACAGTGTTACATTATTATTATTATTATTATTATTATTATTATTATTATTATTATTATTATTATTATTATTATTATTATACAGTGTCCCATCATTACCACACACTACACAGTGTTACATTATTATTATTATACAGTGTCCCATCATTTCTACACACTACACAGTGTTACATTATTATTATTATTATTATTATTATTATTATTATTATTATACAGTGTCCCATCATTACCACACACTACACAGTGTTACATTATTATTATTATTATTATTATTATTATTATTATTATTATACAGTGTCCCATTATTACCACACACTACAAAGTGTTACATTATTAGTATTATACTGTGTCCCATCATTACCACACACTACACAGTGTTACATTATTATTAATATACAGTGTCCCATCATTACCACATACTACAAAGTGTTACATTAACATTATACAGTGTCCCCTCATTACCATACACTACACAGTGTTACATTATTATTATTATACAGTGTCCCATCATTTCTACACACTACACAGTGTTACATTATTATTATTATTATTATTATTATTATTATTATTATTATTATTATTATTATACAGTGTCCCATCATTACCACACACTACACAGTGTTACATTATTATTATTATTATTATTATTATTATTATTATTATTATACAGTGTCCCATTATTACCACACACTACACAGTGTTACATTATTATTAGTATACAGTGTCCCATCATTACCACACACTACACAGTGTTACATTATTATTAATATACAGTGTCCCATCATTACCACACACTACACAGTGTTACATTATTATTAGTATACAGTGTCCCATCATTACCACACACTAAACAGACTTACATTATTATACAGTGTCACATCATTACCACACACTACACAGTTTTACATTATTATTAGTATTAAATGTCACATCATTATTACACACTACACAGTGTTACATTATTATTAGTATACAGTGTCCCATCATTACCACACAGTACACAGTGTTACATTATTATTAGTATACAGTGTCCCATCATTACCACACACTACACAGTGTTACATTATTATTATACAGTGTCACATCATTACCACACACTACACAGTGTTACATTATTATTAGTATACAGTGTCCCATCATTACCACACACTACACAGTGTTACATTATTATTAGTATACAGTGTCACATCATTATTACACACTACACAGTGTTACATTATTATTAGTATACAGTGTCCCATCATTACCACACACTACACAGTGTTACATTATTATTAGTATACAGTGTCCTATCATTACCACACACTACACAGTGTTACATTATTATACAGTGTCACATCATTACCACACACTACACAGTGTTACATTATTATTATTATTATTATTATTACTATACAGTGTCCCATCATTACCACACACTACACAGTGTTACATTATTATTATTATACAGTGTTCCATCATTACCACACACTACACAGTGTTACATTATTAGTATACAGTGTCCCATCATTACCACACACTACACAGTGTTACATTATTATTATTATACAGTGTCACATCATTACTACATACTTCACAGTGTTACATTATTATTATTATACAGTGTCCCCTCATTACCACATACTACACAGTGTTACATTATTATTAGTATACAGTGTCACATCATTACCACACACTACACATTGTTACATTATTATTAGTATACAGTGTCACATCATTACCACATAGTTCACAGTGTTACATTATTATTAGTATACAGTGTCACATCATTACCACATACTACACAGTGTTACATTATTATACAGTGTCCCATTATTACCACACACTACACAGTGTTACATTATTATTAGTATACAGTGTCCCATCATTATCACACACTACACAGTGTTACATTATTATTAGTATACAGTGTCCCATCATTACCACACAATGCACAGTGTTACATTATTATTATACAGTGTCCCATCATTACCACACACTACACAGTGTTACATTATTATTATTATTATACAGTGTCCCATCATTACCACATATATCATTACCATACACTACACAGTGTTACATTATTATTATTATACAGTGTCACATCATTACCACATACTACAGTGTTACATTTTTATACTGTGTCCCATCATTACCACACACTACATAGTGTTACATTATTATTATTATACAGTGTCGCATCATTATTATACACTACACTGTGGTATATTATTGTTATTATTATACAGTGTCCCATCAATACCACACACTACACAGTGTTACATTATTATTATTATTATTATTATTATTATTATTATTATTATTATTATACAGTGTCCCCTCATTACCACACACTATACAGTGTTACATTATTATTATTATACAGTGTCCCATCATTACCACACACTACACAGTGTTACATTATTATTATTATTATTATTATACAGTGTCCCATCATTACCACATATATCATTACCATACACTACACAGTGTTACATTATTATTATACATTGTCGTATCATTACCAAATATCTTTACCATACACTACACAGTATTACATTATTATTATTATACAGTGTCACATCATTACCACATACTACAGTGTTACATTATTATACTGTGTCCCATCATTACCACACACTCCACAGTGTTACATTATTATTAGTATACAGTGTCACATCATTACCACACACTACACAGTGTTACATTATTATACGGTTTCCCATCATTACCACACACTACATAGTGTTACATTATTATTATTATACAGTGTCCCATCATTACCACATATATCATTACCATACACTACACAGTGTTACATTATTATTATACATTGTCGTATCATTACCACATATATCATTACCATACACTACACAGTATTACATTATTATTATTATACAGTGTCACATCATTACCACATACTACAGTGTTACATTATTATACTGTGTCCCATCATTACCACACACTCCACAGTGTTACATTATTATTATTATACAGTGACCCATCATTACCACACACTACACAGTGTTACATTATTATTAGTATACAGTGTCCCATCATTACCACACACTACACAGTGTTACATTATTAGTATGCAGTGTCACATCATTACCACACACTACACAGTGTTACATTATTATTATAATACAGTGTCCCATCATTACGACACACTACACAGTGTTACATTATTATTAGTATACAGTGTCCCATCATTACCACACACTACACAGTGTCACATCATTATTACACACTACACAGTGTTACATTATTATTATTATTATTATTATTATTATACAGTGTCCCATCATTACCACATACTACAAAGTGTTACATTAACATTATACAGTGTCCCCTCATTACCACTTACTACACAGTGTTACATTATTATTAGTATGCAGTGTCCCATCATTACCACACACTACACAGTGTTACATTATTATTAGTATACAGTGTTCCATCATTACCACACACTACACAGTGTTACATTATTATTAGTATACAGTGTTCCATCAATACCATACACTACACAGTATTACATTATTATTATTATACAGTGTCCCATCATTTCTACACACTACACAGTGTTACATTATTATTATTATTATACAGTGTCCCATCATTTCTACACACTACTCAGTGTTACATTAATATTATTATACAGTGTCCCATCATTACCTCACACTACACAGTGTTACATTATTATTAGTATACTGTGTCCCATCATTACCACACACTACACAATGTTACATTATTATTAGTATACTGTGTTCCATCATTACCACACACTACACAATGTTACATTATTATTAGTATACAGTGTCCCATCATTACCACACACTACACAGTGTTACATTATTATTATTATTATAATACAGTGTCCCATCATTACCACACACTACACAATGTTACATTATTATTAGTATACAGTGTCCCATCATTACCACACACTACACAATGTTACATTATTATTAGTATACTGTGTCCCATCATTACCACACACTACACAATGTTACATTATTATTAGTATACAGTGTCCCATCATTACCACATACTTCACAGTGTTACATTATTATTATTATACAGTGTCCCCTCATTTCTACACACTACACAGTGTTACATTATTATTATTATACAGTGTCCCCTCATTACCACATACTACAAAGTGTTACATTATTATTATTATACAGTGTCCCATCATTTCTACACACTACACAGTGTTACATTATTATTATTATTATACAGTGTCCCATCATTATTACACACTACACTGTGTTACATTATTATTATATAGTGTCCCATCATTACCACACACTACTCAGTGTTACATTATTATTAGAATACAGTGTCCCATCATTACCACACACTACACAGTGTTACATTATTATTAGTATACAGTGTCCCATCATTACCACACACTACACAATGTTACATTATTATTAGTATACTGTGTCCCATCATTACCACACACTACACAATGTTACATTATTATTAGTATACAGTGTCCCATCATTACCACATACTACACAGTGTTACATTATTATTAGTATACAGTTTCCCATCATTACCACACACAACACAGTGTTACATTATCATTAGTATACAGTGTCCCATCATTACCACACACAACACAGTGTTACATTATCATTAGAATACAGTGTCCCATCATTACCACACACTACACAGTGTTAGTTACATTATTATTATTATTATACAGTGTCCCCTCATTACCACACACTACACAGTGTTACATTATTATTATTAGTATACAGTGTCCCATCATTATCACATACTACACAGTGTTACATTATTATTAGTATACAGTGTCACATCATTACCACACACTACACAGTGTTACATTATTATTATTATTATTATTATTATTATTATTATACAGTGTCCCATCATTACCACACACTACACAGTGTTACATTATTATTATTATTATACAGTGTCCCATCATTATCACATACTACACAGTGTTACATTATTATTAGTATGCAGTGTCACATTATTACCACATACAACACAGTATTACATTATTATTATTATTATACAGTGTCCCATCATTACCACACATTACACAGTGCTACATTATTATTAGAATACAGTGTCCCATCATTACCACATACTTCACAGTGTTAAATTATCATTAGTATACAGTGTCCCATCATTACCACACAGTGTTACATTATTATTAGTATACAGTGTCCCATCATTACCACACACTACACAGTGTCACATCATTATTACACACTACACAGTGTTACATTATTATTAGTATACAGTGTTCCATCATTACCACACACTACACAGTGTTACATTATCATTAGTATACAGTGTCCCATCATTACCACACAGTGTTACATTATTATTAGTATACAGTGTCCCATCATTACCACACACTACACAGTGTCACATCATTATTACACACTACACAGTGTTACATTATTATTAGTATACAGTGTTCCATCATTACCACACACTACACAGTGTTACATTATTATTAGTATACAGTGTCCCATCATTACCATACACTACACAGTGTTACATTATTATTATTATACAGTGTCCCATCATTTCTACACACTACACAGTGTTACATTATTATTATTATTATTATTATTATTATTATTATTATTATTATTATTATACAGTGTCCCATCATTACCACACACTACACAGTGTTACATTATTATTATTATACAGTGTCCCATCATTTCTACACACTACACAGTGTTACATTATTATTATTATTATTATTATTATTATTATTATTATTATTCAGTGTCCCATCATTACCACACACTACACAGTGTTACATTATTATTATTATTATTATACAGTGTCCCATTATTACCACACACTACAAAGTGTTACATTATTATTATTATTATACTGTGTCCCATCATTACCACACACTACACAGTGTTACATTATTATTAATATACAGTGTCCCATCATTACCACATACTACAAAGTGTTACATTAACATTATACAGTGTCCCCTCATTACCACTTACTACACAGTGTTACATTATCATTAGTATACAGTGTCCCATCATTACCACATACTACAAAGTGTTACATTATTATTAGTATACAGTGTCCCATCATTACCACACACTACACAGTGTTACATTATTATTAGTATACAGTGTCCCATCATTACCACACACTACACAGTGTTACATTATTATTAGTATACAGTGTCACATCATTATTACACACTACACAGTGTTACATTATTATTAGTATACAGTGTCCCATCATTACCACACACTACACAGTGTTACATTATCATTAGTATACAGTGTCCCCTCATTACCACACACTACACAGTGTTACATTATTATTAGTATACAGTGTCCCATCATTACCACACACTAAACAGACTTACATTATTATACAGTGTCACATCATTACCACACACTACACAGTTTTACATTATTATTAGTATTAAATGTCACATCATTATTACACACTACACAGTGTTACATTATTATTAGTATACAGTGTCCCATCATTACCACACAGTACACAGTGTTACATTATTATTAGTATACAGTGTCCCATCATTACCACACACTACACAGTGTTACATTATTATTATACAGTGTCACATCATTACCACACACTACACAGTGTTACATTATTATTAGTATACAGTGTCCCATCATTACCACACACTACATAGTGTTACATTATTATTAGTATACAGTGTCACATCATTATTACACACTACACAGTGTTACATTATTATTAGTATACAGTGTCCCATCATTACCACACACTACACATTGTTACATTATTATTAGTATACAGTGTCCTATCATTACCACACACTACACAGTGTTACATTATTATACAGTGTCCCATCATTACCACACACTACACAGTGTTACATTATTATTATTATTATTATTACTATACAGTGTCCCATCATTACCACACACTACACAGTGTTACATTATTATTATTATACAGTGTTCCATCATTACCACACACTACACAGTGTTACATTATTAGTATACAGTGTCCCATCATTACCACACACTACACAGTGTTACATTATTATTATTATACAGTGTCACATCATTACTACATACTTCACAGTGTTACATTATTATTATTATACAGTGTCCCCTCATTACCACATACTACACAGTGTTACATTATTATTAGTATACAGTGTCACATCATTACCACACACTACACATTGTTACATTATTATTAGTATACAGTGTCACATCATTACCACATACTTCACAGTGTTACATTATTATTAGTATACAGTGTCACATCATTACCACATACTACACAGTGTTACATTATTATACAGTGTCCCATTATTACCACACACTACACAGTGTTACATTATTATTAGTATACAGTGTCCCATCATTATCACACACTACACAGTGTTACATTATTATTAGTATACAGTGTCCCATCATTACCACACAATGCACAGTGTTACATTATTATTATACAGTGTCCCATCATTACTACACACTACACAGTGTTACATTATTATTATTATTATACAGTGTCCCATCATTACCACATATATCATTACCATACACTACACAGTGTTACATTATTATTATACATTGTCGTATCATTACCACATATATCATTACCATACACTACACAGTATTACATTATTATTATTATACAGTGTCACATCATTACCACATACTACAGTGTTACATTTTTATACTGTGTCCCATCATTACCACACACTACATAGTGTTACATTATTATTATTATACAGTGTCGCATCATTATTATACACTACACTGTGGTATATTATTGTTATTATTATACAGTGTCCCATCAATACCACACACTACACAGTGTTACATTATTATTATTATTATTATTATTATTATTATTATTATTATTATACAGTGTCCCCTCATTACCACACACTATACAGTGTTACATTATTATTATTATACAGTGTCCCATCATTACCACACACTACACAGTGTTACATTATTATTATTATTATTATTATACAGTGTCCCATCATTACCACATATATCATTACCATACACTACACAGTGTTACATTATTATTATACATTGTCGTATCATTACCAAATATCTTTACCATACACTACACAGTATTACATTATTATTATTATACAGTGTCACATCATTACCACATACTACAGTGTTACATTATTATACTGTGTCCCATCATTACCACACACTCCACAGTGTTACATTATTATTATTATTATACAGTGACCCATCATTACCACACACTACACAGTGTTACATTATTATTAGTATACAGTGTCACATCATTACCACACACTACACAGTGTTACATTATTATACGGTGTCCCATCATTACCACACACTACATAGTGTTACATTATTATTATTATACAGTGTCCCATCATTACCACATATATCATTACCATACACTACACAGTGTTACATTATTATTATACATTGTCGTATCATTACCACATATATCATTACCATACACTACACAGTATTACATTATTATTATTATACAGTGTCACATCATTACCACATACTACAGTGTTACATTATTATACTGTGTCCCATCATTACCACACACTCCACAGTGTTACATTATTATTATTATACAGTGACCCATCATTACCACACACTACACAGTGTTACATTATTATTAGTATACAGTGTCCCATCATTACCACACACTACACAGTGTCACATCATTATTACACACTACACAGTGTTACATTATTATTAGTATACAGTGTTCCATCATTACCACACACTACACAGTGTTACATTATTATTAGTATACAGTGTCCCATCATTACCATACACTACACAGTGTTACATTATTATTATTATACAGTGTCCCATCATTTCTACACACTACACAGTGTTACATTATTATTATTATTATTATTATTATTATTATTATTATTATTATTATTATTATTATTATTATTATTATTATTATACAGTGTCCCATCATTACCACATACTACAAAGTGTTACATTAACATTATACAGTGTCCCCTCATTACCACTTACTACACAGTGTTACATTATTATTAGTATGCAGTGTCCCATCATTACCACACACTACACAGTGTTACATTATTATTAGTATACAGTGTTCCATCATTACCACACACTACACAGTGTTACATTATTATTAGTATACAGTGTTCCATCATTACCATACACTACACAGTGTTACATTATTATTATTATACAGTGTCCCATCATTTCTACACACTAGACAGTGTTACATTATTATTATTATACAGTGTCCCATCATTACCACACACTACTCAGTGTTACATTAATATTATACAGTGTCCCCTCATTACCACTTACTACACAGTGTTACATTATTATTATTATACAGTGTCCCATCATTTCTACACACTACACAGTGTTACATTATTATTATTATTATACAGTGTCCCATCATTACCACACACTACACAGTGTTACATTATTATTAGTATAAAGTGTCCCATCATTACTACACACTACACAGTGTTACATTATTATGATAGTGTCCCATCATTACCACACACTACACAGTGTTACATTATTATTAGAAGACAGTGTCACATCATTATTACACACTGCACAGTGTTACATTATTATTATTATACAGTGTCCCATCATTACCACACACTACACAGTGTTACATTATTATGATAGTGTCCCATCATTACCACACACTACACAGTGTTACATTATTATTAGAAGACAGTGTCACATCATTATTACACACTGCACAGTGTTACATTATTATTAGTATACAGTGTCCCATCATTACCACACACTACACAGTGTTACATTATTATTAGTATACAGTGTCACATCATTATTACACACTACACAGTGTTACATTATTATTAGTATACAGTGTCCCATCATTACCACACACTACACAGTGTTACATTATCATTAGTATACAGTGTCACATCATTATTATACACTACACAGTGTTACATTATTATTAGTATACAGTGTCCCATCATTACCACACACTAAACAGAGTTACATTATTATACAGTGTCCCATCATTACCACACACTATACAGTGTTACATTATTATTAGTATACAGTGTCACATCATTACCACACACTACACAGTTTTACATTATTATTAGTATTAAGTGTCACATCATTATTACACACTACACAGTGTTACATTATTATTAGTATACAGTGTCCCATCATTACCACACACTACACAGTGTTACATTATTATTAGTATACAGTGTCACATCATTACCACACACTACACAGTGTTACATTATTATTATACAGTGTCACATCATTACCACACACTACACAGTGTTACATTATTATTAGTATACAGTGTCACATCATTATTACACACTACACAGTGTTACATTATTATTAGTATACAGTGTCCCATCATTACCACACACTACACAGTGTTACATTATTATTAGTATACAGTGTCCTATTATTACCACACACTACACAGTGTTACATTATTATTATACAGTGTCCCATCATTACCACACACTACACAGTGTTACATTATTATTAATTATTATTATTATTATTATTATTATTATTATTATTATTATTACTATACAGTGTCCCATCATTACCACACACTACACAGTGTTACATTATTATTAGTATACAGTGTCCCATCATTACCACACATTACACAGTGTTACATTATTATTAGTATACAGTGTCCTATTATTACCACACACTACACAGTGTTACATTATTAGTATACAGTGTCCCATCATTACCACACACTACACAGTGTTACATTATTAATAGTATACAGTGTCCCATCATTACCACACATTACACAGTGTTACATTATTATTATACAGTGTCCCATCATTTCTACACACTACACAGTGTTACATTATTATTATTATACAGTGTCACATCATTACTACATACTTCACAGTGTTACATTATTATTATTATTATTATACAGTGTCCCCTCATTACCACACACTACACAGTGTTACATTATTATTAGTATACAGTGTCACATCATTACCACACACTACACAGTGTTACATTATTATTATACAGTGTCACATCATTACCACATACTACACAGTGTTACATTATTATACAGTGTCCCATTATTACCACACACTACACAGTGTTACATTATTATTAGTATACAGTGTCCCATCATTACCACACACTACACAGTGCTTCATTATTATTACACAGTGTCCCCTCATTACACAGTGTTACATTATTATTATTATACAGTGTCCCATCATTACCACACACTACACAGTGTTACATTATTATTATACAGTGTCCCATCATTACCACACACTACACAGTGTTACATTATTATTAGTATACAGTGTCACATCATTATTACACACAACACAGTGTTACATTATTATTAGTATACAGTGTCCCATCATTATCACACACTACACAATGTTACATTATTATTAGTATACAGTGTCCCATCATTATCACACACTACACAGTGTTACATAATTATTAGTATACAGTGTTCCATCATTACCACATACTACACAGTGTTACATTATTATTAGTATACAGTGTCCTATCATTACCACACACTACACAGTGTTACATTATTATTAGTATACAGTGTTCCATCATTACCACATACTACACAGTGTTACATTATTATTAGTATACAGTGTTCCATCATTACCACACACTACACAGTGTTACATTATTATTATTATTATTATTATTATTATTATTATTATTATTATTATTATTATACAGTGTCACATCATTACCACACACTACACAGTGTTACATTATTATTAGTATACAGTGTTCCATCATTACCACATACTACACAGTGTTACATTATTATTAGTATACAGTGTTCCATCATTACCACACACTACACAGTGTTACATTATTAGCATTAGTATACAGTGTCCCATCATTACCACACAGTGTTACATTATTATTAGTATACAGTGTCCCATCATTACCACACACTACACAGTGTTACATTAATATTAGTATACAGTGTTCCATCATTACCACACACTACACAGTGTTACATTATTATTAGTATACAGTGTTCCATCATTACCACATACTACACAGTGTTACATTATTATTAGTATACAGTGTTCCATCATTACCACACACTACACAGTGTTACATTATTATCATTAGTATACAGTGTCCCATCATTACCACACAGTGTTACATTATTATTAGTATACAGTGTCCCATCATTACCATACACTACACAGTGTTACATTATTATTAATATACAGTGTCCCATCATTACCACAGACTACACAGTGTTACATTATTATTAGTATACAGTGTCCCATCATTACCACACACTACACAGTGTTACATTATTATTAATATACAGTGTCCCATCATTACCTCACACTACACAGTGTTACATTATTATTATTATACAGTGTCCCATCATTACCACACACTACACAGTTACATTATTATTAGTATACAGTGTCCCCTCATTACCACACACTACACAGTGTTACATTATTATTAATATACAGTGTCCCATCATTACCACACACTACACAGTGTTACATTATTATTCGTATACAGTGTCCCATCATTACCACACACTACACAGTGTTACATTATTATTAATATACAGTGTCCCATCATTACCACACACTACACAGTGTTACATTATTATTAATATACAGTGTCCCATCATTACCACACACTACACAGTGTTACATTATTATTCGTATACAGTGTCCCATCATTACCACACACTACACAGTGTTACATTATTATTAGTATACAGTGTCCCATCATTACCACACACTACACAGTGTTACATTATTATTAATATACAGTGTCCCATCATTACCACACACTACACAGTGTTACATTATTATTCGTATACAGTGTCCCATCATTACCACATACTACACAGTGTTACATTATTATTAATATACAGTGTCCCATCATTACCTCACACTACACAGTGTTACATTATTATTATTATACAGTGTCCCATCATTACCACACACTACACAGTGTTACATTATTATTAATATACAGTGTCCCATCATTACCACACACTACACAGTGTTACATTATTATTAATATACAGTGTCCCATCATTACCACACACTACACAGTGTTACATTATTATTAATATACAGTGTCCCATCATTACCTCACACTACACAGTGTTACATTATTATTATTATACAGTGTCCCATCATTACCACACACTACACAGTGTTACATTATTATTAATATACAGTGTCCCATCATTACCACACACTACACAGTGTTACATTATTATTAATATACAATGTCCCTTCATTACCACACACTAAACAGTGTTACATTATTATTATTATACAGTGTCCCATCATTACCACACACTACACAGTGTTACATTATTATTAGTATACAGTGTCCCATCACTACCTCACACTACACAGTGTTACATTATTATTAGTATACAGTGTCCCATCATTACCACACACTACACAGTGTTACATTATTATTAGTATACAGTGTCCCATCATTACCACACACTACACAGTGTTACATTATTATTAGTATACAGTGTCCCATCATTATCACACACTACACAGTGTTACATTATTATTATTATTATTATACAGTGTCCCATCATTACCACACACTACACAGTGTTACATTATTATTATACAGTGTCCCATCATTACCACACACTACACAGTGTTACATTATTATTAGTATACAGTGTCCCATCACTACCACACACTACACAATGTTACATTATTATTATTATACAGTGTCACATCATTACCACACACTACAAAGTGTTACATTATTATTATTATTATTATACAGTGTCCCATCATTACCACACACTACACAATGTTACATTATTATTATTATACAGTGTCACATCATTACCACACACTACACAGTGTTACATTATTATTAGTATACAGTGTCCCATCATTACCACACACTACACAGTGTTACATTATTATTAGTATACAGTGTCCCATCATTACCACACACTACACAGTGTTACATTATTATTAGTATAGTGTCCCATCATTACCACACACTACACAGTGTTACATTATTATTAGTATACAGTGTCACATCATTATTACACACTACACAGTGTTACATTATTATTAGTATACAGTGTCCCATCATTACCACACACTACACAGTGTTACATTATCATTAGTATACAGTGTCACATCATTATTATACACTACACAGTGTTACATTATTATTAGTATACAGTGTCCCATCATTACCACACACTAAACAGAGTTACATTATTATACAGTGTCCCATCATTACCACACACTATACAGTGTTACATTATTATTAGTATACAGTGTCACATCATTACCACACACTACACAGTTTTACATTATTATTAGTATTAAGTGTCACATCATTATTACACACTACACAGTGTTACATTATTATTAGTATACAGTGTCCCATCATTACCACACACTACACAGTGTTACATTATTATTAGTATACAGTGTCACATCATTACCACACACTACACAGTGTTACATTATTATTATACAGTGTCACATCATTACCACACACTACACAGTGTTACATTATTATTAGTATACAGTGTCACATCATTATTACACACTACACAGTGTTACATTATTATTAGTATACAGTGTCCCATCATTACCACACACTACACAGTGTTACATTATTATTAGTATACAGTGTCCTATTATTACCACACACTACACAGTGTTACATTATTATTATACAGTGTCCCATCATTACCACACACTACACAGTGTTACATTATTATTAATTATTATTATTATTATTATTATTATTATTATTATTATTATTATTATTACTATACAGTGTCCCATCATTACCACACACTACACAGTGTTACATTATTATTAGTATACAGTGTCCCATCATTACCACACATTACACAGTGTTACATTATTATTAGTATACAGTGTCCTATTATTACCACACACTACACAGTGTTACATTATTAGTATACAGTGTCCCATCATTACCACACACTACACAGTGTTACATTATTATTAGTATACAGTGTCCCATCATTACCACACATTACACAGTGTTACATTATTATTATACAGTGTCCCATCATTTCTACACACTACACAGTGTTACATTATTATTATTATACAGTGTCACATCATTACTACATACTTCACAGTGTTACATTATTATTATTATACAGTGTCCCCTCATTACCACACACTACACAGTGTTACATTATTATTAGTATACAGTGTCACATCATTACCACACACTACACAGTGTTACATTATTATTATTATACAGTGTCACATCATTACCACATACTACACAGTGTTACATTATTATACAGTGTCCCATTATTACCACACACTACACAGTGTTACATTATTATTAGTATACAGTGTCCCATCATTACCACACACTACACAGTGCTTCATTATTATTACACAGTGTCCCCTCATTACACAGTGTTACATTATTATTATTATTATACAGTGTCCCATCATTACCACACACTACACAGTGTTACATTATTATTATACAGTGTCCCATCATTACCACACACTACACAGTGTTACATTATTATTAGTATACAGTGTCACATCATTATTACACACAACACAGTGTTACATTATTATTAGTATACAGTGTCCCATCATTATCACACACTACACAATGTTACATTATTATTAGTATACAGTGTCCCATCATTACCACACACTACACAGTGTTACATTATTATTATACAGTGTCACATCATTATCACACACTACACAGTGTTACATAATTATTAGTATACAGTGTTCCATCATTACCACATACTACACAGTGTTACATTATTATTAGTATACAGTGTCTTATCATTACCACACACTACACAGTGTTACATTATTATTAGTATACAGTGTTCCATCATTACCACATACTACACAGTGTTACATTATTATTAGTATACAGTGTTCCATCATTACCACACACTACACAGTGTTACATTATTATTATTATTATTATTATTATTATTATTATTATACAGTGTCACATCATTACCACACACTACACAGTGTTACATTATTATTAGTATACAGTGTTCCATCATTACCACATACTACACAGTGTTACATTATTATTAGTATACAGTGTTCCATCATTACCACACACTACACAGTGTTACATTATTATCATTAGTATACAGTGTCCCATCATTACCACACAGTGTTACATTATTATTAGTATACAGTGTCCCATCATTACCATACACTACACAGTGTTACATTATTATTAATATACAGTGTCCCATCATTACCACACACTACACAGTGTTACATTATTATTAGTATACAGTGTCCCATCATTACCACACACTACACAGTGTTACATTATTATTAATATACAGTGTCCCATCATTACCTCACACTACACAGTGTTACATTATTATTATTATTATACAGTGTCCCATCATTACCACACACTACACAGTTACATTATTATTAGTATACAGTGTCCCCTCATTACCACACACTACACAGTGTTACATTATTATTAATATACAGTGTCCCATCATTACCACACACTACACAGTGTTACATTATTATTCGTATACAGTGTCCCATCATTACCACACACTACACAGTGTTACATTATTATTAATATACAGTGTCCCATCATTACCACACACTACACAGTGTTACATTATTATTAATATACAGTGTCCCATCATTACCACACACTACACAGTGTTACATTATTATTCGTATACAGTGTCCCATCATTACCACACACTACACAGTGTTACATTATTATTAGTATACAGTGTCCCATCATTACCACACACTACACAGTGTTACATTATTATTAATATACAGTGTCCCATCATTACCACACACTACACAGTGTTACATTATTATTCGTATACAGTGTCCCATCATTACCACACACTACACAGTGTTACATTATTATTAATATACAGTGTCCCATCATTACCTCACACTACACAGTGTTACATTATTATTATTATACAGTGTCCCATCATTACCACACACTACACAGTGTTACATTATTATTAATATACAGTGTCCCATCATTACCACACACTACACAGTGTTACATTATTATTAATATACAGTGTCCCATCATTACCACACACTACACAGTGTTACATTATTATTAATATACAGTGTCCCATCATTACCTCACACTACACAGTGTTACATTATTATTATTATACAGTGTCCCATCATTACCACACACTACACAGTGTTACATTATTATTAATATACAGTGTCCCATCATTACCACACACTACACAGTGTTACATTATTATTAATATACAGTGTCCCTTCATTACCACACACTAAACAGTGTTACATTATTATTATTATACAGTGTCCCATCATTACCACACACTACACAGTGTTACATTATCATTAGTATACAGTGTCCCATCATTACCACACACTACACAGTGTTACATTATTATTAGTATACAGTGTCCCATCATTACCTCACACTACACAGTGTTACATTATTATTAGTATACAGTGTCCCATCATTACCACACACTACACAGTGTTACATTATTATTAGTATACAGTGTCCCATCATTACCACACACTACACACATTATTATTAGTATACAGTGTCCCATCATTATCACACACTACACAGTGTTACATTATTATTATTATTATTATTATACAGTGTCCCATCATTACCACACACTACACAGTGTTACATTATTATTATACAGTGTCCCATCATTACCACACACTACACAGTGTTACATTATTATTAGTATACAGTGTCCCATCATTACCACACAGTGTTACATTATTATTATTATACAGTGTCCCATCATTACCACACACTACACAGTGTTACATTATTATTATACAGTGTCCCATCATTACCTCACACTACACAATGTTACATTATTATTATTATTATTATTATTATTATTATTATTATTATACAGTGTCCCATCATTACCACACACTACACAGTGTTACATTATTATTATTATTATTATTATTATTATTATTATTATTATTATTATTATACAGTGTCCCATCATTACCACACACTACACAATGTTACATTATTATTATTATACAGTGTCACATCATTACCACACACTACAAAGTGTTACATTATTATTATTATACAGTGTCCCATCATTACCACACACTACACAATGTTACATTATTATTATTATTATACAGTGTCACATCATTACCACACACTACACAGTGTTACATTATTATTAGTATACAGTGTCCCATCATTACCACACACTACACAGTGTTACATTATTATTAGTATACAGTGTCCCATCATTACCACACACTACACAGTGTTACATTATTATTAGTATACAGTGTCCCATCATTACGACACACTACACAGTGTTACATTATTATTATTATACAGTGTCACATCATTATCACACATTACACAGTGTTACATTATTATTATTATACAGTGTCCCATCATTACCACACACTACAGTGTTACATTATTATTATTATACAGTTTCCCATCATTACCACACCCTATACACAGTGTTACATTATTATTATACAGTGTCCCATCACTACCACACACTACACAGTGTTACGTTATTAGTAGTATACAGTGTCCCATCATTACCACACACTACAGTGCTACATTATTATTAGTATACAGTGTCCCATCATTACGACACACTACACAGTGTTACATTATCATTAGTATACAGTGTCCCATCATTACGACACACTACACAGTGTTACATTATTATTAGTATACAGTGTCCCATCATTACCACACACTACACAGTGTTACATTATTATTAGTATACAGTGTCCCATCATTACCACACACTACACAGTGTTACATTATTATTATTATTATACAGTGTCACATCATTACTACATACTTCACAGTGTTACATTATTATTATTATACAGTGTCCCCTCATTACCACACACTACACAGTGTTACATTATTATTATTATACAGTGTCACATCATTACCACACACTACACATTGTTACATTATTATTAGTATACAGTGTCACATCATTACCACACACTACATAGTGTTACATTATTATTATACAGTGTCACATCATTACCACACACTACACAGTGTTACATTATTATACAGTGTCCCATTATTACCACACACTACACAGTGTTACATTATTATTAGTATACAGTGTCCCATCATTATCACACACTACACAGTGTTACATTATTATTAGTATACAGTGTCCCATCATTACCACACACTACACAGTGCTTCATTATTATTACACAGTGTCCCCTCATTACACAGTGTTACATTATTATTATTATACAGTGTCCCATCATTACCACACACTACACAGTGTTACATTATTATTATAAAGTGTCCCATCATTACCACACACTACACAGTGTTACATTATTATTAGTATACAGTGTCACATCATTATTACACACTACACAGTGTTACATTATTATTAGTATACAGTGTCCCATCATTATCACACACTACACAATGTTACATTATTATTAGTATACAGTGTCCCATCATTACCACACACTACACAGTGTTACATTATTATTATACAGTGTCACATCATTATCACACACTACACAGTGTTACATAATTATTAGTATACAGTGTTCCATCATTACCACATACTACACAGTGTTACATTATTATTAGTATACAGTGTCCCATCATTACCACACACTACACAGTGTTACATTATTATTAGTATACAGTGTTCCATCATTACCACATACTACACAGTGTTACATTATTATTAGTATACAGTGTTCCATCATTACCACACACTACACAGTGTTACATTATTATTATTATTATACAGTGTCCCATCATTACCACACACTACACAGTGTTACATTATTATTAGTATACAGTGTTCCATCATTACCACACACTACACAGTGTTACATTATTATTAGTATACAGTGTTCCATCATTACCACACAGTGTTACATTATTATTAGTATACAGTGTCCCATCATTACCACACACTACACAGTGTTACATTATTATTAGTATACAGTGTCCCATCATTACCACACACTACACAGTGTTACATTATTATTAGTATACAGTGTCCCATCATTACCACACACTACACAGTGTTACATTATTATTAATATACAGTGTCCCATCATTACCTCACACTACACAGTGTTACATTATTATTATTATACAGTGTCCCATCATTACCACACACTACACAGTGTTACATTATTATTAATATACAGTGTCCCATCATTACCACACACTACACAGTGTTACATTATTATTAATATACAGTGTCCCTTCATTACCACACACTAAACAGTGTTACATTATTATTATTATACAGTGTCCCATCATTACCACACACTACACAGTGTTACATTATCATTAGTATACAGTGTCCCATCATTACCACACACTACACAGTGTTACATTATTATTAGTATACAGTGTCCCATCATTACCACACACTACACAGTGTTACATTATTATTAGTATACAGTGTCCCATCATTACCACACACTACACAGTGTTACATTATTATTAATATACAGTGTCCCATCATTACCACACACTACACAGTGTTACATTATTATTAGTATACAGTGTCCCATCATTATCACACACTACACAGTGTTACATTATTATTATTATTATTATACAGTGTCCCATCATTACCACACACTACACAGTGTTACATTATTATTATACAGTGTCCCATCATTACCACACACTACACAGTGTTACATTATTATTAGTATACAGTGTCCCATCATTACCACACAGTGTTACATTATTATTATTATACAGTGTCCCATCATTACCACACACTACACAGTGTTACATTATTATTAGTATACAGTGTTCCATCATTACCACATACTACACAGTGTTACATTATTATTAGTATACAGTGTCCCATCATTACCACACACTACACAGTGTTACATTATTATTAGTATACAGTGTTCCATCATTACCACATACTACACAGTGTTACATTATTATTAGTATACAGTGTTCCATCATTACCACACACTACACAGTGTTACATTATTATTATTATTATACAGTGTCCCATCATTACCACACACTACACAGTGTTACATTATTATTAGTATACAGTGTTCCATCATTACCACACACTACACAGTGTTACATTATTATTAGTATACAGTGTTCCATCATTACCACACAGTGTTACATTATTATTAGTATACAGTGTCCCATCATTACCACACACTACACAGTGTTACATTATTATTAGTATACAGTGTCCCATCATTACCACACACTACACAGTGTTACATTATTATTAGTATACAGTGTCCCATCATTACCACACACTACACAGTGTTACATTATTATTAATATACAGTGTCCCATCATTACCTCACACTACACAGTGTTACATTATTATTATTATACAGTGTCCCATCATTACCACACACTACACAGTGTTACATTATTATTAATATACAGTGTCCCATCATTACCACACACTACACAGTGTTACATTATTATTAATATACAGTGTCCCTTCATTACCACACACTAAACAGTGTTACATTATTATTATTATACAGTGTCCCATCATTACCACACACTACACAGTGTTACATTATCATTAGTATACAGTGTCCCATCATTACCACACACTACACAGTGTTACATTATTATTAGTATACAGTGTCCCATCATTACCACACACTACACAGTGTTACATTATTATTAGTATACAGTGTCCCATCATTACCACACACTACACAGTGTTACATTATTATTAATATACAGTGTCCCATCATTACCACACACTACACAGTGTTACATTATTATTAGTATACAGTGTCCCATCATTATCACACACTACACAGTGTTACATTATTATTATTATTATTATACAGTGTCCCATCATTACCACACACTACACAGTGTTACATTATTATTATACAGTGTCCCATCATTACCACACACTACACAGTGTTACATTATTATTAGTATACAGTGTCCCATCATTACCACACAGTGTTACATTATTATTATTATACAGTGTCCCATCATTACCACACACTACACAGTGTTACATTATTATTATACAGTGTCCCATCATTACCTCACACTACACAATGTTACATTATTATTATTATTATTATTATTATTATTATTATTATTATTATTATTATACAGTGTCCCATCATTACCACACACTACACAGTGTTACATTATTATTATTATTATTATTATTATTATTATTATTATTATTATTATTATACAGTGTCCCATCATTACCACACACTACACAATGTTACATTATTATTATTATACAGTGTCACATCATTACCACACACTACAAAGTGTTACATTATTATTATTATACAGTGTCCCATCATTACCACACACTACACAATGTTACATTATTATTATTATTATACAGTGTCACATCATTACCACACACTACACAGTGTTACATTATTATTAGTATACAGTGTCCCATCATTACCACACACTACACAGTGTTACATTATTATTAGTATACAGTGTCCCATCATTACCACACACTACACAGTGTTACATTATTATTAGTATACAGTGTCCCATCATTACGACACACTACACAGTGTTACATTATTATTATTATACAGTGTCACATCATTATCACACATTACACAGTGTTACATTATTATTATTATACAGTGTCCCATCATTACCACACACTACAGTGTTACATTATTATTATTATACAGTTTCCCATCATTACCACACCCTATACACAGTGTTACATTATTATTATACAGTGTCCCATCACTACCACACACTACACAGTGTTACGTTATTAGTAGTATACAGTGTCCCATCATTACCACACACTACAGTGCTACATTATTATTAGTATACAGTGTCCCATCATTACGACACACTACACAGTGTTACATTATCATTAGTATACAGTGTCCCATCATTACGACACACTACACAGTGTTACATTATTATTAGTATACAGTGTCCCATCATTACCACACACTACACAGTGTTACATTATTATTAGTATACAGTGTCCCATCATTACCACACACTACACAGTGTTACATTATTATTATTATTATACAGTGTCACATCATTACTACATACTTCACAGTGTTACATTATTATTATTATACAGTGTCCCCTCATTACCACACACTACACAGTGTTACATTATTATTATTATACAGTGTCACATCATTACCACACACTACACATTGTTACATTATTATTAGTATACAGTGTCACATCATTACCACACACTACATAGTGTTACATTATTATTATACAGTGTCACATCATTACCACACACTACACAGTGTTACATTATTATACAGTGTCCCATTATTACCACACACTACACAGTGTTACATTATTATTAGTATACAGTGTCCCATCATTATCACACACTACACAGTGTTACATTATTATTAGTATACAGTGTCCCATCATTACCACACACTACACAGTGCTTCATTATTATTACACAGTGTCCCCTCATTACACAGTGTTACATTATTATTATTATACAGTGTCCCATCATTACCACACACTACACAGTGTTACATTATTATTATACAGTGTCCCATCATTACCACACACTACACAGTGTTACATTATTATTAGTATACAGTGTCACATCATTATTACACACTACACAGTGTTACATTATTATTAGTATACAGTGTCCCATCATTATCACACACTACACAATGTTACATTATTATTAGTATACAGTGTCCCATCATTACCACACACTACACAGTGTTACATTATTATTATACAGTGTCACATCATTATCACACACTACACAGTGTTACATAATTATTAGTATACAGTGTTCCATCATTACCACATACTACACAGTGTTACATTATTATTAGTATACAGTGTCCCATCATTACCACACACTACACAGTGTTACATTATTATTAGTATACAGTGTTCCATCATTACCACATACTACACAGTGTTACATTATTATTAGTATACAGTGTTCCATCATTACCACACACTACACAGTGTTACATTATTATTATTATTATACAGTGTCCCATCATTACCACACACTACACAGTGTTACATTATTATTAGTATACAGTGTTCCATCATTACCACACACTACACAGTGTTACATTATTATTAGTATACAGTGTTCCATCATTACCACACAGTGTTACATTATTATTAGTATACAGTGTCCCATCATTACCACACACTACACAGTGTTACATTATTATTAGTATACAGTGTCCCATCATTACCACACACTACACAGTGTTACATTATTATTAGTATACAGTGTCCCATCATTACCACACACTACACAGTGTTACATTATTATTAATATACAGTGTCCCATCATTACCTCACACTACACAGTGTTACATTATTATTATTATACAGTGTCCCATCATTACCACACACTACACAGTGTTACATTATTATTAATATACAGTGTCCCATCATTACCACACACTACACAGTGTTACATTATTATTAATATACAGTGTCCCTTCATTACCACACACTAAACAGTGTTACATTATTATTATTATACAGTGTCCCATCATTACCACACACTACACAGTGTTACATTATCATTAGTATACAGTGTCCCATCATTACCACACACTACACAGTGTTACATTATTATTAGTATACAGTGTCCCATCATTACCTCACACTACACAGTGTTACATTATTATTAGTATACAGTGTCCCATCATTACCACACACTACACAGTGTTACATTATTATTAGTATACAGTGTCCCATCATTACCACACACTACACAGTGTTACATTATTATTAGTATACCACACACTACACAGTGTTACATTATTATTAGTATACAGTGTCCCATCATTATCACACACTACACAGTGTTACATTATTATTATTATTATTATACAGTGTCCCATCATTACCACACACTACACAGTGTTACATTATTATTATACAGTGTCCCATCATTACCACACACTACACAGTGTTACATTATTATTAGTATACAGTGTCCCATCATTACCACACAGTGTTACATTATTATTATTATACAGTGTCCCATCATTACCACACACTACACAGTGTTACATTATTATTATACAGTGTCCCATCATTACCTCACACTACACAATGTTACATTATTATTATTATTATTATTATTATTATTATTATTATTATTATTATTATTATACAGTGTCCCATCATTACCACACACTACACAGTGTTACATTATTATTATTATTATTATTATTATTATACAGTGTCCCATCATTACCACACACTACACAATGTTACATTATTATTATTATACAGTGTCACATCATTACCACACACTACAAAGTGTTACATTATTATTATTATACAGTGTCCCATCATTACCACACACTACACAATGTTACATTATTATTATTATTATACAGTGTCACATCATTACCACACACTACACAGTGTTACATTATTATTAGTATACAGTGTCCCATCATTACCACACACTACACAGTGTTACATTATTATTAGTATACAGTGTCCCATCATTACCACACACTACACAGTGTTACATTATTATTAGTATACAGTGTCCCATCATTACGACACACTACACAGTGTTACATTATTATTATTATACAGTGTCACATCATTATCACACATTACACAGTGTTACATTATTATTATTATACAGTGTCCCATCATTACCACACACTACAGTGTTACATTATTATTATTATACAGTTTCCCATCATTACCACACCCTATACACAGTGTTACATTATTATTATACAGTGTCCCATCACTACCACACACTACACAGTGTTACGTTATTAGTAGTATACAGTGTCCCATCATTACCACACACTACAGTGCTACATTATTATTAGTATACAGTGTCCCATCATTACGACACACTACACAGTGTTACATTATCATTAGTATACAGTGTCCCATCATTACGACACACTACACAGTGTTACATTATTATTAGTATACAGTGTCCCATCATTACCACACACTACACAGTGTTACATTATTATTAGTATACAGTGTCCCATCATTACCACACACTACACAGTGTTACATTATTATTATTATTATACAGTGTCACATCATTACTACATACTTCACAGTGTTACATTATTATTATTATACAGTGTCCCCTCATTACCACACACTACACAGTGTTACATTATTATTATTATACAGTGTCACATCATTACCACACACTACACATTGTTACATTATTATTAGTATACAGTGTCACATCATTACCACACACTACATAGTGTTACATTATTATTATACAGTGTCACATCATTACCACACACTACACAGTGTTACATTATTATACAGTGTCCCATTATTACCACACACTACACAGTGTTACATTATTATTAGTATACAGTGTCCCATCATTATCACACACTACACAGTGTTACATTATTATTAGTATACAGTGTCCCATCATTACCACACACTACACAGTGCTTCATTATTATTACACAGTGTCCCCTCATTACACAGTGTTACATTATTATTATTATACAGTGTCCCATCATTACCACACACTACACAGTGTTACATTATTATTATACAGTGTCCCATCATTACCACACACTACACAGTGTTACATTATTATTAGTATACAGTGTCACATCATTATTACACACTACACAGTGTTACATTATTATTAGTATACAGTGTCCCATCATTATCACACACTACACAATGTTACATTATTATTAGTATACAGTGTCCCATCATTACCACACACTACACAGTGTTACATTATTATTATACAGTGTCACATCATTATCACACACTACACAGTGTTACATAATTATTAGTATACAGTGTTCCATCATTACCACATACTACACAGTGTTACATTATTATTAGTATACAGTGTCCCATCATTACCACACACTACACAGTGTTACATTATTATTAGTATACAGTGTTCCATCATTACCACATACTACACAGTGTTACATTATTATTAGTATACAGTGTTCCATCATTACCACACACTACACAGTGTTACATTATTATTATTATTATACAGTGTCCCATCATTACCACACACTACACAGTGTTACATTATTATTAGTATACAGTGTTCCATCATTACCACACACTACACAGTGTTACATTATTATTAGTATACAGTGTTCCATCATTACCACACAGTGTTACATTATTATTAGTATACAGTGTCCCATCATTACCACACACTACACAGTGTTACATTATTATTAGTATACAGTGTCCCATCATTACCACACACTACACAGTGTTACATTATTATTATTATACAGTGTCCCATCATTACCACACACTACACAGTGTTACATTATTATTAGTATACAGTGTCCCATCATTACCACACACTACACAGTGTTACATTATTATTAGTATACAGTGTCCCATCATTACCACACACTACACAGTGTTACATTATTATTAATATACAGTGTCCCATCATTACCACACACTACACAGTGTTACATTATTATTCGTATACAGTGTCCCATCATTACCACACACTACACAGTGTTACATTATTATTAATATACAGTGTCCCATCATTACCTCACACTACACAGTGTTACATTATTATTAGTATACAGTGTCCCATCATTACCACACACTACACAGTGTTACATTATTATTCGTATACAGTGTCCCATCATTACCACACACTACACAGTGTTACATTATTATTAGTATACAGTGTCCCATCATTACCACACACTACACAGTGTTACATTATTATTAATATACAGTGTCCCATCATTACCTCACACTACACAGTGTTACATTATTATTATTATACAGTGTCCCATCATTACCACACACTACACAGTTACATTATTATTAGTATACAGTGTCCCATCATTACCACACACTACACAGTGTTACATTATTATTATACAGTGTCCCCTCATTACCACACACTACACAGTCTTACATTATTATTAGTATACAGTGTCCCATCATTACCACACACTACACAGTGTTACATTATTATTAATATACAGTGTCCCTTCATTACCACACACTAAACAGTGTTACATTATTATTATTATACAGTGTCCCATCATTACCACACACTACACAGTGTTACATTATTATTAGTATACAGTGTCCCATCATTACCTCACACTACACAGTGTTACATTATTATTAGTATACAGTGTCCCATCATTACCTCACACTACACAGTGTTACATTATTATTAGTATACAGTGTCCCATCATTACCACACACTACACAGTGTTACATTATTATTATACAGTGTCCCATCATTACCACACACTACACAGTGTTACATTATTATTATACAGTGTCCCATCATTACCACACACTACACAGTGTTACATTATTATTATTATTATTATTATTATTATTATTATTATTATTATTATTATTATTATTATTATTATTAACAGTGTCCCATCATTACCACACACTACACAATGTTACATTATTATTATTATACAGTGTCACATCATTACCACACACTACAAAGTGTTACATTATTATTATTATACAGTGTCCCATCATTACCACACACTACACAATGTTACATTATTATTATTATACAGTGTCCCATCATTACCACACACTACACAGTGTTACATTATTATTAGTATACAGTGTCCCATCATTACCACACACTACACAGTGTTACATTATTATTAATATACAGTGTCCCATCATTACCACACACTACACAGTGTTACATTATTATTAATATACAGTGTCCCATCATTACCACACACTACACAGTGTTACATTATTATTAGTACACAGTGTCCCATCATTACCATACACTACACAATGTTACATTATTATTATTATACAGTGTCACATCATTACCACACACTACACAGTGTTGCATTATTATTAGTATACAGTGTCCCATCATTACCACACACTACACAATGTTACATTATTATTAGTATACAGTGTCCCATCATTACCACACACTACACAATGTTACATTATTATTAGTACACAGTGTCCCATCATTACCACACACTACACAGTGTTACATTATTATTAGTATACAGTGTCCCATCATTACCACACACTACACAATGTTACATTATTATTATTATTATTATACAGTGTCACATCATTATCACACATTACACAGTGTTACATTATTATTATTATACAGTGTCCCATCATTACCACACACTACAGTGTTACATTATTATTATTATACAGTTTCCCATCATTACCACACACTACAGTGTTACATTATTATTAGTATACAGTGTCCCATCATTACCACACACTACAGTGTTACATTATTATTATTATTATTATACAGTGTCCCATCATTACCACACACTACAGTGTTACATTATTATTAGTATACAGTGTCCCATCATTACCACACACTACACAATGTTACATTATTATTATTATTATACAGTGTCACATCATTATCACACATTACACAGTGTTACATTATTATTATTATACAGTGTCCCATCATTACCACACACTACAGTGTTACATTATTATTATTATTATACAGTTTCCCATCATTACCACACACTACAGTGTTACATTATTATTAGTATACAGTGTCCCATCATTACCACACACTACAGTGTTACATTATTATTATTATTATTATACAGTGTCCCATCATTACCACACACTACAGTGTTACATTATTATTATTATACAGTGTCCCATCATTACCACACCCTATACACAGTGTTACATTATTATTATACAGTGAAACAGATCTGGTTTTGCCTCTTAAATTATTGCTGCATAAAATCTAAAGGCTTACTCTCCAGAATGATGGCAGAAATCACTCCGTATTACATATACCCAGGGGCGGATTGGGATGGAAAACCATCCCGGGAAATTTCTGGAAGCCGCCCAAATGGAGGCGGGGTCTTTTGAGGGGGTGTTGTTTGTTAAGGGGGCGGGATTGATCCTCCAACCCCATTTCGGGGTTAGGGGACCCCGTCTTCAGGAACACACACGTGTTCTGAAGATGGGGTCACCTAACCCCGAAATAAAGACACCTTTTTCACCAATATGGAAGACTACTGAGTGCCGCTGATCTTTTGCTGTTTGTATTAAGGGGAGTGAACTCGACCTGTGAGGGCACCTGGAGCAAGGTACATACCCCCGATTGGGGTTTACAGAGTGCCTGGCCATCAGTATACCACCTCATCTCTTGCTGATGTCACCCAGCTCCAGGCGCTGTTGCTGATGCCGCCGCGGGTGAAGGGGAGCCGCTGCGCTGGCCAGTCAATAGTCCAGCGAGGCAGGCAGGAAGGCTGAAGCTTTCGGCATGCGCTCTAGACTGGAACGCAAATTCCGGAAGCACAGCCGCGAGCCCGGGCCGGCAGGCAGTGTGAGACGGCCTGCAAGGTACTGTGAACTGGCCCTGCAGGGGGGAGAATGGAACCGGCCCAGCGGGAACCTTCCCGCTGTCCCGGCGGCCCTTTCCGCCCCTGCATATACCACTATGACTGTAACATAGAACATACAACACTTATCTCTGTCTTCCCATGTCACCGTAGGCTCTGCTGTGAGTACAGGCGATGGCTGAGTACACCGTACGGATCTACAAGAACAAAGACTACAATGCAGTTCGTATGTTGTTTTCGGAAGGGATGATGGAGCATGTTCCCGCTACCTGTGCCTACGTGCTGAAGCTTCCCCGTGTCCAGTTTGTTCTCTTTATATCTTTTATCACCCTGCTTCTAATATCAAGGTCCTACCTGCTGTCCCTGATAAGTCTGGCTGTTGTGTTCACTGCAGGCCGGCGGCTGTTGCTGTCCGAGTTCCATCAGTATGTGGAGGAGAGTCAGCGAGGGGACCTACTTGACATTGAAGAGTACTACATGGCAAGCAACAACTCCTGCTTTTGGGTGGTGGAGTCCAATGGCAGGATTATAGGCATGGTGGCCGTTCAGTCAGTCCCACGTTCTGGTGACGTTATGACACTAAGGCGCTTGTCCGTGGCAAAGGACTGGCGACACCAAGGCATCGCCAAGGCTCTGTGCCTGAAAGTGATAGACTTTGCTTGTCAGCGTGGATACAAGGTTGTGAGGCTGGAAACCTCAATGATACAAATGGCATCTCACAAATTATATGAAAAACTGGGTTTCCAGAACACAGATACCAGGATCCTTCCATCGTTGTTTGGGAAATTTGCTAATTTCTCTATCAAGACTTATGAATATAGGATTAAAGATCAATAAACAGAGAGATACACTGTTCATAAAGAACTGCAGCACTTTATAAATCTATAATAAAGTTCTTCTTATTATAAGTACTATTTTAATTGATTTGTAAGGAAACAGTGTTTGCAGCACCTGAGAGTAAGGGAAATAAGGATATACATAAAACAGAAGATCAGGGAGATCCTTATACAATAATATGAATAGGTGTGAGGGTGTACCAGTGTGAGCAGTAACATGGGAGTAGGGGAGGTGTGAGGGTGTACCAGTGTGAGTAGGGTAGGTGTGAGGGTGTACCAGTGTGAGTAGTGTAGGTGGGAGTAGGGGAGGTGTGAGGGTGTACCAGTGTGAGTAGTATAGGTAGGAGTAGGGTAGGTGTGAGGGTGTATCAGTGTGAGTAGTACAGGTGGGAGTAGGGGAGGTGTGAGGGTGTACTAGTGTGAGTAGTATAGGTAGTAGGGGAGGTGTGAGGGTGTACCAGTGTGAGTAGTGTAGGTGGGAGTAGGGGAGGTGTGAGGGTGTACCATTGTGAGTAGTATAGGTGGGAGTAGTGTAGGTGTGAGGGTGTACCAGTGTGAGCAGTAACATGGGAGTAGGGGAGGTGTGAGGGTGTACCAGTTTGAGTAGTACAGGTGGGAGTAGGGGAGGTGTGAGGGTGTACCAGTTTGAGTAGTACAGGTGGGAGTAGGGGAGGTGTGAGGCTGTACCAGTGTGAGTAGTACAGGTTGGAGTAGGGGAGGTGTGAGGGTGTACCAGTGTGAGTAGTATAGGTGGGAGTAGGGTAGGTGTGAGGCTGTACCAGTGTGAGTAATATAGGTGGGAGTAGGGGAGGTGTGAGGGTGTACCAGTGTGAGTAGTATAGGTGGGAGTAGGGTAGGTGTGAGGGTGTACCAGTGTGAGTAGTATAGGTGGGAGTAGGGGAGGTGTGAGGGTGTACCAGTGTGAGTAGGGGGATGTGTGAGGGTGTACCAGTGTGAGTAGTACAGGTGGGAGTAGGGTAGGTGTGAGGGTGTACCAGTGTGAGTAGTATTGGTGGGAGTAGGGTAGGTGTGAGGGTGTACCAGTGTGAGTAGTATAGGTGGGAGTAGGGTAGGTGTGAGGATGTACCACTGTGAGTAGCATAGGTGGGAGTAGGGTTGGTGTGAGGGTGTACCAGTGTGAGTAGTATAGGTAGGAGTGGGGTAGGTGTGAGGGTGTACCAGTGTGAGTAGTATAGATGGGATTGGGGTAGGTGTGAGGGTGTACCAGTGTGAGTAGTATAGATGGGAGTAGGATAGATGTGAGGGTGTACCAGTGTGAGTAGTATAGGTGGGAGTAGGGTAGGTGTGAGGGTGTACGGGTGTGAGTAGTATAGGTGGTAGGGTAGGTGTGAGGGTGTACCAGTGGGAGTAGTATAGGTGGGAGTAGGGGAGGTGTGAGGGTGTACCAGTGGGAGTAGTATAGGTGGTAGGGTAGGTGTGAGGGTGTACCAGTGTGAGTAGTATAGGTAGGAGTAGGGTAGGTGTGAGGTGTACCAGTGTGAGTAGTATAGGTGGGAGTAGGTGAAGTGCGAGGGTGTACCAGTGTGAGTAGAGGAGGTGTGAGGGAGTACCAGTGTGAGCAGTATAGGTCATGCTTCGTTTTACTAAAACTTGCAACACGTATAATAATAAATACATAAAATTTAAATAAATAATTACATAAAATCAAAAACTTAATAAAAAAGGCAAAAAAAATACATAATATTACTTCATATTATACTTTTCCTAACCTAATACAAACACTTATCTACCCTACTACCTATATACAATCCACCACCTGCAAGGGAAAACTAAGCAAGGATTTAGAAACCACCTCAAGTAAAAGGAAACTATCTAAATCATACATCAAACCCTAAACTATATTACCCATCACCAACACCTACAGGCAGATGTATGCAAACCTTTCCATAAATAAAACAAAATACTTCAAAAAACCATCTACAAGGGAGTGAAAAAAGAGAAAAGAAAACCCAAAGCTGGAATTCAGAGAGACTGTTTGCCACCCACTCAAGGGGGTTTCAACTGGCCCCACCGACGAGACCAGCCGACAGCATCCAACCCCTCCCTATCCAGATCCATCATCCTTCTCACCTCTTGAAGAATCAAACCCACCACATTCCTATAGGGGAGGACCTTTTTCCTTATGGACACCTGACACCGTGCGCTCCACGTGTGAAATCTAACTGCTAAACTAACTAAATAAATCGTGACTAAATTAAATCCACCGTATCTTCTGACTACCCCATAATCCCACTCAGGGTACCTAAGCCCCGAAAGGCAGGGAATACCAATGGCTTTTGACACCTCCTCATAAACCTTTACATTAAAGGGACACTCAAGCAGAAAGTGGTCCATCGTCTCCACCACCCCCTGGACACTCCTCCCGTGGGCAACCACGATCATTGACACTCTTCCACCTGAGATTCTCCCCAACATAAAGTCTTCCATGAAAAAAGAGCCAAGCAATGTCTCTAAACTTCTGCGGTATCCTCTGTGAATTTAACAGAGCTAAACCGGCCGAAGCGACATCACTCGGACAGTCCCTCAGGGACAGCTGGTCATGGAAGTGAGTCTGCAAAATTCTTCTCTCCAACTCCCTTCTAGAGAAGTTTTTGACTTCACTCACCACCATGCCAAAACGCCTCTTCACCTTCAAACTCTGGATGACGTAGATCGGGAGGTAACCACACCGAATCCGAAAGCTTTTCACCTGGCCACCCTCTAGCCACAACCTGAGGAAGGGGAACATCCAGAATCTAAATCCCTCTACCCACCGAGGGGGAGCATCTAAAATCAAACTCCCAAGATTAAATTTTAAAAAGGCTGTTACAATAAAGACAACGGGGTTTACCATATTTAAACCCCCGTCTTTCCTCGGTCTGTAGGTGATGTTTCTCCTGACAATATTGACCCCGTTTCCCCACAAAAGAAGGAAAAACAAGGAATTCAATCTGGACCACATAGATTGAGGCAAAAAACACACATAACTGACATATAAAAAAATCGGAATCAAGTCTTACACAAGTCAACCCTTTCCCTCAGAGATAACTTCCATCTCTTCCAGCTCTCTACCTTCTTGGTAGCATCTTCCAGCTTCTTATCCCAATTTAGGAAGGCATAGTCACCATGGTCAAATGTTATGCCTAGAATTTAATCTGCTGACTGGCCCGAGGGAAGCTGTCCGGAAGGCAAAATTCATCACCCTCCTCCCCCATCCAGAAAACGTCACACTTTTCACGGTTTACCCTGGAGCACGAGGCTTCAGAGTATTCACAGATAAGATGTTCCACATCACGGGCCTCTGTCCGTGAGGAGAGAACCACCGTGACATCATCTGCGTAGGCCACCACCTTTAGCGGAAACTCTGGGCTCAGCTGCACCCCACCCACAGTTCCACTCTCTACCCTTCTGACAAAGGGGTCAATCACAAAAACATATAGGAGGGGGCTCAGGGGGCATCCCTGACGAACACCAGAGCCTACCCCAAAAGTGGGACCCACCCAACCATTTACAAGTGGGAAGTTCTCGGCCTGACGATAAATAGCCTGCAGCCAATTCACCACCAGCTCTGGAAGACCATACCTTTTCAGTAGGGCCCAAAGGTACTCATGGTTTACCCGATCAAAAGCCTTAGATTGATCCAATGCCAGTAAATACTTTCCACACTTCTCAGCCCTGCACCGCTCAATGACCTCCCGGACACCTAGGACGGCACTAAAGGTGCTACGGCCCTTCACCGTACAGTGCTGAGAGGGGGAAAGCAACAGCTCAGAAAATTCAGATAGCCTATTGAACAGTACCTTTGCCAAAACCTTCCTGTCTGTATTAAGAAGGGCAATGGGGCACCAGTTCTCAATACGGGATGGATCCTTTCCTTTAGACAGTAGTATAAGTGCAGATAACCTCATGGAAGGAGGGAGGACTCCCTCATCCAGGCTCTCATTAAATACTTCCACAAGGCGAGGAATTAAGAGGTCTTTTCAGACCTTATAGGTCTTATAGAATTCAGATGTTAAACCATCCGGTCCTGGAGATTTTTTGGAGTTTAAGCCCTCTATCGCTACCTTAACTTCCTCTGCCATTATATCACTCTCCAAAGATTCAGAAGAAACAACCTGAGAACCCAAACCTGGTGTCCTCCTCAGAAATTCCTCCATCCTCTCCCTGATGAGTGAATGCTCAGATAAAAGATCTGAATAATAGAACTCAATCACTTCCAGAATGCCCTTCTTATCAATATGAAAAACACCCTGTCCATCCTTCAGTCCCCTGATCTCATTGGCATCAACTGACCTCCTACAGCTCTGGTAGGGATCTGGCAAGTGGTATGTTCCATAATCCCTCTCCAGAACCAAGGATGCCAGTTGGTTGTACTGAAACTCCTTCATCTGAGCCTTCACCCGGGAGATTTCCCCACTATCTCCCTCCTCAGAGATCAAGAGAATCAATTTCTTTCTCAGGCTATGGTAGATGTTACGTCTTAACAAGTTTTTTTTAGCAATAGACCCACGGAAAAACTTTCGGATTCTCTTTTTAATCACCTCCCACCACTCAGATCTACTCCAACCTGCCTCCAAAAGTGTCTCCTGAAATTGAAAGAAGACCCTAAAGGATTGTCTAACGCTCTCTTCTTCCAGAAGCTCTGAGTTCAATCGCCACAGGCCCCGCCCTTTCTGAGGGGTTTCTGAGGCATTCAAAGTTACTGAGAGAAAAGCGTGATCGGAAAACTCCACTAACCTCACCCCTTAAGATGAGTTCTTTGAAGATTCCTTAACAAAAAACCTATCTATTCTAGATCTATGACTACCACTAAAAGAGGTGAAACCTGTGAGGTCTTGGAAATGCCAAATATGCACATCTACCAGACCCGCCTGTCTAATCATGCTAACTAAAAAATTGGAGTCATAGCCCAGAGTTTTCTTTGAGCCTCCCCTATCTTTTGGCCTAATTATGGTATTAAAATCACCACCAAAGATAACTTGCTGGGCCGTAAAAAGAAAAGGTTTTATCTCCATGAAGAGACATTTCCTATCCCACTGTGACTGAGGACCATAAATATTAATTAACCTAAGGTCCTGTCCCTTCATGTTGATATCCAAAATCATACATCTACCTGCTTGCAACTCTATAACCTTGTACACAGTTACCATGTCAGTAAAAAGCACTGCCACCCCACCGTACGGCTCGGCCGCAAGAGACCAGTAAGAAGGACCCCTCCTGCACTTATGGTTCGCTTTGTGGAGGAAATCCAACTTACTAATCCTAGTCTCCTGCAGAAACAAAAAATCAACCTCAACCGTGTTGAAAAAAATCAAAAGCCATTATACGAGCACGTTCAGAAACTACGGAAGCCACATTAATTGTGGCACATCGTATGGGTTGGGGATCCATGATGTATAGATTATTAAATGCAAGACCTTGCTTACTTTTACCTTGCACAGTTCCCAGCACCAAATCCACCACAAAACTACAAGCTAACCCTACTCAGGCTAGCCTTCTCTTCCATAGCAACAACTGTCACTACCCGTTCCTCCCTTACTCCCTGACAGTCTACAGGGACCTTCTCCCCCATACGAGAAGGCCCAGGATCAGGAGGTTTGGTTACAAACTTGATAACCTGATGCTCAGTACCAGGTACCTGTACCTGACTCGGCCCTACATAGGAGCCTTGGGACACACCTTGAGCCACCCTATCCTCCTCCGTACCCTGGGTCTCCTCTATCACCGTCACTTCCTCCACCACACTCCCTAAACAGCACATATTTTCCTCTTCCAGCTGAGTTCCAGCAGGGCAACACTCTAATCCCTCCCCATCACCTTCCTCCTGATCTGCTCTCTTTCTCCTCCTTTTATTCCTGTCCTCCCCCCTCCAATTTTATTAACTTTCTTTGTCACTGTCCTTGCTTGCTTCTTATCCTTCCCTGTTACCAAAATCAATTCTCCGCCACTCCTCATTACTTCCTCCTCATCAGAGGAAAATACATCAAATTTTTTGCTTAGCACAACTTGCACATCTTCACCTTTCCTCTTTTTCTTATTTCCTCTCCTTACCTCCTGAAAAGGTGTCTCCTCTACCTGTTTCCCTTGCACCTGCTTTACATGTTCATCTACACCTAGTGGTTCTTTTTGTCTCACCTCCTCCTCCTCCCTTCTTGGTTCTGGCCTATCCTCCTGCCCACTATTATGGCTGGCCCGAGGACACCTGCTATACGGGTGGCCTTCTTCCCCACATAAATTACATTTGACCACCCCACATTCTCTGGATACATGGCCGATCTTATTACACAATGAACATTTTATCACATTACATTCACTGCTCAGATGCCTAAAATCCCCGCACTTAAAGCAGGCTCTTGGTTGACCCTGGTAGAAGCATTGTATTCGATCCCTGCCAATGTATGCAACGGACGGTACATGGATGAATCCTCTGTCAGAATGACGCAGCTTTACCAGGGCCTCCCAAGCTCCCCCCCATACCCCCATTGTATATCCAGATTTGCTTAGGTCAGACTGTATATCACAATATCTGGACAACCAGTACGCAATATCTTGTACAGGAATGGACTCATTCCTCACTAGAATATGCACCTTCACTTTATCATGCTTTGTAACCAAATTTACTCTGTACATATCATATGGTTTTGACATTTTACATGCCTGCCATTTTGTCCAGAACACTTGTAGTCCCTGGTAGGACAAAAAACTCAAATCAAACTCTGCAGATGTGACCAGGTGTATGCAAGCATATAAATCTGAGGGTTTAAACCCCAGACCAAAAATAATTTTTAAGAAAGTCTCCTTTGTAGGAACTTCCCCCTCTCCTGCCCATCGGAACAGGATTAAATTTCTCCTTTTTCCAACCTGGCCTGCTGCACCCGGCATTTGTGGACCAGCATTATTCACATTCATATTGAAAACATTAGATCTTGTCACCATTTTAGCATACGATATACTTCTAGGAACAGTTTGTTTGTCCGATACATTTGTTACCACACTCCCCCCACCCTCTCTCCTTCTTACATCATCACAAATAATTTTGGCAGCCTCTGCAGCCCTGGCTGGTACAAGCATCTTATCTCCATAAACAGTTTCTATTACTTTAATCTGCTCCTCCGGCAGCCCAGTCTTTTCTAATGCAAGCATTCCTCGTGCAAATTGTCTTTCCTTTATGCTCCCTCCTAAACCACTACCATGCGGAAACCTCCTTGTACCTATAACCTTCTCGCCCTGCACGTCTCCGGGAACAATCCCCAGAGCCTCCCCAGCAACAGGTAATTCACCTGCCACTGCAGATTCACCTGGAGATCCCCCTCAGTGCCACTTTTCAGTAAAGCTTCCTCAAGCCTTAATTTCACCAGAACAACCTCCATTTGAGCCTGGAATACCATGCCCTCTGTGTTCCTGGCTCCACTGTCTGCCATCACTACAGGTGGAAACAGTCCATGCCGGGCACTATCGGGCTCAGCCATCACCGGCCACTTCTTACCTGCCTTCTCCCCAGCACACTGTTACTCACCTGCAGGACAGCCATCTCACCGAAAGTGCCCTTTTCTGCACCATCCTCCACCTCAGGCTCGCAAGACATCTCCACTGTGTTCCCAGTCACGGACTTCTCCTGGGAATCAGCAATCACAGCTCCAGACACCACCACCTCTGTCATAACTTTATCCTCCATATTTACTGCATCATCAGCTGTATTAGACTCAGCTGCTGCTGCTGCTGCCTCCAGCTGCATACTCTCTGCCTGGTCATCAGCTGTATTAGACTCAGCTACTGCTGCTGCCTCCAGCTGCATACTCTCTGCCTGGACATCAGTTGTCTTACACTCAGCTACTGCTGCTGCCTCCAGCTGCATACTCTCTGCCTGGACATCAGCTGTATTACACTCAGCTACTGCTGCTGCCTCCAGCTGCATACTCTCTGCCTGGACATCAGCTGTATTACACTCACTTACTGCTGCTGCCTCCAGCTGTATACTCTCTGCCTGGTCATCAGCTGTCTTACACTCAGCTACTGCTGCTGCCTCCAGCTGCATACTCTCTCCTGGTCATCAGCTGTACTAGACTCAGCTACTGCTGCTGCCTCCAGCTGTATACTCTCTGCCTGGTCATCAGCTGTATTAGACTCAGGTACTGCTGCTGCCTCCAGCTGCATACTCTCTGCCTGGACATCAGCTGTATTACACTCAGCTACTGCTGCTGCCTCCAGCTGCATACTCTCTGCCTGGTCATCAGCTGTATTAGACTCAGCTGCTGCTGCTGCCTCCAGCTGCATACTCTCTGCCTGGTCATCAGCTGTATTAGACTCAGCTGCTGCCTCCAGCTGCATACTCTCTGCCTGGTCATCAGCTGTATTAGACTCAGCTACTGCTGCTGCCCCCAGCTGCATACTCTCTGCCTGGACATCAGCTGTATTAGACTCAGCTGCTGCCTCCAGCTGCATACTCTCTGCCTGGTCATCAGCTGTATTAGACTCAGCTGCTGCTGCTACCCCCAGCTGCATACTCTGCCTGGTCATCAGCTGTCTTACACTCAGCTACTGCTGCTGCCTCCAGCTGCATACTCTCTGCCTGGTCATCAGCTGTATTAGACTCAGCTGCTGCCTCCAGCTGCATACTCTCTGCCTGGACATCAGCTGTATTAGACTCAGCTACTGCTGCTGCCTCCAGCTGTATACTCTCTGCCTGGTCATCAGCTGTATTAGACTCAGCTGCTGCCTCCAGCTGCATACTCTCTGCCTGGACATCAGCTGTATTAGACTCAGCTACTGCTGCTGCCTCCAGCTGTATACTCTCTGCCTGGTCATCAGCTGTATTATACTCAGCTACTGCTGCCCCCAGCTGTATACTCTCTGCCTGGACATCAGCTGTATTATACTCAGCTACTGCTGCCTCCAGCTGTATACTCTCTTCCTGGTCATCAGCTGTATTATACTCAGCTACTGCCCCCAGCTGCATACTCTCTGCCTGGTCATCAGCTGTATTAGACTCATCTACTGCCCCCAGCTGCATACTATCTGCCTGGTCATCAGTTGTATTAGACTCAGCTGCTGCCCCCAGCTGCATACTCTCTGCCTGGACATCAGCTGTATTAGACTCAGCTACTGCTGCTGCCCCCAGCTGCATACTCTCTGCCTTGACATCAGCTGTATTAGACTCAGCTACTGCTGCTGCCTCCAGCTGTATACTCTCTGCCTGGTCATCAGCTGTATTAGACTCAGCTACTGCTGCTGCCTCCAGCTGCATACTCTGCCTGGTCATCAGCTGTATTAGACTCAGCTGCTGCCTCCAGCTTTATACTCTCTGCCTGGTTATCAGCTGTATTAGACTCAGCTACTGCTGCTGCCTCCAGCTGCATACTCTGCCTGGTCATCAGCTGTATTAGACTCAGCTGCTGCCCCCAGCTGCATACTCTCTGCCTGGTCATCAGCTGTATTAGACTCAGCTACTGCTGCTGCCCCCAGCTGCATACTCTCTGCCTGGTCATCAGCTGTATTAGACTCAGCTGCTGCCTCCAGCTGTATACTCTCTGCCTGGTCATCAGCTGTATTAGACTCAGCTACTGCTGCTGCCCCCAGCTGCATACTCTCTGCCTGGTCATCAGCTGTATTAGACTCAGCTACTGCTGCTGCCCCCAGCTGCATACTCTCTGCCTGGTCATCAGCTGTATTAGACTCAGCTACTGCTGCTGCCCCCAGCTGCATACTCTCTGCCTGGTCATCAGCTGTATTAGACTCAGCTGCTGCCTCCAGCTGTATACTCTCTGCCTGGTCATCAGCTGTATTAGACTCAGCTACTGCTGCTGCCCCCAGCTGCATACTCTCTGCCTGGTCATCAGCTGTATTATACTCAGCTACTGCTGCCTCCAGCTGTATACTCTCTGCCTGGTCATCAGCTGTATTAGACTCAGCTACTGCTGCCTCCAGCTGTATACTCTCTGCCTGGTCATCAGCTCGTAGGTTTGTTTCACTTTCAGTTGCAGAAACAGGCTGTGGGATGCTGCTGCTGCAATCACCAGGTACACTGGTAACATCTGTTTCCATGGGTGTCGGCCTTGATTGGACCTTTGCATGAACTGGTAACCCTTTCACTGCTGCTTGCATCTGCTTTTCTTTTCTTTCCAAGCGCTTTTCTTGCAGCTTATTTTTAACCCTTTCCAGGGTCACAGAAAGGGTTTCAATCACTTCTTTTAACACTGGTTTCTCCCATTTATAGCAGGTATTTCTCTTTTTTTTCTTATCATTAATTCTGGTCTGTATACGCTTTGCTTCTCTATTGAGGAATTACAAAGAGAGGCAATCAAATGATTCCTCATCCTCCTCCTCATCTTCCTCTTCATGCCCAGTATCACCAGGGGATCCAGGAACATTCTCCAAGGCATCAAGGGGCTTCACCCCCCCATGTACTTTACTACCCCCTGGGCAGACAGTAGCTGCTGTCACTCCACCCTGTGTTACATCACACAAGGGAGCACCCAGGGAGAGTTTTTTGGGAATCCGTCTGTGACTCCAGTTTCTTCACTTGGGCCACAGCGACAGGGTAGGTAGCTTCCAGCACTGCTCATCCTTTGTTCCATCACACAGAGGAGCACCCTCAGACATAGGGGGAACAAGCTGTGGTTCCAACTGCACAGAAGCCGGGCTGATGATATTGCCTCTGTCGAAGCTGGTTTAGTGGCTGAGACAGAATCAGACTCCATCTTAAAAATAAGTATCTGCACGACGCCATTTTGCGAATGGCCATCCAGCGCCATTTTAGAGAAACACATTTAAGTACATATGGCGATGCTATAATTAACATCGTACGAACGCATATTATTAGCATTATGCGAACGCATATTTCCCCTTATCCCATTTGCACAGTAAATACGCATATTAGCGAATGCACAAGATCCGTCATGCGAACGCTGTTTATTAGCTGCATGCATGCACATCTGCCCCAAGTCACATAAATCTAACTAGCGTCTTTACCCAAACCCCTAATACTTACACAATGCACACTCACATAAAAGGTTCCGTAGCTTTAAAGTATAAGATCCAAGTTTTATTCATTTATTACAAATGCTGTGAAATAAAGGCTATATGGTATCTAAGGTTTAATATGTGATAAGTAAGCCGTGTTTGGTGTTATACTAATCTGCACTTTCTCAACAGCTTTCCGGTATCATCGGTGTGAAGATCGCAACATGCATTCTCAACTTATGGACCATAGAGATATAAAGCACAAAAATATATTTTGTGAACCCAACAGCCTAGATTTGCATGCAGGGGAAATAGAGGCAACAAGCTGTTAGAGACTGTTCTGTGTCCATTTGAATCAACCTGTTAAATGTCCTGTAACAAACGCACTATGACAGAGAACCAATGGGATCACAACGAACCTCTCTATTGTGTTGTCGGTTTCTGTAAGGGTATAAATGTGTGTGTTGTGACCCCAGTCTGGAGTCTTTTTGCTGATTGCTGATTGACGGAGGTTTCTTGCTGATGCTGGTATCTGGTCCCAGAGCGCGTGCGTATGTATAACTATCTTGGGTCTGTATAATTCTTTACGCTAAATTGTACTTAGATCACAGCGTGTAACTATCTGTACTTTACTTGAATCATACTTTGTGCTTTGGAAACACATGTTCAAGGTCTGAAGGCATTTATTTACTGTATGACTGCGTACGCAAATAGCGTCAATTTTAGAGGTTTATAGGCAGGTTTTAGAAGGTATAGGTAGGAGCATGTAGAGGTTAGAAAAAGAATTCAGTATCCTTACCTCCACGGTCGCTCATGCAGTCCTGATGATCCGGACTGGCCTGTTGCACTAGTTATCCAGACACCAGGAGTCTTTGCTTTGGCTTTTGCTTTAGAGCCCGAGCCACGGGCTGAACGTCGGGAGCACTCTCCCCCAGACACGGGACACACCTGCAGCAGATAGAGCAATCCTCCACACAACCTCCTCACAGCTCAGACAGCACACACTGCAGAGTCTCCGCCCCCAGGATAGGTGGGAGTAGGGTAGGTGTGAGGGTGTACCAGTGCGAGTAGTACAGGTGGGAGTAGGGTAGGTGTTAGGGTGTACCAGTGTGAGTAGTATAGGTAGGAGTAGGATAGACATTCCTCCCATGGACAACCACGATCACTGGCATTTTTCCACATCATGTTACCCGTTACGTAAAGCATCCCATGGAAAGATAGCCAAGCAATATCTTTGAACTTCAGCGGTATTCTCTCTGAATTAATCAGAGCCAACCCTGCTGAAGAGACACTGCTCGGGCAATCCCTTAGTGACAGTGGAACATAAAAGTGAGTTCGCAAAATCCTCTCCCCCATCTCCTTCCTGGAAAGATTTTTGACTTCCCCCACCTCCAGTAACTTTCAAGCACTGGATAACGTAGATCGGAAGATACCCACACCTAATTTAAGGACTCTTCACTTGACCGCCATCTAACCAGAGCCTGAGGAATGGAGACACCCAGACCCCAAATCCACTTACACATCGAGGGGGAGTCTCTAAAAAAAACTCCCAAGGTTAAGTTTTAGAAAAGTGGTTCCAAAAAATTACAACATGATTGACCATACCCAACCCCACATCCTTCCTCGATTTGTAAGTAATACCTCTCTTGATTAAATTCATCCTGTTTCCCCAAAATAACAGGAAAAACAGTGAATTCATTCTGGTCCATACAGATTGAGGCAAAAAACACACTTAGCTGACATATAAAAAGATTGGGATCAGGTAAGTTTTGCACAAATCACATTTCCTTATTTTACAGCACTCTATTTTTCGGGTAGCATTTTCCAGTTTCTTCTCCCAATTTAGGGTGGCATAATCGCCATGGTCAAAAAAGTTGACTAGAATCTTTATCTGTGAACTGGCCCGGGGAAGGCTATCTGGAAGGTAAAGTTCTTCACCCTCCTCCCCCATCCATAAAGCTTCACACTTTTCACGGTTTACTCTGGAGCACAAAGCTTCAGAATATTCACAGATGAGCTCTTCCATGTCACGTGCCTCTGCCACCGATGACAAGACTATCGTGACTTCAGCTGTGTAGGCCACTACCTTTAGAGGTAACTCTGTGCCCAGCTGCACCCCCCCACTGCACCATTTTTTACCCTTCTGATGAAGGAATCGATCACGAATACATATAGGAGGGGGCTCAAGGGACATCCCTGATTAACACCAGAGCTCACCCCAAAAGTAGGACCCACCCAACCATTAACAAGCAGAAAGCTCTCGGCTTGACTATAAATTATTCTTAACAAATTCACCACCCTCACTGGAAAACCATACCTTTCAAGCATGGCCCATAGGTACTCATGGTTCACTCGGTCAAAAGCCTTAGCCTGATCCAATGCCAACAAGTACTTTCCCCACTTCCGAGCACGGCACCGCTCTATGGCCTCCTGGACGCCAAGGACAGCACTAAAGGTGCTACGGCCCTTTACCGTGCAGTGCTGAGATGGGGAAAGCAGTTGCTCAGAGAATTCTGACAACCTATTAAATAGAACCTTTGCCAAAATCTTTCTATCAGTATTGAGAAGGGCAATGGGGCACCAGTTCTCAATACGAGATGGATCCTTACCCTTGGACAATAAAATGAGAGCAGATAACCTCATAGAAGGAGGGAGAATTCCCTCAACCAGGCACTCGTTAAACACTTCTACAAGGCGAGGAATCAAGAGGTCTGCAAATACCTTATAAATCTCAGATGTTAAGCCATCTGGGCATGGAGATTTTATTAAGTTTAACTCGTCAATCACCTTGCTGAACTCCTCTGCTGTCACATCATTACCCAAGGTTTCCATAGAGGTATCCGGTTTACAAAGTCCAGGCGTCCCCCCTTCCATCCTTTCTCTGATGAGTGGCCGCTCAGACAAAAGATCAGAGTAATAGGATCTAATAACATTCAAGATGCCCTCCCTATCCTCATGAAAGACACCCTGTCCATCATCAAGACCCCTCACCTCCTTCACCTGATTTTTCACAGCTCTGGTAGGGATCAGGTGAGTGGTACATTCCAAAATTCCTCTCCAGAACCAGGGAAGTCAGCCAGTTATACTGATATTCCTTCCTCTGAGCCTTCACCCGGGAGATTTCCCCACTATCTCCATGCTCAGAGATCAAGAAATCTAATTTCCTTCTCAGACTCTGATAGATATTCTGTCTTATCAAGTTCTTTTTAATTTCTTCCCACCACTCAGATTGACTCCAACCTGCCTCCAAAAGTGTTTTTTGTGATTGAAAGTCGTCCCTAATGGATTGTCTAATCCTTTCTTCCTTTAGGAGCTCAGTGTTCAAGCGCCATAGGCCTCGACCTTTCTGAGTGTATTTTGAAGCAAAGTGACAGAGAGAAAAGCGTGATCGGAGAACTCTACTAGCCTTACCTCTGGAGGCAAGATTTGGAGGACCCCTTAACAAAAATCCTATCTATCCTAGACCTATGACTACCACTAAAATAGGTGTTACCCGTGAGGTCTGGGAAATGGCAAACGTGCACATCCACCAGACCTGCCTGTCTAACCATACTAACTAAAAAATTAGAATCAGGACAAAAGGGTTGTCTTTGAACCTCCCCTGTCTTTTGGCCTAATAACAGTGTTAAAGTCACATCCAAAGACAATCTGCTGGGCTGTAAAAAGGAACAGTTTTATCTCCCTGAAGAGACATTTCCTGTCCCATGATGACTGCGGCCCATAGATGTTAATGAGTCTCAGGTCATGTCCCCTCAGGTTGACATCTAAAGTCATACACCTACCTGCCTGTAATTCTATAACCCTGTGCACAGCTTTCATACCAGTAAAAAGTACTACCAGCCAGTGGTGTCCCTCCCCTTGGTGTCACCTGGTGTGGGGAGGGACACTGTGCACGTGGAGTCTCTGGGCACCAATAAAAAGAGGTGTGGTCACATGGGAAGGGGTGTGGCCTCGTGGAAAGGGGGTGTCACCTTGCAGCCTGAACTCCCGTGCATATTACTTAGTGAGGGAAGGGGGGGTGCAGGAGGTCCCTGTGTGGAGTGCCGACGGCTCCATTAATGGTACAGTGCAGCACCAGGCTCCTGTCAGTGAAGGGGAGTCTGCACCTTGGTGTCACCCCTCGGTGGGTGGCACCCGGGTGTGGACCGCACCTCTCGCATCCCCATTATGACGACTCTGCTGCCACCCCACCGTACAGCTCGGCTGCAAGAGACCAGTAGGAAGGCCCATGCCTCCACTCACTCTTTGCCCTGTGGAGGATGTCCAACCTACATATTCTAGTCTCTTGCAAAAACATAATATCAATCTCAATTGTATTGAATAAATCAAAAGCCATTAAACAAGCATGTTTTTTGGGGTTATACTGTAGGAGCAAGACCTTGCTCACTTTTCATTTACATCCTTCCCTGCGCCCCTATTTGAAGACCTAGATCTTCTAGACTCCTTCTCTTTGAGAGAGGTCTCCCTCACTCCAATGGTACCCTGTATTAGCATCACCTTAGCGAGGATTCAGGATCTGGTGGATTGCACTCAGACCTGGGAGGCAATCCTGGAACTTCCAACAGATCACCTGAAGGTACTCCACTTGGTTTGATTATTGACCCTGAGGAGTCTATATCAATCTCTTCCTCCTCCTCTACTTGTGGTGTTTCCTCTACTACTTTTTGTCAACAGGGCAATCCCTGTTATTTACCCTTAAGTCTCTAATCACCTCTGTGCCCATCGGGTCCCATCATAATCCCTCTTCCACACTACTTTCCTCACTCGCTGACTGTTCTACCCATTTCCTTCTTTTACCTTTGTCACCTACAGATGTTTTTCCCCCTGCTTTACCTTCCTCTTACTATTTGTGGGGACAAATGTTAACTATCCACCATTTCTTACCACCTCCCCTCTTCTTCTTCATCAGTGGAAAAGGCATCAAATCTATTAATGAGAATGAATTACTCACCATCACCCTTCCTCTTTCTTTTCTCCCCTTTCTTCACCTTTTGGAAATCTTCCTTATCTACTTCCTTAGCAGCCCTGGTTTTTACTCCCACAACAATCATTTATTTTTCTTTCATTGGACCCTTTTCTCTTTCCTAGTGGTCTCCTCCCTCTGCTCTCGCTCATTCTCTATGTTGTGACTTGCCCAGGGGCACCTGCTGTAGCGGTGGCTTCCTCCCCACATAAAGTTGCATTTCACATAATTACAATCTCTAGACACATGTCCAATTTTCCCGCATAATGTACATTTGGTGACATTACACTCGCTACTCATGTGGTGAAAGTCTCCATATCTAAAGCAAGTGTGAGGCCAGAGACCAGAGTAAAAACATTGGACGCGATCACGGCCAATATAAGCTGCAGAAGGCACATGTAAAAAACCTTCATCAGTACATTTTAGCTGTACCATGGCTGACCAAGCACCTCCCCAGACTCCCATTGTAAACCCAACTTTAATTAGATTGGATTGAACATTACAAAATCTGGACAACCAGAACAGAATGTCCTGGGCAAGTATTGATTCATTACTCACCAAGAGTGTTAGTTTAACTTTGTCTTGTTTAGTAGCAAGGTTTGTTTTATAGCTACTATATGGTGCTGAGGACCTGCATGCCTGCCACTTAGCCCAAAAAACCTGTAGGCCCTGGTAGGACAAGAAGCTTACATCAGTGTGGTGTCTTTATAGGATGGATGCAGGCATACAGGTCTGAGGCATGGAAAAGACTAACGGGGGTATTCACATCGGAGGTTTGACAGGGATAAAGTATCGGGTGCATTCCCGCTTTATCCCCATATTCAATTAGGAGTCAGTGAAAACGGAAGCCGGCAGAATGATAAGTATCGCAAAAAATAGGGAATTTTCAGGAAATGTTCCTCCATTTTGCCTGCTGAAGGGAGTCAGGGTTTTTAAATAGCCACGGCAGGTGCATAAATGCACCTGGAAGAAGGTGATGAAGAATAGCACTTAGCTTATTTTTTTTTGGGGGGGGTATAACTATGCCCATCAAATTTGGGGTACATGAAAACGGGTGCAAGCATATTTTTAAGTCCCAAAAATGATTTTTTTTAATTCTTCAAAAATACACCTGCCGCTACTACCCACAATGAAAAAAAACACCTGTCGCATATATGGGAACCCCTCTGTAATCATTGTGGCTATTTTAGAAGTTTGTTCCCCATTTTTTTTTTTCACCCCCAAAAATAAAGTTATATTTTTGGGGTGTCCAGATTTTTTTATTTATTTTTAGACACATTGATTTTAGGGGACATTCCCAGGGGTGCAGGCTATTTTTTTTAAGTCTGCATCCCTAAAGCCCAATTCTGCACTTTTTTTTCGCCCGGCGAATAGCCTTTGAAATTGAATACGTGGATAATTAAAACAGGCGAAAATGACGTCATCGGTGATAAATTATCAGTGATAACGGGTTTTCGCACCCAAATTGAATACCCCCCTAAATATCTTTTCTAAAAAACCTTCTTTAGTTGGAATCTCCCCTGTCCCTGCCCATTTAAACTGTAAAGGTGCGTACACACGTGACAATTTGGTAACCAATGATTTTCTGTCAAATTTTCCCTTGAAAAGTGAACGATTTTTTTAAGTGTAATGAGCGATTTTTACAATGATAAACGAAAAATGATCCTTCCCTTAATGAAAATCGTTATGTTGGACAGTCTGAAATGGACGATGAGCTACAAACTACAAACGGGAGCGCGCTTGAACGATTATGACATCGTTACCGACAAATCGTTCAAAAAAATCATTACGTGTGTATGCAGCTTAAGAGGTTTCTCCTTTTACTGACCTGACCAGGACCAGCTGTTATCAGGGGAACATTCCTAGTCACACTTGGACCTGCCACCATATTAGCATAAGACAGTTTGCACATTATCATTTGTAGTTTTATGTACAGAATTAGACACAGTCATATTGGTCCCTTCTCATCTCTTCTGTTCATTGCTGATTAATTCAGCTGCAGATCATAACCTGGCATCTGTCTGCCCATACACAGACTAAATCACTCCTTTGCCCCATCAGATAAGGTACTCCTATCTACAGGCATACCTTGTGCAAGCTGCATTGTCACATTTACAGTATTAGAAACAACATTTTGTGTATTGTTCATCCCAGTCTCCTCACTTACTGAATTACTATTCACATTCATCTATTTAAGCTTTATCCTTTCTTCATTCTCAGATATTGCTAATTCTGCTTTTATTAGTTGCATTTGTAACTGGAAATCTATTGTTTTATCCTCCTCTGTCAGTTCATCCACAGCAGCCTGTATTATGCAGGGATCGCTGGCACACTGATACCCCTTTTACACCAGAGCTAAAACCCGGGTTTTTGAAGGGTTAACCCGGGCAGCTCCCTGGTGTAAAAGGGCAGAGGGTTGGATCGCTGGGTCGAGTGATCCAACCCAGGTAACTAGCAGGGTTTAACAGGGGTGTTGACCTGGAGTGCGCTGCTAGCCGGCCGATTGGTCCGGCTTCAGTGGCGCTTTGAGATGACGTCATCTCCAAGCGACCACTTTCACTCCGCAAAAGCCGGGTCTATGCAGACCCGACTGCGGTGTGATCGGCGTTGACTCGGGAATATCCCGAGTCGGCAAAATTCCGGGTCTGATCTGGACAGGAACTTTGGCCCTAATTCAGAGCCGTTCGCTATTTGCGGTCGTTCGTTCAAAAACAAAGGGTGGCTATTCAAATGATCCGTTCACACATTGCGGTCTGTTCACACCTCTAAGTCTGAACGAGCGAGCAAAACATAGGCACTTTTTTTTGGTAAAAACGATCCCTGGCCGCTCGCACCATACGTCATGTCCACTATTTATTAGATTAATCGAGTACATCGAACAGCGAATGAACTGCTCGCTATTCTTGTGGTTGGTTTTTCCTACCACTATATTGCGAGCAGTTCTGACTATAAAATAACCCAGTGACGTGGTCAATGACGCTGCTGTATTAATTATGCACACCCATAAAACGCCCGCTTTGACCTTTAAGCACGCCTGCGTTCTGATCTCCACTCCCCGTTTTCAAGCACCTTCCCCTGTTACCACCCACATACGCCTCATTCTGTCACTCAAAATAGCAGGCATTCGCTATATAGCGAACAAACGATTTTCGGCCGCACTGACTGGTTCGCGCATGCGTATTATAAACCGTACGCATGCGCAGATGTGCAAATATCGCTCAGAACGAGCGTACTGCCGCTAACGAGTGGCTCTGAATGAGGGCCATTGTTCCAACTCCGGGTCAGACCCGGAATTTAGGTGGAAAAGGGGTATTAGTCAGTGCAGTAAGAAGCACCTCATTACCATCGGCTTCTGGTCGGCACCTCTGACATCTGTGTAATCTAATCATTTGCTTTGTCCAGCATCTCCCCAGTTACCTGGACATCACCTGGTGCTGTAGGTTTGTTAAACTTTCACTTGCACAGACAGGCTCTGGGGTCCTGCTGTGATCACCAGTTATACTTGGTACAGCTGTCTCCATAGGCGTCGGCTTTAGCTGGATCTTTGTATGATCTGGTAACCCTTTCACTGCTGCCTGCATGTGATTTTCCTTTCTTTCCAAGCGCTTTTCTTGCAGTTTACTTTTAACCCTTCACAGAGTCACAGAAACGGTGTCAATTACTTCTTTTAACACCGATTTCTCCCACTTGTAGCAGATATTTCTCATTTTTTTTTTCTTCTTATCATTGATTCTGGGTTGTATGTGCTTAAAACAATAAAAGATTAGAGAGCGCTAACACACAGTTTAAAAGTAAAAATATGACATTTATTGATACCTTTCTTATATAGGAATTATCAGCTCTTAAGCACATATATACCAATATTAATAGACCAATGTTGTAAATCAAAACATACAATTAAAAATTATTATGACAATCAAGATTCTCACGGCCACATATAACTCTAATCAAACAGGTAAAAAAAAACCTATATATTAGACTGTTACATCTAGATATTAAGCACTACTGTGGTTGTAAAAATTGGATACTATGGGGCCTATTCATTAAACATAAAACTTCTCTGGAGATAATTAGCTTTAGAACTCTCATGGAGTTCTAGCTAATTATAGGTGGAATTCATCATTCCTCCTCTCCATAAGTATCTATTCCGGTACCTGTCATTTTTGCGATGACAGCTTTTCGGGAAATAGACACTTTTCCTGCCTACACTACCTTATCGCATCTGGAAACAGTGCTGCGCATGCGCAGTTACATCTGTAATACCAGCACACGCGCAGCACTGCCTACAGAAGCGGTAAGTTTGTGTACCCCCCCTCCACCCTCCGCTAACCTTCCCCCCCCCCCTACTTACCTGTCCGCGCAGCAGCCTCCGGCTCCGTCCTGCTGGTCTGTCATGTGGTTTCCCAGCAGACCACATGACAGATTAGAAAAAAAAAATTTTTTTTCTTTTTCTAAACTTTCTTGTGCTCTGCTGGGGAGCACACATGTCCGACCAGCCTCCGGAGCCTGAGGACGGAGCAGAGCGCCGGAGGGACTCGTCGGGGGACCTGCACATGCGGATACAGGTAAGTTTCATCTGCTATTCGCCACCTCACAGTGGCGAATAGTAACTGCATCAAATTCCGAAAATTGATAATTTTCGGAATTTGATGAATACCACAATTTCCACATCCCCATACTAATGTACTAATGTACTAATGTACTAATATCCCCATACTAATGTACTAATATACCCATACTAATGTACTAATGTACTAATATACTAATGTACTAATGTACCCATACTAATGTACTAATACTAATGTACTAATGTACCCATACTAATGTACTAATGTACTAATATCCCCATACTAATGTACTAATGTACCTATATACTAATGTACCCATACTAATGTACTAATGTACCCATATACTAATGTACCCATACTAATGTACTAATGTACCCATATACTAATGTACCCATACTAATGTACTAATGTACCCATATACTAATGTACCCATACTAATGTACTAATGTATGGGGAGTGTGGAAATTAACGCAGGGGAACTTAGCAAGGAGATATCTGTGATATCTCCTGTGCTAAGTGGCTACATAAATACCAAAATAACGTTATTTAAGGAAAATGTCCTTAAAAACGTTATTTTAGTGTTGATGAATAGGCCCCTCAGACACTTAATTAAATTGAAACTCTGTTTCACAATGATTTTGTCATATTTGTTTTTCTAATAACCCTGTAGAGAGAAGCAGATATTTCAGTGTCAGTTTGTTTAGTCACTGCAGAGTTTTACTTGCTGTGGTTTAGACAGCACAACTCCCCACAGTCATGGATAGTTTCTTTGAGCTCTTTAGATAGTTCCTTATTTGTGAAGACAGGTTAAGTTCTTGGTATTGGACTATTTATGTTCCAACAGTCAGTATAATACATCCGCGATATTCACATTTATATTGGTACATACATATTTTAAAAAAATAATGGCCATGAAAAATATGTATAAAAATTAGTATTTACCACGTCCTCCTGATTTAGCAGGGTTTATTGATCGTGCTGTTCTTCAGCTCTTTTTCCCTTTTGCTTTTATCCACCGCTATGTAACTTATAGCTGTGGCTGTGTCCACAATCCAACAACCGAAGTGCCGGGGGGTAGAGAAGTTCTGGGAAGCAGAGGGACAGCTAGTTGTGTCCCTGCTGTGAGCACAGGGAGTGAACACAACACAATAATAGTCAGTGTCAACATGCTGACTGAGGAAGCCACTGACTATTTACATTGCCATTGAGAGACCTGCTGAACTGATCCACGTCTTTGGGAGTCCTTGTCTTCCCCCGTGCTCTGGTGTTTGGCAATTTGGACCTGAGAGGCAGACACTTATTACAGAGCGATATAGAGCTGACGGTGGGGAGAAGGAGGAGAACACTGACTATTAGCATGTTGTGCTCACTTAAAACATAGGGGGAACAAGCTGTGACTCCAACAGCACAGAAGCCGGGCTGATGATATTGCCTTCACTGTCACTCGTGCTGCTTCCTGATGATCCGGACTGGCCTGCCGCACTAGTTATCCGGACACCAGGAGTCTTTGCTTTGGTTTTTGCTTTAGAGCCCGAGCCATGGGCTGGACATTGGGAACACTCATCCCCAGGAGGATCCATCCCCCCGGGGGAAGCCAGCAGGGAATTTCCCTGCAGACACCGGGCACACCTGCAGCAGCTAGAACTCTCCTTCACACACTGATGTTGGGGTATAAAGTCCACCTGAAGAGACTAAAATTAGAGAAGTTTTTGTGTTCTCCAAAACAGCGGTCAATGTGAATGTTGAACTCATCTAGTATGAGAGTAGTTAGGGCTAGGCTTGGAGACATGTGAGCAGGAAGACATGTCTATGAACTGACGAACTAGACCTAGGCAAGAAATTATGTTTTTAAAACTTCTTGTAAAATAAAGGAACCTCCTTATCCAGGAAAAGCTTTGTGTAATGTAAATAATATTGCCTATAGTACATTAACTGGAGGTGATAAATGACAGTAATGTGGTGGGCAGAGGACAGATGGTTGATGTGCACTTAATAGAAAGATAAGGGGTTGGAGGATTTGATGAAGTGTAACATGGACGAAGTTGGATCCCGTGTCTGCCACATTGTACCTCTCCAGATCTGGGAGAATACAGTAGCAGATGGAGCAGGACTGGATAATAGCCAGGATGACTGGAGGGGTAGCCCATGGGCCCCCACGCTTGGGGGGCTCACACAGGACTGCCCATGAACTGAATACTTTAGTGAGGTGGAACAATGGACCCAAGTTGTGCTAGGTGGTGGTGGAGATGGAGATACCATTGCCAGCCCCTGGCTTGGGTAAGGCAGTGAGCAGCCTCTGCAGCTGGGACAGATGACCCGAAATACTGACAGCGGAGCTTATTGGATCCAGCAGCCAAACCAAGATGGCAAAAACAAGTGACATGATCTCAATGGGTTCAGCAGCTGAATAAATATATTATAGACACTTGTACTAGACCAACAGATCCTCATCACTCCTGTATCATTAACTTTGTTATTTTATATAGAATGAGAATGCAATGAGCCTGGAATGACAATAGCAGTTTAAGGAATATGCAAATGTTAATCTCAGCCTTCCTTTTACACGGGACGGTGCGATGGGGTGAACGAGCGATGAGACGCCCAATTTCCAGGCTCCATGTTCCGTGCATTTAAGGTGCAGGTTATAAACACTGCAACATTGGTCGCATCATCCACATTTGCGGTAGCTTAGGGTCTACTCCAGCTACTCTCCTCTAATCCAACTAAACATGACCTCTGAAGCATTCCATTAGCGATTGGGAATGAAGCAGCATTTCCAGTTATGCCTGTGACACTCCCCTAACATGCCCATAACACTCCCCTAACACGCCCATGACACTCCCCTAACATGTCCATGACATTCTCCTAACATGCCCACAACACACCCATGACACTCCCCTAACACGCCCATGACACTCCCCAACACGCCCATAACACGCCCATGACACTCCCCTAACACGCCCATGACACTCCCCTAACACGCCCATGACAGTCCCCTAACACACCCACAACACACCCATGACACTCCCCTAACACGCCCATGACACTCCCCTAACACGCCCATAACACGCCCATAACACTCCCCTAACACGCCCATGACACTCCCCTAACATGTCCATGACATTCTCCTAACATGCCCACAACACGCCCATGACACTCCCCTAACACGCCCATGACACTCCCCTAACACGCCCATAACATGCCCATGACACTCTCCTAACACACCCATGACACTCCCCTAACACGCCCATGACACTCCACTAACACGCCCATGACACTCTCCTAACACGCCCATGACAGTCCCCTAACACGCCCATAACACGCCCATGACACTCTCCTAACACGCCCATGACATTCCCCTAACACGCCCATGAAACGGCCCCATTTTACGATCACTTTAGGTCACCTCCCAGTCTCTACCTTGAAACACCCAGGAATCGCAAACCGCTTGTCAAGTGTTACTGATTCTTGGCCTGATTCAGAGCCGCTCGCTAATTGCGGTCAGTCGTTCAAAAAATAGGGGTGGCTATTCAAATGAACCGTTCACTCTTTGCGGTCTGTTCACGCCTCTAGGTCTGAACGAGCGAGCAAAACTTGCGGTCGAAATTTTGATAAAAACACCCCCTGGCCGCTCGCATCCTACGTCATGTCCGCTATTTTTTAGATTAATCGAGTACATCGACCAGGGTATGAACTGCTCGCTATTCTTGTGGTTGGTTTTTCCTACCACAAATTTGCGAGCAGTTCTGGCTATAAAATAACCCAGTGACGTGGTCAATGACGCTGCTGTTAAAATTATGCACACCCTTAAATCGCCCGGTTTGACCTTTAAGCACGCCTGCGTTCTGAATTCCACTCCCCGTTTTCAAGCACCTTCCCCTGTTACCACCCACATACGCCTCCTCCTGTCACTCAAATTAGCAGGCATTCGCTATATAGCGAACAAACGATATTCGGCCGCACTGACTGGTTCGCGCATGCTTATTACAATCCGTACGCATGCGCAGATGAGCGAACATCGGTCAGAACGAACGAGCGGCCGCTTACGAGTGGCTCTGAATGAAGCCCTCTGTACGCAGTTGTGAACGCCATAGGACACTTAGGTTCGCATTTGTGCAGAAAGGGTTTCCTGGACTTTTCGCACATGTGCAGTAGGAAAACATCGCTCAAGTGAGTAAATATCAGCACTGCGTCCATCTTTGAATCAGGCCCCCGGATATTTTATCGAGAAAAGAAGAAAGTTCTCAAAACTAGGAAATGATAGAAAATGGGATCTGCTTTCCAGGAACACAGACACTGTCCCTGCGCACCTTTCCCTGCAGCCACTGGGGGGAGCTCTGCTAAAATGTATTAAGGAGAAGTGAAATATCCCACACACATAGGTGACCACTGTGCACCTACTGTAATGCAGGCATTATACAATTACAGAAGCATCTCTGTGGCTGTTTCATCTATTACACCCAACACACAATTAATTTGCCATCCAGCCGCTGAAGACTAGAATATATCAGCATTAGGGAATGTCTGCAGTGAAATTACTTTACTGAAAGTATATTAGCAAGAAATTACCTCTCAGCAGGGGTAGTGGAGGATAATTTATTAACTCTGATTGGCTAATTACTGAGTCATTTGGTCGAGGAGGGGGCCATATACAATCTCTGTTCACCCCACCACAGACACACACACCACCCGTCATGCTGGCGCATGCGTTGATCATTGTGGCACTGCGCAACATCCCCAGTAAAAGGTGGATAAAATGAATGGGTGCAGGGTGTGTTCAGGGGCCCATGTGTACAGAACACCCTTCACCGGTGGCTCTCAACCCTCAATTATCCCCAACAGGTCATGTTTTCAGGATTTCTGTCTGTGGCAGCAGTCGGGATAATTACTGAACCAGCAAATTAGATTAACTCATCTGTGCATGATTAAAGAAATCCACAAAACATGGCCTATTGGTGGTACTTGAGGACTGGAGTTGAGAATCCTTGTCCAATAACAGACCTCCCTACTGCCCTGAAACACTGGGCATGCCACATGCATGACAAAGATTGGGGGGTGATGTATCCATTTTTCATGGATGTCTTTTTCCTCTCCTCCCTAATGCTTACAGCAGAGGTTCCCCATCGCGGTTCTCTAGGCTCCCCAACAGTTCAGGTTTTAGAGATCTCCATGGTTGAGCACAGGTGGTTAAATCAAATTGACTGAGGTACTAATTAAGTCGCCTGTGCTCAACCATGTCTATCTGTAAAACTGAACTGTTGGGGAGCCTTGAGGACTGCGTTTGGGAACCTCTGGCCTACACCCATTATAGATTTGCTGCTGTTCATTGTAGTATAATTAAAGAAGATTGATATAAACTTTGGGCTAATCTAAATCCGAGGCGGCCTTTCTTCAGGTAACCAATAAAAAGCAGCTTTACTCTGATCAGTTAGAGCATGAGAAAGTAACTCTGGCTAATTGTGCATAAATCCCAAAATAGGTTTCAATTAACTTTATTTTAACAATATACATGTGCGCAGTAGCAGGTACATGTGGCTACTTGCTATCTGTACTTGTCCCTTATCTATGGACAGCTGCACAGTGTAAGGTTCTTGTGGCCTCATGTGCTCTGAGTGATAGATACACAGGGTTAGATGTAGTCCCAGAGGCTGGTACTAGAGAAGCCTGTGGGGCTGATAGGTGGAGTCCATGAGGTCCTTAGTACAGATCCCAGTGATTATAGGTACACGGTGTCTCTGCAGTGTGCCTGTGGGAAGAGACGGGAGAGGACGCACCCAGGTAGGTCAGTCTGATTATTAGTCACATATATTGGTATAAATCAGTAATAGTCTTAAGACTCATACATACTGCGCAATGTGTGTGATGAGCGATGTTATGCGCGGCGGGCACAGCAGTGGGGGCCATATCAGTAAGTGAATACACACTTGGTAATGTCGGCCACGATGAACGAAGGCGGAGGTGGGGGGAGCAGGGCCAGGCGGCATTCGGCACCATGGCATCGCTAACGATATCCCCAGATTGAGCTGTATGTTCAGTCGTCGGGGAATATTGTCATCGTCCCGCGGGAGCGCGCATCGTAGATCGGTCAGTGCATACACTCTGGATGATATGAACGATATTCTTCACTTTATCGCCCAGCAGTGTGTCTGAATCATATATATGATTTCCCCTCTGTGATGTCTGCACACTGGTTATTCAGGGTCATGAGATGAAAGGACAATTAATTCTACCTCATTCTCTCTCACCCCGTCACTTCCTCCCTCATTTACTATCCACATAGTTATATGTACTGATACTCAGGGCTGCTGGTTGCTGGAGTATATAAATGTGGTCTCACACACACATATATACAGTATATATATATATATATATATATATATGATACGTACAGTAACCCGGCTCAGGGGATGCTGGTGCTTAGAATAACTATCACAATCCCCGCGCTGGCATCCTGACCACCAGCATCCCGAAGGTAAGTAGCAGGGTTAGGGAGAGTGGATTAGGTTTAGACCCCGGGGAGGAAGGGGTAGGGAGAGGGGGAGTTAGGATATCTACCAACAGGTGTCTGTATACTAACCCTGTCAGGCTGCCAGCATTGGTATTTTGACCGCCGGGATACCCAGTGAGTCGGGATCGTGTACCCATCCCTATATACAGTGTGTATATATATATATATATATATATATATATATATATATATATTCAGTGCTTAAAGTGGTCCTACAGAAGTGCTGGAAGGGGCGTGGTCACACAATAGTATTCCCAATTTATATTACACCACATAGTGTCCCTTATTCATGTATGTCACACAGCAGTGCCCCTTTTACACAATGCCCACAGTAGTAGTGCCCCTAATACACACAATGTCCACAGTAGTAGTGCCCCTTTTTACACAATGCCCACAGTAGTAGTGCCCCTAATACACATAATGCCCACAGTAGTAGTAACCCTAATATACATAATGCCCACAGTAGTAGTACCCCTAAATACATAATGCCCACAGTAGTAGTGCCCCTTTTACAATGCCCACAGTAGTAGTACCCCTTATGCGGTGTCCCTTATGTAGTGCCCTCAATAGGAGTGTCCCTTTTACACAATGCCCACAGTAGTAGTGCCCCTAATACACATAATGCCCACAGTAGTATTGCCCCTAATAAACACAATGCCCACAGTAGTAGTGCCCCTAATACACACAATCCCCACAGTAATAGTGCCCCTAAACACATAATGTCCACAATAGCAGTGCCCCTTTTACAGTGCCCCTTTTGCAGTGTCTCTTATGCAGTGCCCTCAATAGTAGTACCCCTTTTACACAATGTCCACAGTAGTAGTGCCCCTAATACACATAATGCCCACAGTAGTAGTACCCCTTATACACACAATGCCCACAGTAGTAGTGCCTCTAAATACACATAATGCCCACAGTATTAGTGCCCCTTATACAGTGCCCACAGGAGTAGTACCCCATATGCAGTGTCCCTTATGTAGTGCCCCCAGTAGTAGTGCCCCTTATGAAATGCCCACAGTAGTAGTGCCCCTTATGTAGTGCTCACAGTGGTAGTGCCTCTTATGCAGTGCCCACAGTAGTAGTGCCCCTTATGCAGTGCCCCCAGTAGTAGTGCCCCTTATGCAGTGCCCACAGTAGTAGTGCCCCTTATGCAGTGCCCCCAGTAGTGGTAATACCTCTTAGGCATTGCCCCTAGTAGTGGTAGTGCCCCTTCTGCAGTGCCCACAGTGGTAGTGCCCCTTATGCAGTGCCACTGTAGTGGTAATGCCCCTTATGAAGTAGTGCCCCTTATGCAGTGACCCCAGTAGTGTTGCCCCTTAAGCAGTGCCCCCCCAGTAGTAGTAGTGCTCCTTATGCAGAGGCCACAGTAGTAGTGCCCCCAGTAGTGGTGACCCCTGTAGTAATTTCCACTGTAAAAGTTATGCCCCCAGTAGTAATGACCCCTGTAGTAATGCTCCCTGTAGTAGTGCCCCCAGTAGTAATGCCCTCTGAATAATGCCCACAGTAGTAGTGCCCCCTATATTGTAGCCACTTACACAAAAAAATTGTGTACCATAAGCCCCGATCCTGCGTCCGCTGCCTCCAGTCTGCCTGGCTGCTCCTCTGAACTATGGGAGAGATGTCATGATGTCTCTCCCATAGTGCACTGCACACTGCTCAGGAGTGAGCTCCAGCCTCCAGCTGCCACTGGCACTGCTGGGAGGGAGCTGGGTGCCCGCTGGTAACAAAATCTCAGTGGATGCCCGGGAAATGGAGCCTCCCTGCGGTGCAGGGATGAGGTGGGTCGTCGGAGGAGGAACTGGTTCCGTCTCCAAATAGAAGTGACGGAACGCAGTTCCACCCCATTCTGGCCCACGTTAACCCCTGTATAGATTTTATTTATTATAGTGATGGTTATACTTATGGGTGAAAAGGAACCTCGCGGCACCCCTGTCCAAGTAACTGTGGGGGCATGCCTAGCATCTCTCCAAGAGGCTGGGCTGCCCCCTGGGTTCCCCCTACACTGAGAATAAGTATGCCATGTGCTGTTCACCTGCTGCTCAACGGTGTGTCCTCCCTCCACAGCCAGCCATCGGATTTGGCATCGGAAAGCTGCATCCGATGGCTGGTAACCATAAAATTCCAAGTATTCCATGGAAAAAGTATTTCCATCGAATTGGAGACATCGATGGTTGCTAACCATCGGCTTCTGATGTCCATCCCTAAGTACAGATCAAAAGTCAACAAGTATGACACACACATATACATATACATACACATACATATACATACACACATACATACACACATACATACACAAACACATATGATCATTTGTGAGATATTCAGTTTATATTGTATTATATGATAGCCATTTTGCTAATATATAGGTTCAATGTGGTCTAAGGACATTACTTTGCTCACTCTGTATCCAGTTTAAGGATCAAACTGTATTAACTCTGTATTTGGACTGTCTATATCTATCAGATGGGTATGTACTATGCTGGTGATGTATGTGTTTTCTCTATGTACTCAGACCATTCACTTATTTTTACCATTTATAATACATAATTTGTACACCCCATTTAGTTTTATTTTGTATGTATTTTTCTATTTTAAGAAATTCTATACCCCTGATGAAGTCCATATGGACGAAACGTGTACGAAACCAATTTTTTGAACCATCTTCCTATATGGAAAATTTATGATGTAAGCAATTTTTAATGGTACATTAATTTTATGCCAAATTAAATTTTAATAAAAATAAATTTTTCTACCGATTCTAATGGTGGGCCACTGGGCCAATTGTCTGGGTATCTTTTGGTGAGGGGGTCTTTTCTAGAATACTTTAGGATTTAAAATTTTCATCAACTCCATTGAAGGCTCACATTAATCAACAGTGAAAGGAGAATTATATCAAGTTCCAGCATTGAAGCTTCACTGGGACATGTCATACATCTGTGTCAAATCAGTGTAATGATCAAGGACTTTTTATTTATAAGTGCCCTCTAAGTACTATTTGTATATTATATGGTATCTTGGTTCCTACTAACCGGGGGATCTGCTTGAGGTGCAGTATTATCAATCTAGCGCAAGATAAAGGCATAATTTGATGGGATTTATATATATATATATATATATATATATTATATACACACACATACAAAAATACACAGACACAGACACATACATACATACAAACTCTACACAACAAACACACACACACATTTATATATTCCATAGATGAGAAAACTTATGTTTTTTTTTTCCCCCTGCATTTCCAGAACCAGGATGGGCTCAGAGCCCAGTGCTGGTTGCGTTTAACACAGGGGACCCCTACATCATTTGTCCTCTGTATTTTGGCAACCAGGACTGGTTCTGAAAAGCCCGGTGCTATTTTTGCAGCAAACGTGGGACCCCTATGTCGTTTGTCCCCTGTATTTAGCATAACCAGCACTGGGCCTTCAAAGCTCGGGATGGCTGTTTTTTTTTGGGGGGGGGGTGAGTTTTTTTTTTACACAGGTTTTCATTTTTTTATTAACAGAAACACAGATGGACCTGACTGACTCTGTCTGTGCTTCTGTGTTTTATTTATACACAGATGCAGACATCACAGATCTTCCTGATCCGAGCCTACATCTGTCTGCTGATAATGACCGCTACCTCCCCCGTGACCAGCAGCTCACACCACCACCACCTGCACTGTCACTAATGCCCGCACCGCCGCTGCTAACGTCAGCTACCTCTCGCAGTGTCTGCAGTGCCCACCAATGCAACTAGTGCCCACTACTTTCCCTGGGTACCGGCAGCAGCTAACGCCCGCTTCCTCTCCCTAAGTCCCACCGCTGCTACCACCCACAAAGGACAGCCATCTTGGTGCACCCGAGTGAAGCCACAGTGAGTACACCCCTCTGCTGGAGGCACCTACTGAGGCTGTGCAACTAGTTGAAGCTTCCTATCTGTATAATGGCACAAGTAATGTGAGGTAATAGTTTCAAAACTGTAACTTTCTCAATTACCTGATCCCCCAAAAGGCCCTAACCTGGAACAGGAGCTACCTAATAAATCAAACCCCAAGTCTAAATTCACCCCCTACCCTGAGTTATTCCTTCCCAAAAATGCCCTATCGTATAGTATATAATAGCAGAAAAGTGGTCCTAACTGACAGTGTCAGAAAAAAATTACAGTTGGAACTTTCATTTATTATGTTTTTGCCCTGAAATGTGGCATAGAGCACCGAGAGACAGTTCTACCCGTCCATACCAAATTTCAGCTCGGCACCTCCAATAGCTTTTGAGGTGTAGCCCCTTAAACACCATGCCCCCCCTTGGCAGTTCTCTATAGGAGAATGCAATTTTTTTCAATTCAGGGTTAATATAAGGGCCCAACTGCGCCCTTATAATATATACACACACACAAAAACACACACTTGTACACACATACATAGACATATACACAGACATTCATATACACATACCTGCATATATACCAGGCTAGCCTACCCTCCCGATTTGATTGGGAGCTTCCTAAATATCAGGTGCCACTCCTGACCCCCCGGAAAGGCAGGCAAGCTTCCCGGCTGCCACCTGCCCCCCGGACTACTACTAGAAACCCCCGCCCCCTGCTTTACAATGCCTTTATTTTTGGTGTCATAGCCCAGCCACACCGCCTGCTGTTTGCGGGCAATCAGCTCCCTCCCGAAAAGTATGATATACACCTATCATTAATGTCAGTAATAACCTTCTACATGACTTCAGTACACTTCACTGTAATCCTAACATTGCCTAGTGGAAATCCTGGCCAGTTTATCACATTAATCTTCTAGTATCCATCCGTCAGGGGACTTTAACCATCCTACCTATGGTGACAAAGGTGACAACTGTCATGTGACGTAGGCGGCAGTCACAGCTATAGGTAATGATTGATTACTGAATGACACACTGGCAGTTCCTGCACAGACTCAGTATTACGGTTATAGGGACACACTTACTGTAATGGCAAAATAAGATTCATGTTTTAATATACAGGGAGGTCCCTTGTGTAATAATGTTATTTACATAAACATCTGGGTTCTTTTTTTCTGTCTGGATGACTGATCTGTAATTATATCTGCAGACCCACTGTACCTCTGCAAGCGTCCTGCACAGCAGTCAGTCTCTCCTGGGGATACTGAATATTCTATGTACTGTGCAGGTATGTACTCTACTATGCATGTTTTATGTACTCTATATATTGTGTGTGTACTTTACATATTGTACTCTACTATGTATATTTTATGTACTCTACATATTGTGTGTGTGTACTGTGCATATTGTACTCTACTAAGCATGATTTATGTACTCTACATGTCAGATGTACTGTGCATATTTTATTCTACTATGCATGTTTTATGAACTCTACATATTGTGTGTGTACTGTGCATATTGTACTCTACTATGCATGTTTTATGTACTCTACATATTGTGTGTGTACTGTGCATATTGTACTCTACTTTGTATATGTTATGTACTCTACATATTGTGTGTGTACTGTGCATATTGTACTTTACTATGAATGTTTTATGTACTCTGCAATTTGTGTGTGTACTGTGCATATTGTACTCTATTATGCATGTTTTGTGTACTTTTCAAATTGTGTATGTACTGTGCATATTGTACTCTACTATGCATATTTTATGTACTCTACATATTGTTTGTGTACTGTGCAAATTTTATACTACTATGCATGTTTTATGTATTCTAAATGTCAGATGTACTGTGCATATTGTACTCTACTATGTATGTTATATATACTCTACATATTATATGTGTACTGTGCATATTGTACTCTACTATGCATGTTTTATGTACTCTACATGTTGTGTATGTACAGTGCATATTGTACTCTACTATGCATGTTTTATGTACTCTTCACATTGTGTGTGTACTGTGCATATTGTACTCTACTATGCATGTTTTATGTACTCTACATATTGTGTGTGTACTGTGCATTTTGTACTCTACTATGAATGTTTAATGTACTCTACATATTGTGTATGTACTGTGCATTTTGTACTCTACTGTGCAAGTTTTATGAACTCTAAATATTGTTTGTGTACTGTGCATATTGTACTCTACTATGCATATTTTATGTACTCTACATATTGTGTGTGTACTGTACATATTTACTCTACTATGCATGTTTTATATACTGTACATATTGTGTATGTACTGAGCATATTGTACTCTACTATGCATGTTTTATGTACTCTGCATATTGTTTGTGTACTGTGCATATTCTACTCTACTATGCATGTTTTATGTACTCTGCATATTGTGTGTGTACTGTACATATTATATTCTACTGTATATGTTTTAAGTACTCTACATATTGTTGAGTACTGTACATATTGTACTCTACTATGCATGTTTTATATACTCTACATATTGTTTGTGTACTGTGCATATTGTACTCTACTCTGAATGTTTTATATACTCTAAATATTGTTTGTGCAATGTGCATATTGTACTCTACTATGCATGTTTTATGTACTATACATATTGTGTATGTTCTGTGCATATTGTACTCCACTATGTATGTTTTATGTACTCTACATATTGTGTGTGTACTGTACATATTGTACTCTACTATGAATGTTTTATGTACTCTTCACATTGTGTGTGTACTGTGCATATTGTACTCTACTATGCATGTTTTATGTACTCTACATATTGTGTGTGTACTGTGCATTTTGTACTCTACTATGAATGTTTAATGTACTCTACATATTGTGTATTTACTGTGCATTTTGTACTCTACTGTGCAAGTTTTATGAACTCTAAATATTGTTTGTGTACTGTGCATATTGTACTCTACTATGCATATTTTATGTACTCTACATATTGTGTGTGTACTGTACATATTAACTCTACTATGCATGTTTTATATACTGTACATATTGTGTATGTACTGTGCATATTGTACTGTACTATGCATGTTTTATGTACTCTGCATATTGTGTGTGTACTGTACATATTATATTCTACTGTATATGTTTTAAGTACTCTACATATTGTTGAGTACTGTACATATTGTACTCTACTATGCATGTTTTATATACTCTACATATTGTTTGTGTACTGTGCATATTGTACTCTACTATGCATGTTTTATGTACTCTACATGTCTTATGTACTGTGCATATTGTACTCCACTATGCATGTTTTATGTACTCTACATATTGTGTGTGTACTGTATATATTGTGCTCTACTGTGCATGTTTTATGAACTCTAAATATTGTGTGTGTACTGTGCATATTGTACTCTACTATGTATGTTTTATGAACTCTAAATATTGTGTGTGTACTGTGCATATTGTACTCTACTGTGCATGTTTTATGTACTCTACATATTGTACTCTACTATGCATATTTTATGTACTCTACATATTGTGTGTGTACTGTATATATTGTGCTCTACTGTGCATGTTTTATGAACTCTAAATATTGTGTGTGTACTGTGCATATTGTACTCTACTGTGCATGTTTTATGTACTCTACATATTGTACTCTACTATGCATATTTTATGTACTCTACATATTGTATGTGTACTGTACATATTGTGCTCTACTGTGCATGTTTTATGAACTCTAAATATTGTGTGTGTACTGTGCATATTGTACTCTACTATGCATGTTTTATGTACTCTCCATATTGTGTGTGTACTGTGCATATTGTACTTTACTATGAATGTTTTATGTACTCTGCAATTTGTGTGTGTACTGTGCATATTGTACTCTACTATGCATGTTTTATGTACTCTACATATTGTGTGTGTACTTTACATATTGTACTCTACTATGCATGTTTTATGTACTCTACATATTGTGTGTGTACTGTGCATATTGTACTCTACTATGCATGTTTTATGTACTCTCCATATTGTGTGTGTACTGTGCATATTGTACTTTACTATGAATGTTTTATGTACTCTGCAATTTGTGTGTGTACTGTGCATATTGTACTCTACTATGCATGTTTTATTTACTCTACACATTGAGTACTGTGCACATTGTACTCTACTAAGCATGATTTATGTACTCTACATGTCAGATGTACTGTGCATATTGTACTCTACTATGCATATTTTATGTACTCTACATATTGTTTGTGTACTGTGCACATTTTATACTACTATGCATGTTTTATGTATTCTAAATGTCAGATGTACTGTGCATATTGTACTCTACTATGTATGTTTTATATACTCTACATATTATATGTGTACTGTGCATATTGTACTATACTAAGCATGTTTTATGTACTCTAAATGATGTGTATGTACAGTGCATATTGTACTCTACTATGCATGTTTTATGTACTCTACATATTATATGTGTACTGTGCATATTGTACTATACTAAGCATGTTTTATGTACTCTACATATTGTGTGTGTACTGTGCATATTGGACTCTACTATGCATGTTTTATGTACTCTACATATTGTTTGTGTACTGTGCATATTCTACTTTACTATGCATGTTTTATGTACTCTGCAGATTGTGTGTGTACTGTACATATTATATTCTACTGTGTATGTTTTAATATTCTACATATTGTGTGTGTACTGTGCATATTGGACTCTACTATGCATGTTTTATGTACTCTACATATTGTTTGTGTACTGTGCATATTCTACTCTACTCTGAATGTTTTATATACTCTAAATATTGTTTGTGCAATGTGCATATTGTACTGTACTATGCATGTTTTATGTACTCTACATATTGTGTGTGTGTGCTGCGCATAATTTACTCTACTATGCATGTTTTATGTACTCTACATATTGAGTGTGTACTGTGCATATTGTACTGTACTATGCATGTTTTATGAACTCTACATATTGTGTGTGTACTTTACATATTGTACTCTACTATGTATATTTTATGTACTCTACATATTGTGTGCGTACTGTGCATATTGTACTTTACTATGAATGTTTTATGTACTCTGCAATTTGTGTGTGTACTGTGCATATTGTACTCTATTATGCATGTTTTGTGTACTTTTCAAATTGTGTATGTACTGTGCATATTGTACTCTACTATGCATATTTTATGTACTCTACATATTGTTTGTGTACTGTGCAAATTTTATACTACTATGCATGTTTTATGTATTCTAAATGTCAGATGTACTGTGCATATTGTACTCTACTATGTATGTTTTATATACTCTACATATTATATGTGTACTGTGCATATTGTACTATACTAAGCATGTTTTATGTACTCTACATGTTGTGTATGTACAGTGCATATTGTACTCTACTATGCATGTTTTATGTACTCTACATATTATATGTGTACTGTGCATATTGTACTATACTAAGCATGTTTTATGTACTCTACATATTGTGTGTGTACTGTGCATATTGTACTATACTATGCATGTTTTATGTACTCTACATATTGTTTGTGTACTGTGCATATTCTACTCTACGATGCATGTTTTATGTACTCTGCAGATTGTGTGTGTACTGTACATATTATATTCCACTGTGTATGTTTTAATATTCTACATATTGTTGTGTACTGTACATATTTTACTCTACTCTGAATGTTTTATATACTCTAAATATTGTTTGTGCAATGTGCATATTGTAGTGTACTATGCATGTTTTATGTACTCTACATATTGAGTGTGTACTGTGCATATTGTACTGTACTATGCATGTTTTATGAACTCTACATATTGTGTGTGTACTTTACATATTGTACTCTACTATGTATATTTTATGTACTCTACATATTGTGTGCGTACTGTGCATATTGTACTTTACTATGAATATTTTATGTACTCTGCAATATGTGTGTGTACTGTGCATATTGTACTTTACTATGCATATTTTATGTACTCTACATATTGTTTGTGTACTGTGCAAATTTTATACTACTATGCATGTTTTATGTATTCTAAATGTCAGATGTACTGTGCATATTGTACTCTACTATGTATGTTTTATATACTCTACATATTATATGTGTACTGTGCATATTGTACTATACTAAGCATGTTTTATGTACTCTACATGTTGTGTATGTACAGTGCATATTGTATTCTACTATGCATGTTTTATGTACTCTACATATTATATGTGTACTGTGCATATTGTACTATACTAAGCATGTTTTATGTACTCTACATATTGTGTGTGTACTGTGCATATTGGACTCTACTATGCATGTTTTATGTACTCTAAATATTGTTTGTGTACTGTGCATATTCTACTCTACTATGCATGTTTTATGTACTCTGCATATTGTGTGTGTACTGTACATATTATATTCTACTGTGTATGTTTTATGTACTCTTCATATTGTGTGTGTACTGTACATTTTGTACTCTACTATGCATGTTTTATGTACTCTACATATTGTGTGTGTACTGTACATTTTGTACTCTATGTATGTTTTATTTACTCTACATATTGTGTGTGTACTGTACATTTTGTACTCTATTATGTATGTTTTATGTACTCTACATATTGTGTGTGTACTGTACATTTTGTACTCTACTATGTATGTTTTAAGTACTCTACATATTGTGTGTGTACTGTACATTTTGTACTCTACTATGTATGTTTTATGTACTCTACATATTGTGTGTGTACTGTACATTTTGTACTCTACTATGTATGTTTTATTTACTCTACATATTGTGTGTGTACTGTACATTTTGTACTCTACTATGTATGTTTTATGAACTCTACATATTGTGTGTGTACTGTACATTTTGTACTCTACTATGCATGTTTTATGTACTCTACATATTGTGTGTGTACTTTACATTTTGTACTCTACTATGTATGTTTTATGTACTCTACATATTGCGTGTATACTGTACATATTGTACTCTACTATGCATGTTTTATGTACTCTTTATATTGTATGCATACTGTACATATTGTACTCTACTATGTATGTTTTTTGTACTCTACATATTGTGTGTGTACTGTGCATATTGTACTCTACTATGCAAGTTTTATGTACTCTACATTTTGTGTGTGTACTGTGCATATTGTACTCTACTATGCATGTTTTATGTACTCTACATATCGTATGTGTTGTTGTGCATTTTCTACTCTACTATGCATATTTTATGTACTCTACATATTGTGTGTATACTGTGCATATTGTACTCTACTATGCATGTTTTATGTACTCTACATATTGTGTGTGTACTGTACTTTTTGTACTCTACTATGCATGTTTTATGTACTCTATATATTGTATGCATACTGTACATATTGTACTCTACTATGTTTGTTTTTTGTACTCTACATATTGTGTGTGTACTGTGCATATTGTACTCTACTATGCAGGTTTTATGTACTCTACATATTGTGTGTGTACTGTTCATATTGTACTCTACTATGCATGTTTTAAGTACTCTACATATTGTATGTGTATTGTGCATTTTCTACTATACTATGCATATTTTATGTACTGTGCATATTGTGTGTGTACTGTGCATTTTCAAATCTACAATGTATATTTTATGTACTCTAGATATTATGTGTATACTGTACATATTATACTCTACTATGCATGTTTTATATACTCTACATATTGTTTGTGTAGTGTGCAGATTGTACTCTACTATGAATGTTTTATGTACTTTACATATTGTTTGTGCACTGTGCATATTGTACTCTACTATGCATATTTTATGTACCCTACATATTGTGTGTGTATGCTGTGCATAATTTTTTCTACTATGCATGTTTTATGTACTCTACATATTGTGTATGTACAGTGCATATTGTACTCTACTATGCATGTTTTATGTACTCTACATATTGTGTGTGTACTTTGCATATTATGCTATAAAATGCATGTTTTATGCACTCTACATATTGTGTGTGTACTGTGCATATTATTCTATAATACGCATGTTTTATGTACTCTACAGATTGTGTGTGTACTTTTCATATTGTACTGTACTATGCATGTTTTATGTTCTCTACATATTGTGTGTGTACTTTTCATATTGTACTCTTCTATGTATGTTTTATGTACTCTACATATTGTGTGTATACTGTGCATATTGTACTCTACTATGCATGTTTTATGTACTCTACATATTGTGTGTATACTGTGCATATTGTACTCTACTATGCATGTTTTATGTACTCTACGTATTGTGTGTGTACTGTGCATATTTTACTTTACTATGAATGTTTTATGTACTCTGCAATTTGTGTGTGTACTGTGCATATTGTACTCTATTATGCATGTTTTGTGTACTTTTCAAATTGTGTATGTACTGTGCATATTGTACTCTACTATGCATATTTTATGTACTCTACATATTGTTTGTGTACTGTGCAAATTTTATACTACTATGCATGTTTTATGTATTCTAAATGTCAGATGTACTGTGCATATTGTACTCTACTATGTATGTTTTATATACTCTACATATTATATGTGTACTGTGCATATTGTACTATACTAAGCATGTTTTATGTACTCTACATGTTGTGTATGTACAGTGCATATTGTACTCTACTATGCATGTTTTATCTACTCTACATATTATATGTGTACTGTGCATATTGTACTATACTAAGCATGTTTTATGTACTCTACATATTGTGTGTGTACTGTGCATATTGGACTCTACTATGCATGTTTTATGTACTCTAAATATTGTTTGTGTACTGTGCATATTCTACTCTACTATGCATGTTTTATGTACTCTGCATATTGTGTGTGTACTGTACATATTATATTCTACTGTGTATGTTTTATGTACTCTACATATTGTGTGTGTACTGTACATTTTGTACTCTACTATGCATGTTTTATGTACTCTACATATTGTGTGTGTACTGTTCATTTTGTACTCTACTATGTATGTTTTATGTACTCTACATATTGTGTGTGTACTGTTCATTTTGTACTCTACTATGTATGTTTTATGTACTCTACATATTGTGTGTGTACTGTACATTTTGTACTCTACTATGTATGTTTTAAGTACTCTACATATTGTGTGTGTACTGTACATTTTGTACTCTACTATGTATGTTTTATGTACTCTACATATTGTGTGTGTACTGTACATTTTGTACTCTACTATGTATGTTTTATTTACTCTACATATTGTGTGTGTACTGTACATTATGTACTCTACTATGTATGTTTTATGTACTCTACATATTTTGTGTGTACTGTACATTTTGTACTCTACTATGCATGTTTTATGTACTCTACATATTGTGTGTGTACTTTACATTTTGTACTCTACTATGTATGTTTTATGTACTCTACATATTGCGTGTATACTGTACATATTGTACTCTACTATGCATGTTTTATGTACTCTATATATTGTATGCATACTGTACATATTGTACTCTACTATGTATGTTTTTTGTACTCTACATATTGTGTGTGTACTGTGCATATTGTACTCTACTATGCAGGTTTTATGTACTCTACATATTGTGTGTGTACTGTTCATATTGTACTCTACTATGCATGTTTTATGTACTCTACATATTGTATGTGTTGTGCATTTTCTACTCTACAATGCATGTTTTATGTACTCTACATATTGTGTGTATACTGTGCATATTGTACTCTACTATGCATGTTTTTTGTACTCTACATATTGTGTGTGTACTGTACTTTTTGTACTATACTATGCATGTTTTATGTACTCTATAAATTGTATGCATACTGTACATATTGTACTCTACTATGTTTGTTTTTTGTACTCTACATATTGTGTGTGTACTGTGCATATTGTACTCTACTATGCAGGTTTTATGTACTCTACATATTGTGTGTGTACTGTTCATATTGTACTCTACTATGCATGTTTTAAGTACTCTACATATTGTATGTGTATTGTGCATTTTCTACTCTACTATGCATATTTTATGTACTGTGCATATTGTGTGTGTACTGTGCATTTTCAAATCTACAATGTATATTTTATGTACTCTAGATATTGTGTGTATACTGTACATATTATACTCTACTATGCATGTTTTATATACTCTACATATTGTTTGTGTACTGTGCAGATTGTAATCTACTATGAATGTTTTATGTACTTTACATATTGTTTGTGCACTGTGCATATTGTACTCTACTATGCATATTTTATGTACTCTACATATTGTGTGTGTATGCTGTGCATAATTTTTTCTACTATGCATGTTTTATGTACTCTACATATTGTGTATGTACAGTGCATATTGTACTCTACTATGCATGTTTTATGTACTCTACATATTGTGTGTGTACTGTGCATATTATGCTATAGTATGCATGTTTTATGCACTCTACATATTGTGTGTGTACTGTGCATATTATTCTATAATATGCATGTTTTATGTACTCTACAGATTGTGTGTGTACTTTTCATATTGTACTCTTCTATGTATGCTTTATGTACTCTACATATTGTGTGTATACTGTGCATATTGTACTGTACTATGCATGTTTTATGTTCTCTACATATTGTGTGTGTACTTTTCATATTGTACTCTTCTATGTATGTTTTATGTACTCTACATATTGTGTGTATACTGTGCATATTGTACTCTACTATGCATGTTTTATGTACTCTACATATTGTGTGTATACTGTGCATATTGTACTCTACTATGCATGTTTTATGTACTCTACGTATTGTGTGTGTACTGTGCATATTGTACTCTATTATGCATGTTTTATGTACTCTACATATTGTGAGCATGCTGTACATACTGTACTCCACTATGCAGATTTTATGTACTATACATATTGTGTATGTACTGTGCATATTGTACTCCACTATATATGTTTTATGTACTCTACATATTGTGTGTGTACTGTACATCTTGTACTCTACTATGAATGTTTTATGTAATCTTCACATTGTGTGTGTACTGTGCATTTTGTACTCTACTATGAATGTTTAATGTACTCTACATATTGTGTATGTACTGTGCATTTTGTACTCTACTGTGCATGTTTTTTGTACTCTACATATTGTGTGTGTACTGTACATATTGTATTCTACTATGCATGTTTTATGTACTGTGCATATTGTTTGTGTACTGTGCACATTGTACTCTACTATGAATGTTTTATGTACTTTACATATTGTTTGTGAACTGTGCATATTGTACTCTATTATGCATGCTTAATGTACTTCCATGTCAGATGTACTGTGCATATTGTACTCTACTATGCATATTTTATGTACTCTGCATATTGTGTGTGTACTGTACATATTATACTCTACTATGTATGTTTTAAGTACTCTACATATTGTTGTGTGCTGTGCATAATTTACTCTACTATGCTTGTTTTATGTACTCTAAATATTGTGTATGTACAGTGCATATTGTACTCTACTATGCATGTTTTCTCTACTCTACATATTGTGTGTGTACTGTGCATATTATTCTCTACTATGCATGTTTTATGTACTCTACATATTGTGTGTGTACTTTTCATATTGTACTCTTCTATGTATGTTTTATGTACTCTACATATTGTGTGTGTACTGTATATATTGTACTCTTCTATGTATGTTTTATGTACTCTACATATTGTGTGTATACTATGCATATTGTACTCTGATATGCATGTTTTATGTACACTACATACTGTATATGTACTGTGCATATTGTACTCGACTATGCATGTTTTTTGTTCTCTACATTTTGTATTTGTACTGTGCATTTTGTACTTTACTATGCATGTTTTATGTACTCTACATATTGTATGTGTACTGTGCATTTTGTACTTTACTATGCATGTTTTATGTACACTAAATATTGTATATGTACTGTGCATATTGTACTCGACTATGCATGTTTTTTGTTCTCTACATTTTGTATGTGTACTGTGCATTTTATACTTTACTATGAATGTTTTATGTACTCTACATATTGTGTGTGTACTGTACATATTGTACTCTACTATGTATGTTTTATGTACTCTACATATTGTGTGTGTACTGTACATATTGTACTCTACTATGCATGTATTATGTACTCTACATATTGTGTGCGTACTGTATATATTGTACTCCACTATGTACATTTTATGTACTATATATATTGTAGGTATACTGTGCATATTGTACTCTACTATGTATATTTTATGTACTCTACATACTATGTGTGTACTGTGCATATTGTAGTCTACTATGTATATTTTATGTACTCTACATATTGTGTGAATATTGTGCATATTGTACTCTACTATGTATATGTTATGTACTCTACATATTTTTTGTGTACTGTGCAGGTATGTACTCTACTATGTATATTTTATGTACTCTACATATTGTGAGTGTGTACTGTGCATATTGTACTCTACTATGCATTTTTATGTACTCCACATATTGAGTACTGTGCACATTGTACTCTACTAAGCATGATTTATGTACTCTATATATTGTGTGTGTACTGTGCATATTGTGCTGTACTACACATGTTTTAAGTACTCTCCATATTGTATGTGTACTGTGCATATTGTACTCTACTATGCATGTTTTATGTACTCTACATATTGTGTGTGTACTGTACATATTTACTCTACAATGCATGTTTTATGTACTCTACATATTGTGTATGTACTGTGCATATTGTACTCTACTATGCATGTTTTATGTTCTCCACATTTTGTATGTGTACTGTGCATTTTGTACTTTACTATGCATGTTTTATGTTCTCTACATATTGTTTGTGTACTGTACATATTGTACTCTACTATGTATGTGTTATGTACTCTGCATATTGTGTGTGTACTGTACACATTGTACTCTACTATGCATGTTTTATGTACTCTATATACTGTATGCATACTGTACATATTGAACTCTGCTATGTATGTTTTTTGTACTATACATATTGTGTGTGTACTGTACATATTGTACTCTACTATGCATGTTTTATGTACTCTACATATTGTGTGTATACTGTGCATATTGTACTCTACTATGCATGTTTTATGTACTCTACGTATTGTGTGTGTACTGTGCATATTTTACTTTACTATGAATGTTTTATGTACTCTGCAATTTGTGTGTGTACTGTGCATATTGTACTCTATTATGCATGTTTTGTGTACTTTTCAAATTGTGTATGTACTGTGCATATTGTACTCTACTATGCATATTTTATGTACTCTACATATTGTTTGTGTACTGTGCAAATTTTATACTACTATGCATGTTTTATGTATTCTAAATGTCAGATGTACTGTGCATATTGTACTCTACTATGTATGTTTTATATACTCTACATATTATATGTGTGCTGTGCATATTGTACTATACTAAGCATGTTTTATGTACTCTACATGTTGTGTATGTACAGTGCATATTGTACTCTACTATGCATGTTTTATCTACTCTACATATTATATGTGTACTGTGCATATTGTACTATACTAAGCATGTTTTATGTACTCTACATATTGTGTGTGTACTGTGCATATTGGACTCTACTATGCATGTTTTATGTACTCTAAATATTGTTTGTGTACTGTGCATATTCTACTCTACTATGCATGTTTTATGTACTCTGCATATTGTGTGTGTACTGTACATATTATATTCTACTGTGTATGTTTTATGTACTCTACATATTGTGTGTGTACTGTACATTTTGTACTCTACTATGCATGTTTTATGTACTCTACATATTGTGTGTGTACTGTTCATTTTGTACTCTACTATGTATGTTTTATGTACTCTACATATTGTGTGTGTACTGTTCATTTTGTACTCTACTATGTATGTTTTATGTACTCTACATATTGTGTGTGTACTGTACATTTTGTACTCTACTATGTATGTTTTAAGTACTCTACATATTGTGTGTGTACTGTACATTTTGTACTCTACTATGTATGTTTTATGTACTCTACATATTGTGTGTGTACTGTACATTTTGTACTCTACTATGTATGTTTTATTTACACTACATATTGTGTGTGTACTGTACATTTTGTACTCTACTATGTATGTTTTATGTACTCTACATATTTTGTGTGTACTGTACATTTTGTACTCTACTATGCATGTTTTATGTACTCTACATATTGTGTGTGTACTTTACATTTTGTACTCTACTATGTATGTTTTATGTACTCTACATATTGCGTGTATACTGTACATATTGTACTCTACTATGCATGTTTTATGTACTCTATATATTGTATGCATACTGTACATATTGTACTCTACTATGTATGTTTTTTGTACTCTACATATTGTGTGTGTACTGTGCATATTGTACTCTACTATGCAGGTTTTATGTACTCTACATATTGTGTGTGTACTGTTCATATTGTACTCTACTATGCATGTTTTATGTACTCTACATATTGTATGTGTTGTGCATTTTCTACTCTACAATGCATGTTTTATGTACTCTACATATTGTGTGTATACTGTGCATATTGTACTCTACTATGCATGTTTTATGTACTCTACATATTGTGTGTGTACTGTACTTTTTGTACTATACTATGCATGTTTTATGTACTCTATATATTGTATGCATACTGTACATATTGTATTCTACTATGTTTGTTTTTTGTACTCTACATATTGTGTGTGTACTGTGCATATTGTACTCTACTATGCAGGTTTTATGTACTCTACATATTGTGTGTGTACTGTTCATATTGTACTCTACTATGCATGTTTTAAGTACTCTACATATTGTATGTGTATTGTGCATTTTCTACTCTACTATGCATATTTTATGTACTGTGCATATTGTGTGTGTACTGTGCATTTTCAAATCTACAATGTATATTTTATGTACTCTAGATATTGTGTGTATACTGTACATATTATACTCTACTATGCATGTTTTATATACTCTACATATTGTTTGTGTACTGTGCAGATTGTAATCTACTATGAATGTTTTATGTACTTTACATATTGTTTGTGCACTGTGCATATTGTACTCTACTATGCATATTTTATGTACTCTACATATTGTATGTGTATGCTGTGCATAATTTTTTCTACTATGCATGTTTTATGTTCTCTACATATTGTGTATGTACAGTGCATATTGTACTCTACTATGCATGTTTTATGTACTCTACATATTGTGTGTGTACTGTGCATATTATGCTATAATATGCATGTTTTATGCACTCTACATATTGTGTGTGTACTGTGCATATTATTCTATAATATGCATGTTTTATGTACTCTACAAATTGTGTGTGTACTTTTCATATTGTACTCTTCTATGTATGCTTTATGTACTCTACATATTGTGTGTATACTGTGCATATTGTACTGTACTATGCATGTTTTATGTTCTCTACATATTGTGTGTGTACTTTTCATATTGTACTCTTCTATGTATGTTTTATGTACTCTACATATTGTGTGTATACTGTGCATATTGTACTCTACTATGCATGTTTTATGTACTCTACATATTGTGTGTATACTGTGCATATTGTACTCTACTATGCATGTTTTATGTACTCTACGTATTGTGTGTGTACTGTGCATATTGTACTCCACTATATATGTTTTATGTACTCTACATATTGTGTGTGTACTGTACATCTTGTACTCTACTATGAATGTTTTATGTAATCTTCACATTGTGTGTGTACTGTACATCTTGTACTCTACTATGAATGTTTTATGTAATCTTCACATTGTGTGTGTACTGTGCATTTTGTACTCTACTATGAATGTTTAATGTACTCTACATATTGTGTATGTACTGTGCATTTTGTACTCTACTGTGCATGTTTTTTGTACTCTACATATTGTGTGTGTACTGTACATATTGTACTCTACTATGCATGTTTTATGTACTGTGCATATTGTTTGTGTACTGTGCACATTGTACTCTACTATGAATGTTTTATGTACTTTACATATTGTTTGTGCACTGTGCATATTGTACTCTATTATGCATGCTTAATGTACTTCCATGTCAGATGTACTGTGCATATTGTACTCTACTATGCATATTTTATGTACTCTGCATATTGTGTGTGTACTGTACATATTATACTCTACTATGTATGTTTTAAGTACTCTACATATTGTTGTGTGCTGTGCATAATTTACTCTACTATGCTTGTTTTATGTACTCTAAATATTGTGTATGTACAGTGCATATTGTACTCTACTATGCATGTTTTCTCTACTCTACATATTGTGTGTGTACTGTGCATATTATTCTCTACTATGCATGTTTTATGTACTCTACATATTGTGTGTGTACTTTACATATTGTACTCTTCTATGTATGTTTTATGTACTCTACATATTGTGTGTGTACTGTATATATTGTACTCTTCTATGTATGTTTTATGTACTCTACATATTGTGTGTATACTATGCATATTGTACTCTGATATGCATGTTTTATGTACACTACATACTGTATATGTACTGTGCATATTGTACTCGACTATGCATGTTTTTTGTTCTCTACATTTTGTATTTGTACTGTGCATTTTGTACTTTACTATGCATGTTTTATGTACTCTACATATTGTATGTGTACTGTGCATTTTGTACTTTACTATGCATGTTTTATGTACACTAAATATTGTATATGTACTGTGCATATTGTACTCGACTATGCATGTTTTTTGTTCTCTACATTTTGTATGTGTACTGTGCATTTTATACTTTACTATGAATGTTTTATGTACTCTACATATTGTGTGTGTACTGTACATATTGTACTCTACTATGTATGTTTTATGTACTCTACATATTGTGTGTGTACTGTACATATTGTACTCTACTATGCATGTATTATGTACTCTACATATTGTGTGCGTACTGTATATATTGTACTCCACTATGTACATTTTATGTACTATATATATTGTAGGTATACTGTGCATATTGTACTCTACTATGTATATTTTATGTACTCTACATACTATGTGTGTACTGTGCATATTGTAGTCTACTATGTATATTTTATGTACTCTACATATTGTGTGAATATTGTGAATATTGTACTCTACTATGTATATGTTATGTACTCTACATATTTTTTGTGTACTGTGCAGGTATGTACTCTACTATGTATATTTTATGTACTCTACATATTGTGAGTGTGTACTGTGCATATTGTACTCTACTATGCATTTTTATGTACTCCACATATTGAGTACTGTGCACATTGTACTCTACTAAGCATGATTTATGTACTCTATATATTGTGTGTGTACTGTGCATATTGTGCTGTACTACACATGTTTTAAGTACTCTCCATATTGTATGTGTACTGTGCATATTGTACTCTACTATGCATGTTTTATGTACTCTACATATTGTGTGTGTACTGTACATATTTACTCTACAATGCATGTTTTATGTACTCTACATATTGTGTATGTACTGTGCATATTGTACTCTACTATGCATGTTTTATGTTCTCTACATATTGTTTGTGTACTGTACATATTGTACTCTACTATGTATGTGTTATGTACTCTGCATATTGTGTGTGTACTGTACACATTGTACTCTACTAAGCATGTTTTATGTACTCTATATACTGTATGCATACTGTACATATTGAACTCTGCTATGTATGTTTTTTGTACTATACATATTGTGTGTGTACTGTACATATTGTACTCTACTATGCATGTTTTATGTACTCTACATATTGTGTGTATACTGTGCATATTGTACTCTACTATGCATGTTTTATGTACTCTACGTATTGTGTGTGTACTGTGCATATTTTACTTTACTATGAATGTTTTATGTACTCTGCAATTTGTGTGTGTACTGTGCATATTGTACTCTATTATGCATGTTTTGTGTACTTTTCAAATTGTGTATGTACTGTGCATATTGTACTCTACTATGCATATTTTATGTACTCTACATATTGTTTGTGTACTGTGCAAATTTTATACTACTATGCATGTTTTATGTATTCTAAATGTCAGATGTACTGTGCATATTGTACTCTACTATGTATGTTTTATATACTCTACATATTATATGTGTGCTGTGCATATTGTACTATACTAAGCATGTTTTATGTACTCTACATGTTGTGTATGTACAGTGCATATTGTACTCTACTATGCATGTTTTATCTACTCTACATATTATATGTGTACTGTGCATATTGTACTATACTAAGCATGTTTTATGTACTCTACATATTGTGTGTGTACTGTGCATATTGGACTCTACTATGCATGTTTTATGTACTCTAAATATTGTTTGTGTACTGTGCATATTCTACTCTACTATGCATGTTTTATGTACTCTGCATATTGTGTGTGTACTGTACATATTATATTCTACTGTGTATGTTTTATGTACTCTACATATTGTGTGTGTACTGTACATTTTGTACTCTACTATGCATGTTTTATGTACTCTACATATTGTGTGTGTACTGTTCATTTTGTACTCTACTATGTATGTTTTATGTACTCTACATATTGTGTGTGTACTGTTCATTTTGTACTCTACTATGTATGTTTTATGTACTCTACATATTGTGTGTGTACTGTACATTTTGTACTCTACTATGTATGTTTTAAGTACTCTACATATTGTGTGTGTACTGTACATTTTGTACTCTACTATGTATGTTTTATGTACTCTACATATTGTGTGTGTACTGTACATTTTGTACTCTACTATGTATGTTTTATTTACTCTACATATTGTGTGTGTACTGTACATTTTGTACTCTACTATGTATGTTTTATGTACTCTACATATTTTGTGTGTACTGTACATTTTGTACTCTACTATGCATGTTTTATGTACTCTACATATTGTGTGTGTACTTTACATTTTGTACTCTACTATGTATGTTTTATGTACTCTACATATTGCGTGTATACTGTACATATTGTACTCTACTATGCATGTTTTATGTACTCTATATATTGTATGCATACTGTACATATTGTACTCTACTATGTATGTTTTTTGTACTCTACATATTGTGTGTGTACTGTGCATATTGTACTCTACTATGCAGGTTTTATGTACTCTACATATTGTGTGTGTACTGTTCATATTGTACTCTACTATGCATGTTTTATGTACTCTACATATTGTATGTGTTGTGCATTTTCTACTCTACAATGCATGTTTTATGTACTCTACATATTGTGTGTATACTGTGCATATTGTACTCTACTATGCATGTTTTATGTACTCTACATATTGTGTGTATACTGTGCATATTGTACTCTACTATGCATGTTTTATGTACTCTACATATTGTGTGTGTACTGTACTTTTTGTACTCTACTATGCATGTTTTATGTACTCTACATATTGTATGTGTTGTGCATTTTCTACTCTACAATGCATGTTTTATGTACTCTACATATTGTGTGTGTACTGTTCATATTGTACTCTACTATGCATGTTTTAAGTACTCTACATATTGTATGTGTATTGTGCATTTTCTACTCTACTATGCATATTTTATGTACTGTGCATATTGTGTGTGTACTGTGCATTTTCAAATCTACAATGTATATTTTATGTACTCTAGATATTGTGTGTATACTGTACATATTATACTCTACTATGCATGTTTTATATACTCTACATATTGTTTGTGTACTGTGCAGATTGTAATCTACTATGAATGTTTTATGTACTTTACATATTGTTTGTGCACTGTGCATATTGTACTATACTATGCATATTTTATGTACTCTACATATTGTGTGTATGCTGTACATAATTTTTTCTACTATGCATGTTTTATGTACTCTACATATTGTGTATGTACAGTGCATATTGTACTCTACTATGCATGTTTTATGTACTCTACATATTGTGTGTGTACTGTGCATATTATGCTATAATATGCATGTTTTATGCACTCTACATATTGTGTGTGTACTGTGCATATTATTCTATAATATGCATGTTTTATGTACTCTACAAATTGTGTGTGTACTTTTCATATTGTACTCTTCTATGTATGCTTTATGTACTCTACATATTGTGTGTATACTGTGCATATTGTACTGTACTATGCATGTTTTATGTTCTCTACATATTGTGTGTGTACTTTTCATATTGTACTCTTCTATGTATGTTTTATGTACTCTACATATTGTGTGTATACTGTGCATATTGTACTCTACTATGCATGTTTTATGTACTCTACATATTGTGTGTATACTGTGCATATTGTACTCTACTATGCATGTTTTATGTACTCTACGTATTGTGTGTGTACTGTGCATATTGTACTCTATTATGCATGTTTTATGTACTCTACATATTGTGAGCATGCTGTACATACTGTACTCCACTATGCAGATTTTATGTACTATACATATTGTGTATGTACTGTGCATATTGTACTCCACTATATATGTTTTATGTACTCTACATATTGTGTGTGTACTGTACATCTTGTACTCTACTATGAATGTTTTATGTAATCTTCACATTGTGTGTGTACTGTGCATTTTGTACTCTACTATGAATGTTTAATGTACTCTACATATTGTGTATGTACTGTGCATTTTGTACTCTACTGTGCATGTTTTTTGTACTCTACATATTGTGTGTGTACTGTACATATTGTACTCTACTATGCATGTTTTATGTACTGTGCATATTGTTTGTGTACTGTGCACATTGTACTCTACTATGAATGTTTTATGTACTTTACATATTGTTTGTGCACTGTGCATATTGTACTCTATTATGCATGCTTAATGTACTTCCATGTCAGATGTACTGTGCATATTGTACTCTACTATGCATATTTTATGTACTCTGCATATTGTGTGTGTACTGTACATATTATACTCTACTATGTATGTTTTAAGTACTCTACATATTGTTGTGTGCTGTGCATAATTTACTCTACTATGCTTGTTTTATGTACTCTAAATATTGTGTATGTACAGTGCATATTGTACTCTACTATGCATGTTTTCTCTACTCTACATATTGTGTGTGTACTGTGCATATTATTCTCTACTATGCATGTTTTATGTACTCTACATATTGTGTGTGTACTTTACATATTGTACTCTTCTATGTATGTTTTATGTACTCTACATATTGTGTGTGTACTGTATATATTGTACTCTTCTATGTATGTTTTATGTACTCTACATATTGTGTGTATACTATGCATATTGTACTCTGATATGCATGTTTTATGTACACTACATACTGTATATGTACTGTGCATATTGTACTCGACTATGCATGTTTTTTGTTCTCTACATTTTGTATTTGTACTGTGCATTTTGTACTTTACTATGCATGTTTTATGTACTCTACATATTGTATGTGTACTGTGCATTTTGTACTTTACTATGCATGTTTTATGTACACTAAATATTGTATATGTACTGTGCATATTGTACTCGACTATGCATGTTTTTTGTTCTCTACATTTTGTATGTGTACTGTGCATTTTATACTTTACTATGAATGTTTTATGTACTCTACATATTGTGTGTGTACTGTACATATTGTACTCTACTATGTATGTTTTATGTACTCTACATATTGTGTGTGTACTGTACATATTGTACTCTACTATGCATGTATTATGTACTCTACATATTGTGTGCGTACTGTATATATTGTACTCCACTATGTACATTTTATGTACTATATATATTGTAGGTATACTGTGCATATTGTACTCTACTATGTATATTTTATGTACTCTACATACTATGTGTGTACTGTGCATATTGTAGTCTACTATGTATATTTTATGTACTCTACATATTGTGTGAATATTGTGCATATTGTACTCTACTATGTATATGTTATGTACTCTACATATTTTTTGTGTACTGTGCAGGTATGTACTCTACTATGTATATTTTATGTACTCTACATATTGTGAGTGTGTACTGTGCATATTGTACTCTACTATGCATTTTTATGTACTCCACATATTGAGTACTGTGCACATTGTACTCTACTAAGCATGATTTATGTACTCTATATATTGTGTGTGTACTGTGCATATTGTGCTGTACTACACATGTTTTAAGTACTCTCCATATTGTATGTGTACTGTGCATATTGTACTCTACTATGCATGTTTTATGTACTCTACATATTGTGTGTGTACTGTACATATTTACTCTACAATGCATGTTTTATGTACTCTACATATTGTGTATGTACTGTGCATATTGTACTCTACTATGCATGTTTTATGTTCTCTACATATTGTTTGTGTACTGTACATATTGTACTCTACTATGTATGTGTTATGTACTCTGCATATTGTGTGTGTACTGTACACATTGTACTCTACTAAGCATGTTTTATGTACTCTATATACTGTATGCATACTGTACATATTGAACTCTGCTATGTATGTTTTTTGTACTATACATATTGTGTGTGTACTGTACATATTGTACTCTACTATGCATGTTTTATGTACTCTGCATATTGTACTCTACTATGCATGTTTTATGTACTCTACGTATTGTGTGTGTACTGTGCATATTTTACTTTACTATGAATGTTTTATGTACTCTGCAATTTGTGTGTGTACTGTGCATATTGTACTCTATTATGCATGTTTTGTGTACTTTTCAAATTGTGTATGTACTGTGCATATTGTACTCTACTATGCATATTTTATGTACTCTACATATTGTTTGTGTACTGTGCAAATTTTATACTACTATGCATGTTTTATGTATTCTAAATGTCAGATGTACTGTGCATATTGTACTCTACTATGTATGTTTTATATACTCTACATATTATATGTGTGCTGTGCATATTGTACTATACTAAGCATGTTTTATGTACTCTACATGTTGTGTATGTACAGTGCATATTGTACTCTACTATGCATGTTTTATCTACTCTACATATTATATGTGTACTGTGCATATTGTACTATACTAAGCATGTTTTATGTACTCTACATATTGTGTGTGTACTGTGCATATTGGACTCTACTATGCATGTTTTATGTACTCTAAATATTGTTTGTGTACTGTGCATATTCTACTCTACTATGCATGTTTTATGTACTCTGCATATTGTGTGTGTACTGTACATATTATATTCTACTGTGTATGTTTTATGTACTCTACATATTGTGTGTGTACTGTACATTTTGTACTCTACTATGCATGTTTTATGTACTCTACATATTGTGTGTGTACTGTTCATTTTGTACTCTACTATGTATGTTTTATGTACTCTACATATTGTGTGTGTACTGTTCATTTTGTACTCTACTATGTATGTTTTATGTACTCTACATATTGTGTGTGTACTGTACATTTTGTACTCTACTATGTATGTTTTAAGTACTCTACATATTGTGTGTGTACTGTACATTTTGTACTCTACTATGTATGTTTTATGTACTCTACATATTGTGTGTGTACTGTACATTTTGTACTCTACTATGTATGTTTTATTTACTCTACATATTGTGTGTGTACTGTACATTTTGTACTCTACTATGTATGTTTTATGTACTCTACATATTTTGTGTGTACTGTACATTTTGTACTCTACTATGCATGTTTTATGTACTCTACATATTGTGTGTGTACTTTACATTTTGTACTCTACTATGTATGTTTTATGTACTCTACATATTGCGTGTATACTGTACATATTGTACTCTACTATGCATGTTTTATGTACTCTATATATTGTATGCATACTGTACATATTGTACTCTACTATGTATGTTTTTTGTACTCTACATATTGTGTGTGTACTGTGCATATTGTACTCTACTATGCAGGTTTTATGTACTCTACATATTGTGTGTGTACTGTTCATATTGTACTCTACTATGCATGTTTTATGTACTCTACATATTGTATGTGTTGTGCATTTTCTACTCTACAATGCATGTTTTATGTACTCTACATATTGTGTGTATACTGTGCATATTGTACTCTACTATGCATGTTTTATGTACTCTACATATTGTGTGTATACTGTGCATATTGTACTCTACTATGCATGTTTTATGTACTCTACATATTGTGTGTGTACTGTACTTTTTGTACTCTACTATGCATGTTTTATGTACTCTACATATTGTATGTGTTGTGCATTTTCTACTCTACAATGCATGTTTTATGTACTCTACATATTGTGTGTGTACTGTTCATATTGTACTCTACTATGCATGTTTTAAGTACTCTACATATTGTATGTGTATTGTGCATTTTCTACTCTACTATGCATATTTTATGTACTGTGCATATTGTGTGTGTACTGTGCATTTTCAAATCTACAATGTATATTTTATGTACTCTAGATATTGTGTGTATACTGTACATATTATACTCTACTATGCATGTTTTATATACTCTACATATTGTTTGTGTACTGTGCAGATTGTAATCTACTATGAATGTTTTATGTACTTTACATATTGTTTGTGCACTGTGCATATTGTACTATACTATGCATATTTTATGTACTCTACATATTGTGTGTGTATGCTGTACATAATTTTTTCTACTATGCATGTTTTATGTACTCTACATATTGTGTATGTACAGTGCATATTGTACTCTACTATGCATGTTTTATGTACTCTACATATTGTGTGTGTACTGTGCATATTATGCTATAATATGCATGTTTTATGCACTCTACATATTGTGTGTGTACTGTGCATATTATTCTATAATATGCATGTTTTATGTACTCTACAAATTGTGTGTGTACTTTTCATATTGTACTCTTCTATGTATGCTTTATGTACTCTACATATTGTGTGTATACTGTGCATATTGTACTGTACTATGCATGTTTTATGTTCTCTACATATTGTGTGTGTACTTTTCATATTGTACTCTTCTATGTATGTTTTATGTACTCTACATATTGTGTGAATACTGTGCTTATTGTACTCTACTATGCATGTTTTATGTACTCTACATATTGTGTGTATACTGTGCATATTGTACTCTACTATGCATGTTTTATGTACTCTACGTATTGTGTGTGTACTGTGCATATTGTACTCTATTATGCATGTTTTATGTACTCTACATATTGTGAGCATGCTGTACATACTGTACTCCACTATGCAGATTTTATGTACTATACATATTGTGTATGTACTGTGCATATTGTACTCCACTATATATGTTTTATGTACTCTACATATTGTGTGTGTACTGTACATCTTGTACTCTACTATGAATGTTTTATGTAATCTTCACATTGTGTGTGTACTGTGCATTTTGTACTCTACTATGAATGTTTAATGTACTCTACATATTGTGTATGTACTGTGCATTTTGTACTCTACTGTGCATGTTTTTTGTACTCTACATATTGTGTGTGTACTGTACATATTGTACTCTACTATGCATGTTTATGTACAATGTGCACATGTAC